>PVKE010000047.1:0-55786 GCA_004027555.1 Craseonycteris thonglongyai | reverse complement strand
CACCACCATCATCATCACCACCGTCGTCACCATCATCACCGCCATCACCATTACCGCCATCACCATCATCACCGCCGTCGTCACCATCATTACCGCCATCGCCATCATCGCCACCGCCACCACTGGGAATCAGGTCTCAGAGAAGCAGCCCTGCCATGAGTGGCTGTGGGTGGTCCCCCAGAGGAACTTGCTTTTCAAGAGGAGCCAGAAGCCCGCCTCCCCTCCAAGCTGCAAAAGACTGAATCTCTAATGGTGGACGGTCAGGCATCAGGCTGGTGGCAGCATGATCTGGGGGGTGGGGTTCGCCCCGCACCTGCGACATCCCTGGTTAGCCGGCCTTCCATTCCGCCTGCTGGAAGGCCGTGCCTCAGCCTACAGCCTGCAGAGACAGCGTGGAGTTCTGGGGGGCTGATGGGGGGGCACTGAGCTGGCATCTGGAGACTCAAACCCCAGCTCTGCCACCAGTGGCTGAAGACCCTGGGGTGGAGGGTGTCAAGATGGCAGACTCTGAGAAATGGGGTGGGGGTGGCCAAGGTCCACCCTTGCCCCGAGTCCCTCCAATCCCCCTCTCCTCTCTCTCCTGTAATGTGAGCAGCTTGCACAGGCTGAGCTCATGGGTCCTCTTCAACCCTCTCGTTCTGCTGGCATGACTCCGTGGCCGCATTCGGGGTAGAGATACTGTGCCCATCCCTGGGAACAAGCGAGGAGGAGGAGCGGGAAACGGTGTTGGGGAAGCTTGCACTTAGAACGCTCAATCCTGCCTGTCCTGGAAGTGATTTTTCTCGAAACACACATACAAAACAAAAACACGCACCAGCTTCAAACACCGCTGCCTCCCCTTGAGGTGCTCAGATGACCACGGTCTCCCGGTAGGATTCCGTTATGAAGCACCGCATCCCAGCCAGGCTTACAGAGGTGCTTCTAGCTGGGGACTTTCCCTATGCCACCAGAGGGCATCTGAGGGCATCGGGGCATCCATGGGCAAGGCAGCTGCCACTGGCTGTCCCTCCATACGCCTCACCCTCTGTGTGCACTGCCGTGGCTGCCTCTACTGCTGCTCCGAAGCTTCCTGGTGGGTGCCCAGCGCCCGAAGCACCCATTAGCAAACCCGGGACAACCCCGACCCTGACGTGAAACATGCAGACTCTGTGCAGCAGGGTCCAAGGCTCAGAGGCCTTGCCATTCCTGGGCAGAGATGGCCCAAGGCCACGTGCATGCCGTCTTCGAAGGGTGCGGGCAAATCCCAGACTGGCCCTTGCCCTGAGCCCAGTGCGTGTGCAGGGGCAGGCATCCCCTGTTTGGGCCAAGAGCAAGTGAGACCCAGAACAGCCTTCCCGAGAGTTGCTACAGTAGTTGCCACTTTAGGGGTACTTTCTTTTTCTTTTTTTTTTTTTAATGGAGAAAATGATTTAAATGATTTAATGAGGAAAATGGTTTAAATTAAGTCCTGCCTAGAACCAGGGGGCAGGACACACAGCTTCAAATGTCCCCCACCAGACCGCACAGTGTGTCAACAAGGAAAGCACTGAAAAACGGGTGCCGTGCTGCTGGGACTTTGGGGAAGCCAGTGCATGGAGCGCGGTTGGTCCCCAGCCTCTCTCTGGTCCAGAGAGCGGAGCGGGGATGGGATGCAGGAGTCTCATGACAGCGGCCCATCCGGGAGGGCTGTGCTCCAGGCAGGGCCAGGCTCCGCTTCGGCAGAAGCCACCTGGGACACAGCCTTGTGCCGGGAACACGCGCCCCGTGTGGGTTCCTCAAACATCATTATGCGGAGGACAGGGATGTAAGGGGGAAGAATGGCTTTAATCACATATGAATTTTTAAACAGCTCCCTGCCGAGGGCCCCCCCCCCCCCCCCCCCCCCCCCCCGCCACAAGGATCCAGACTGCTTTCCGGCCACAACCTGCTATCCCCAACCCGGACTCTGGTGATGAAAGGGGCAGCCCCCTGGCCTCCTCTGACCCTCTCCAGGTGCAGGGTACCCACGGCCTTGCACAGGATGCTCTGTCCCTCCTCCCCCAGACCGTCACGGCCCCTTTCGGGTGGGCCTTCCCCTCCATCCTGAGAGCAGACTGTGTCCCAATGCGCCAGGACGCAGCCCAGAATCCCCAGAGGCCCGGCCGGGCTTCCCTGCGCTGGGCGCGCACCCCTGACGCCCTCACCCGCCTCCCCAGGTCAGGCCAGTGTTTCGGGGGGCCCCAGCCCAGCCTCTTCGCCTCTGACAGTCAGTCCTGGGAGCCGTGTGAGGAGTGAGCGACCACAGTCACACGGAGCGCTGCCGCGGCCGCGGCCGGCCAGGGCACACTCGATTCCTTGACTCCGCGGTGTCCACATGACCCTGTATTTTTTTTATACCTACATGCTTGAATGATGGTTTTGCTGAGTATATGATCCCCGGTTCAAGACGGTCCCCACTCCCACGGTTCAGCGAGTCCAGTCCCCCGGCCGTTTGCATGTGGCGTCTCCAGCAAGAGGTCTGTTATCACCGTCATTCCTGGGCCTTTCTCTTGTTCTCTTCTCTCCCGAAGTTCTTTCTTTTTTTCTGTCTTTCTTTTCTTTTCAAAGCAGGTCTTCAGCTTCATTATTGTGATTTATCTAGTTGCAGGTTTTTTCACCTGTTCTACTCAGTCCCGGTTATCCTCCTGAAACTTGGCATTTGTCTCGTAATAGCTTCTGGAAAATTTATTTATAATAAACATTTTTTTTTCTATTTTCTTCTCTCCATTCCATCCATTCTGTCCTTCTGAGCCGTCTTGTCAACAGGTGCCGGAATATCTGAGTGTGTCCTCTGAGCTCAACGTCTCCGCCCCCATTTCCAGCTCATGATCTGTTTGGACCATGTACCTAAGAGACTTCCTCAGTTTCTGTCCTGCACATCACACACTCATCGTCCGGGAAGCGCTCGCAGCCAGCCAGCGACAGGGTTTCCCACAGAGCGTGGAGGGGCCCCAGCCAGGCTTCTGCGGAGCACGTCGCTGCCTGGCTACTACAGTGGATGCTGGGACATCACATGCAACCGCATGAGCAGTGACCCGAGTGGCTCGTGCAGGCTGGTTCCGCTGCAGAGTTCAGTCCAGCCTTCTCAACAGCGTGGCCACTTCCCGCCCGCTCACCGCTCTGTCCTCAAGGTCTTCCTAGCGTTCAGTCCCACGACACCCCTCTGGGGCCTCCTCGCTCATGGGGAATCTTCCCCGTTCTCTCTCGGCACTATAGACAGCGTCACTCACTTTGACACCTCGTCTTACAGAGTTCTGTGCTACTTGAGCCCAAAGTTACACCCAACTCTGGTGAAGGTGCAGAATGCACATTCACAGAAGGAAAGCTCCCAGAAGAGGGAAGGAGCGATCGCACCGTCCATGCAACCCCCAAGCGGAGGTTCATGCCCCTCACATGGGCTACAGAGTTAGCCTGCTCACTGAGCGGGGCGCCCTCTCCTCCACGCCCGCCCCATCGTCATTGTGCCTATCACCAAATAGGGTCCAGCAGCTGCCAGAGCAGCTAGACCTTGACGTGGTGAGGCATGACCGCCCGTGGTCGGGAAGAAAGAAGCGCCAACCACTGAAAACCGTTGGGGGATGTTCAAGGGCAGGTGGCGTTGAGACAAGACATGAACTTGTGTCCTGCCCATTCGGCTCTCTAAGGCAGAGGAGGCTGCCTTTCCAAGGTGTCCAGCAAAAGCGTCCACAGAACGTGTTTCGGAACGTGAAGGCCGTGGGAGTACCCACTGCAGGCGAGCCAGGCATGGCCCACACCGGATGAATCCAGCAGCTCTGCGCTACGTGGGCGCCCAGCCACGTCCCGGCCATGCGCCCCCGATGCGCTAAGAGCACAGGGTCCCTCCCCCTGTCGCGTCCCCCTCTCTACGCCTCCCTGCACTGAGCACCTAGAACGTGCTTGTACTCCCCAGGGACGGGAATGAAGGACGCCTCGGGGCTGACGCCCTCCTCTAACTCCTTTGCAGACGGGATGGTTTTCACTGTCCTGGACAAACAGCCGGACGCGGGCACTGACTTACCGAGCGGCAAGGTAGCCTGGCTGGCCAGCACCGCGGCCCACAGTCCCTCTGTCCCCACCCGCTGGCCTTCCCTGTGCTTCCTGCACAGCCATAGCCCAATTCACTCTCACCAAGCAGCCATCACACCCCAGGAGAACCCTATGAGTCTGCGTTCTGGAGGGAAAAGAAAGAAAAGGAAGAATGCCGGCTCTCCGGAAAGCGCTGCCCGATGGCCGGGGCCCCAGCTCCTGAGGGGCCCTCCTCCCTATTTAGCTCACAGTCCCAGCTCGATGCTCCTGTGCTCCCAGGAGCAGCCCACGGCGGCAGGCAGGTGGGACAGAGCGCTGAGGGGCCGCGTCTGTGCTCGGGGGGGCCATTCCAGTTGCGCCCCCCACCCCAGGAGACAGCGTTGCCTGAAAGGGCTTCCCTTCCGTGCCGGGGCCCATCCAGCCCTCCTTGTCTCATGACTTCCCTGCACAGCCCTGAGCAGAGCTCTTGCCCCAAGAGAGGTGACGGAGGCAGAGAGAGGACCTACATGTGCTCATGGGACAGGGACGAGGCTCTGCCCGGAAGCCGCCAGCCCCTGCAGGCCTTCCCTACACGGCAAACTGGCCATCGGGCACCGTGCCTCTGGTGCACCGTTCACACCCACCACCAGCACAACCCAACGCAGAAGCAGAGGCCAGACTTGAAAGAAGCCATGTCCCCGAGACGAGCCAGGCCGAACCCCCTATCGCCCAGCAGGCCCTCAAAGGCCTTTTAAAGCAGCTAAACCTCTCTCAGCCCCAAACACCCTCAATGCCTGGCAGGAAGCGGTGATGCGTGTTCAACCAAAACCATCCCCCCCTTACAGCTGAAACCGCGTCCGAGGTGGTGGTTGGCTCCCAAGCAGGACAGACAGTCCCTGGGCCTCTGCTCTGGGAACTCAGTGTGGAGAGGAAGGAGAAGGGAACATTGGTTCAGGTCGGCCCGAGGACCGGTGACCGGCTCCCAAGAGGCCCAGCTTCCTCGTAGGCACGTCGCGGGATGCTGGGCACCCTGCTGAGCACCCAGCCAGACCCCCTTTTTTCGCCGATTACCAGAAATCCAACCTGAAAAGCCCTGGCGTGGGAAGGGGCGTCTAAAAGGAGAGCTTGAGGCACAGAGTCGTCCCCCTTCCGGCCCTGGTCTCCCACGTATGTCACGTGGAGGAGAGTGGGCCTGACACACGCCCCGTCTCACTCCGCCCCCGCCTGAAGCCGCAAGCTAGCCTGTCCATCCCAGCCTCTAGTTGCCCCAGGAGGCGCCACCGGGGCCCGGGAGGGACAGGGTCCCTGCGGGGGCTCCTGCGACAACGAGCGGAGGCAGGCATCTGCTGACCCGTCGCTGCTGCCCTAGTGCACCCTGCCCGCGACGGAAAACCAATCGCGAGCCCCGTAGCGTCCAGCCGCCTGGGGCAGAGGCTCAGCAGAGCAGAGGGCTGGCAGTCGAGTTCAAGCCAGGTCGTCCGCAGAGGAGACGCCCAGGTTCCCTTGTGAACGGAGGGCACATGGCATTCAGAGCAGCTCGGTCCGAAACGGCACGAAACACAAAAGCTACGACCAGCTCGCAGGCAGAGGCCAGGCCCTGCCAGACAGCCCCCCGGGGCCAACGTCCGCGGGGCTCCCCGCCGGCAGAACAAGAAGCCGTGCGTGTCCGTCAGGGCTTTGTGCTGTACGCTGCCCTCTCAGATGCCCACCCCCCGGGCCCCTACGCCACCCCTCACAGCCACCACCATCCTGGGACGTCAGCCACAGCCCAGGACCCGCCGGGGCCGCGAGGCTCCTCTTGCACAAACTGAGCCGAGGCCCCAGCTCCTCACATGGGACTTCCCTTCCATCAGAGGCCAGGCCCTGGGCCCCCATGCGTGATGACAGTCACCCACGTGCTCACGGGACAGGACACCGCCCCACCAGGGACCTCGCCGCCCCCAGGGCGCCTACAAGCTGATGAGCCAGCCGCCCGGCTTGAGGGGAACAGGAACATACGCCAGAATGCACGCCCCCTGCGTGGACTCCGAGCCTCGGTCTTTTCACGCGGCAGATGAGCACACGGACAGCCCAGCATGCCCGAGGGCATGTGTGGAGACCCCGAGGGCGTGTGCGGGGACCCCGAGGGTGCGTGCGGGGACCCCGAGGCTGTGTGTGGGGACCCCGAGGCTGTAAAGATGAGCGAGATGGGATCCCGGCCCCCAGGGGGAGGAGCCCGGCCAGAGAAGGTAACTTGCCAGACGGCAGAGAGAGAGGACCACGACAGGTGTGTGAAAAGGCGGCTCCGGGGACGCTTAGGAGCAGCAGCTAGTCTCAGTGCTCAGGGGAAACTTCCAGAAGGTGATGCCTGAGAAGAACCCTCGACAGGTGTGAGGAGTTACCCAAGCAAAGAGGAGGAAGACGTGGGGGTGGGGGTGGGGGTGGGGGTGGGGGTGGGGGGCGGGCCCGTCTGGACGGAAGGAAGTGCGGTGTGTTGTGGGGCATCAGCCACAGCCCACGGGCCTCAGACCGTGGGTCCCACTTGCTGCACGTCCATGACCAACAAGGCTCTGCCAGGGATAAAAAGTCAAGTGCGGGGAAGCCGGGACGGCTCAGCAACCGGGTTAGGCGCTCGCTTTGCAGCCCCAGAGACTAAGGATGGAATCCCGGCCCCGGCCCATTTGAACCCATATGCTGAGCTGGGGTGTGCCCCCAGTTTGGTTCTTGCCTGGGCCTATGCGGGAGGCTCCTGGCCCAGTTCCTGCCCTGCGCAGCCCCATGCCCACCTGTAGAGTGAAACTATATGGAAAACTAATGTCAACTATGGAGACTGCTCTGGGCCCTCCCCCTTCTCTCTGTCTCTCTCTCTGTCAAAAAACAATAAAAATAAATCTTTAAAAAAAAAAAGTCAAGTGCAAAAGCAACGACGCGCACACGACTCCATTTGCTCAGCACCCCGCGACGTGGGCCCCTGGCCCTCCTCACACACAGAAGAGCGTAGAGGCTCTCCGAGGGGACGCCACTCGCTCCGAGTCACGCCTTCAAAGCGCCGCCAGGATCTGAACACGCGTCCGTCCATCGGAGCCACGCTCACCGTTGCCGTGGGGCGAGGGGCCTCGGCCACCCCGCTAAGGAGCTTGGACTCGATCTCACGGGCTTCGAGGCAGCCCCTTGGCGGCCGGGTGGAGGGTGGAGGTGTGGGGGGCCCGCAGACAAGGCGGGGAGGGCGGGCAGGAGGCTGCAGTGACGGGGCCTGGGAGACTCTGGTGGCGATGGAGGTGACAAGAAAGACAAGTCCGCAGGCAGGAAGAAGGCACAGCCAGCGGAGCTCAGCGACAGGCCGAGCTGGGCTGAGGACGGCGGCCCAGCGGCGGAAGCCCCCCGGTCAGGGTCAGAGCCGGGTCCCGGGCCAGGGCTCCAGTGGCCCCTGGGGCGGCCGGGGACAACGTCTACCCAGGACAAGGAGCAGATTGGGGGTAGCCCGGAGGAGACGCTCCGGTGGCAGGTGGTGGAGAGACGGCTGGCGGGGCCTGCAGCCGTCATCTGGGTGCTGTCATCAGCGTGCTGAGTGCGTAGCCCTCGGGGAGACCCAGCTCAGGCAAGGAGTGGGGGCGGTGGAAATGGCCCTGGGCGTCCCGGAAAACCCCCGAGTTTGAGGGGCCGGCCAGAGGAGGAGGACCTCAGCTGGAAGCCCAGGACCAGCCAGCTCGAGGCCCGGGAGGCATGCCAGGAGGCAGCACCGTCAGCGACATCAAGGCAGGGAGCCCCTCAGGGGGCTGGTCAAGGGCACCCCACTGAGGAGCCCTCAGGGCACAGGGCTTCCAGGGCGGGGCAAGAGGGGCTGACAAGCAGTGTTTGTTGGGCTGTGTGACCCTGAGGTCACGTGATTTCGGCCAGAGGGGCACCTGTGGAAGCCAGACGCTGGGGCTGCATGCGGGCGGGAGGGGTGCGGTAGAGACGGTGGATGGATGGACTACGGTCCAGCACCCACTATCAGCAGAAGCTGTGACGAGGCCCGGGTTTCACAGGGGCGTCGTGCTTTGCATCGAAAGAGCCAGGCGCACGTTTCAGCGCCAATGGGGAGGAGTTGGTGGTGAGGGAAAGGCGGAGGCCACGAGAGAAGGACTGTGGAGGGTACGGGCAGCGGCGGGGGTGGGGGTGGGCCGCAGAGCTGCGGGGGTGCGGCGGGGAGACGCCGCCTGCTAGCTTTCCTCTAAACAGAGCCCGGCCCTTGTGCAGGGAGGAGAGTGGGTGGGCGGGGCCTGAGTGCGACACAGACCCTCCCACGCACGGAACCCTCACTGTCACCTTGGAGGAGAAGGCGAGGCTGCTGAGAGTTGGGGTCATTAAGGAGCCAGGTGAGGGTCTGCCCTCGCTGTCGGGGGCCGGGGGCGGGGGGCAGGCCCTAAAGCTGGCCGGGGACCCGGGGGGGACCCGGGGGGGGACCCGGGAGGGACCCGGGAGGGACCGAGGTGCAGCCCTAAGGACGAAGTGCACACAGGCAGCCCAGCGCTGGGCAAAAGCCGTGGGAAGAGGCGGCAGGCAGCTGGGGGGGAGGGGGCTACCCGTCACGGTCCCCTTCTCCACGCCACAGTCAAGCCGCTCATTCCCAGTGGGCCTGTGCACCCACGTCCCCACGGGGCCGATGAGCCACGCCTCCCCTGTGGCCCCCATGTGCTCTGTCACCCCGTGCCACGCCCTGTGCCAGGGACCGGACAGTCCCCGGGGCGTCCCGACGCGCCTGGACGCAGGCCTGGTCCTAACCTTATAGGTGAAGAGATGGAGGCTCTGAGAATCTAGGTCACTTGTCCGCATGTCACACAGCTAGCAAGTGACAGAGCAGGGGCCCGCAGGCCTGTCTCCCACCCAAGCGCCCCTGCCTGCCCTGGAGGGCCGGTGGCCCATGCACGTCTCCATTCATTCATCTGCTCATCCATCCATCACACGCTCAGTGAGCCCTCGCTGGGCTCCGCCGGCTCCTTCCAAGTGACAGCTGTGAAGCTGAGCGGCCAAGAAGGCTCCTAAGTAAACGGACACGTCCAAGCCCACGTCCTCGGGCAGCCGGCCGATCGCCCCGCATCTCCTCTCACAGAACCAGGACCAGGCAGCACGAGGGGAGGGGGAGGGAGGAGGCCGGACCCTCCACGCCGGCTGCTCTGCAGCCCCATGGCAGGTCTGACTGGAGACCGAGGGCCTGGCTGGCTGCCCCCCACACACACTCCCTGCTGGGGCCTCAGGAGCCTCTGCCCAAGACTCTCGGGTGCTTCACAGCTTTCATCGTTGGGATGAAAGTTCCCACAAGCCGAGTCTTAGGAGACGTGCTGAGCCCCTACTCGACCCCCCCATGCCCTCCCCGCCAACACCGAGGGCCGTCCTCATGGGAAAGGGGGCTGCCGCTTGCTGTCCTGTAACCCACGCAGCACGGAAGGGGCCGCTAACGCGGGCCCTGGTGACAGCAGTCTGGCCAAACGCCCCCGGGCACTTTCAACGTGAGGTCAGGGGCAGCTGGCAGGGGCACTGGGGGCTGGAGAGGCACAGAGAGAGAGAGAAGCCACAGGGAAGCTGTGTGGGCCAGCAGGGGTGGGGCCCACAGGGGCAGAGACGGGGTGGGGAAGCCCCCATGCCGTGACTGAGGGGTTCTCCCCTTGCTGTCGAGGGAGGGGAGGCCATGGCCGGACCCTCAGAGCTGCTGCAGACCCAGAACCCTGCTCCAAAGTTCCGGGAGGCCATCGAACGCAGTGTCCAAGACGCCCCGGGACCAGAAGCGACCTTATACTCAATCCCCGTTCCCAAAGGTCCCCCGGGAAGGCCTGTGGGCTCTAAACCTGTAGGGTTCACAGGCAGAGGCCGGGTGAGGGCTGGGAGCAGGGGTGAGCCGTCCCACCCTGGACCCTCGACACCTCTCCCACTCCCCTCGGCCCTTCCGCTTCCTTCCAAAAGAACATGAGAATGAACCAGCCCAGGGTGAGGCTCTGGACAGAGATTCAGGCCTCTCAACGGGACAACCACTGAAACGCTCCCCAGGTGCCCGTGTAAAACAGCCATGGCGCCCCCCGGCCCCCACGGGACTCCGTTCTGGGCTCCCAGAACTCAAGACGCGCAAGTCACCACCTCTTTGTTCTCAGCCCCTGGACGTCACAGAAAGTCACTACATTAAAGCGGGGGGCCTCCTTCCCTCTCCCTGTATCTTTTCCAGTAGCAGCTTCGAACCCATGTCTTGAAAAAACGATCTCCTGCACGTTCACTTGCACAAGCTGGCCCTGTGTCCCCAAACCTGTGGCAAGTCAGAACCCAGGGTCCCCGGAAGTAGCCGGAGCGTGGAAGCAGCACTTTGGGGCCCGGGAGCGGGTCCAGGATCAATGGGTGGATGCTCAGCTGAGCTGAGCTCCAGTTGCCATCTCCCTCTGGCTCCAGCGCTCCCCACCCCCGATGCCAGCCCCAGCACCGCTGGCCACCGGGCGGGAAATGGTTCGCTACTGTGTGTCCTTCCTACATCCTGAGATTCCAGTTCTGAGATGGGTGCTCGCTTCGCGCCTGCCCCATCCCTTCCCCCAGGAATCCACTGTGTCTCAGGCCACACCAGCTATGGGCTCCCAGCCACACCGCGGAGCCGAGGCACAGACTCGTAGGTGCCAGGCACCGGGGGACAGAGCTTGTGACCACAACCAAGAGCCCGCTCAAGGGGACAGGTGGAGTTGGGCCCCTCCCCCAGCCCGTCTCCCATGGGTCCCCACTTCATCCACTGTGGCTACCGCACTGTCTTTAGTTGTTTCCAAAACTGAGGCAGGTTAGCACAACCAGCGGGGTCACCGTGAGATGCCGGGGGCCTGGAGGACGGGAAGGTCTGACATACGCAAGTCACCCCCTCCCTTGCGGCTCCCCCAGCCTCTCTCGGCTCCCGGATTCGCTGGGGAGCGAGCCCTTCCACGCGCACTATTGTCTTCCCAGCCAACTGGAATCCAACACCAGAGATTTCAATGTTTCTTCCAAAGCTGGGCCATTTGGACAGGAAAAAAATAAAGCCCAGGGTCTGGCCGGCGCCCCCCGCCCCCACCTCATCCACTGAGCACTTTGAAAACGTGAGCCGCCCACGGTGTCTCCTGGGTGGTCAGGTCCCTGAACGGGCACCAGCCTGTGAGGACGCGCGTCTGAGTCCCCTCTGTGTCCCTGAGCCCCAAGGGACAGGAAGGACAGACGTGCTCACGGTGGGATCGCTTCTGCTCTGGACTAATTCCGTCGGCCGTGAGCTCATCCTTTCAGCAGCTTTCATTAAGCTAAAGTTCCCAGATCCTAACGTGTACCCTCCTGAGGTGATTTTTAGGGTGTTTGCAAAGTTTTGTCACCAGCACCACCCTCTAATTCTAGACACGTCCCTCACCAGCCCCCCCAGAGACCGGCCACGCCCGGCCACGGCTGTCCCCACCCCTCCAGCGGCCCCCGGCCCCCAGCCACCACGCGGCCTCTCCCGCCTCTGCGTCTGCCTGCTCCCGTTACTTCCAGAAAGGGAACCAGACGCCCTGCGGTCCTCGTGACCCAGGTCCTCTCATCCCACACAATGTCTTCAAGTTCAAGGCCCCTCCACATGTCAGGAGGACTCACTCACGCAGTCGCCTCCCACGGGCGTGACAGCAGAAGGGGTCAAAGTGCGAGCAGGAGGGAGCAACCTCATCTCGGTGACGCCCCAGTACGTGCACCGTGGGGATCCCCCGGGGGCCCCCGTTTCAGGTGTGCACGGGGGCTGCCCGCTCAGTGGACACGGCTCCTGGACAAGCGGGTCCTCTACTTTGAGCCCCCCCCGCCCCCCCACAGTACCAAAGGATCCACATTCCCATAAAAAAAGAGGAGCCCGGCCCCGGACGTTCAGGAAAACACGGGACACCGTCGCTGGGTGACCAGAAGGAAGACCAAAAACAAGGCAACCCCGCCGTCACGTCTCAGCAGACACAAACGACGTCCCTGACCACATCACACACCTACCAGGCACAGCCCCCACCCCGGCGGACCCCCCGCCTCCTGGGTACAAGTGACTGCAATGCACAGCCCTGGCACCCCGCCCCCTCCCTGCCCTCCCCCAGGGCACCGGGCATAGGCTCAGCCCCTCGCCAGCCCCGGCCCGCACCCCCCTCACCAGTGCGAGCTCTGCTGTCCTTCAACAGCTGCATAAACCCTACTGGCCTCCACTGCGGGCATGTGCTTATTGGTTTTTAACTGGAAGGTGGGGGCTGAATTCCAGGTCCCCCTGGGAGTCCACAGAGACCCTCGCCACCCTGAGCTGAGACGCCCCCACAGCCGTTACCGCGGACACGCTCCGGAGCGGCGCCTGCTCGGGGCACCATGGGGTCCAACCGGCCCCGGCTCTTCCCCGAGGCCCCTCAGTCCCCGGCTCGTTCTGTTTTCCGAGGGGCGGCGTGCATTGGGGCTCCCACGGGTGGCTGTGCGAACTTGGCTTGCTCCCTTACATCACTGTCTGGCCTTCTAGTAATGGCTCCTTCGTCCGTCCGTCCATCTAATGGCTGCCCGTAGGGGGAAGAGCCAATAGGCAGGGCACACACACAGGCCCAAGAAGTCCATCCCTGGGCTGGTCCCCAGGGTGGCGGGGGGGGGGGGACCCAGAGAGATCTCACATCAGCATCTTTTGGGACAAATGTAACCCCAGGTCGCCATTCCAAAGGCTTCTTTCCCAACTGCACCTTCATGTGGCTCCAGGGAACTGCTTTCTGGAAGGTTCTACCTGCCTGGAGTCCGGAGGACGTGTAGGTCAGCTCCGATTGGTAACTGTCACCCGTGGGCCTTTTGGCCACAGTCTAGAGTCCTAAAATTTCCTTCCAGGCCTGCCCTGGTCCCCATGGGGCCTTCTTAATCTCAAACGACATCCCCTGGGCCAAGCACCTGCTGGTTCCTGTTCTCTACTGCGGTAACCCACCTCTTTATTTCTCCTGCACAATTGAAGAGATCCTTCGGAAGGGTAGTGGCCACATGGGGCCAATTGGACATGCACAAGATCATTCATGTCCTAGGTACCCGCTGCGGAGGTAAAGATCAGAAACCCTCAGGGAGGCCGGGATAGCTCAGCTGGTTGAGAGCACTCGAGGCCCGGGGATGGAGTCCCAGCCCTTGGTCCGTCCTCTTGTCTAAAAGAGAGAGAACCTTTTGTTTATTGTGGGGAACACAGCCCTTTTGTCTTGGTTTCCTTGCTTTGGGGACTAGTGAGCGTCTGCTTCTTGTCGCCCAGCTTGATAAAACTGTCCAGGGCCCAGGCTACTGTCTAAAACCGGATAACACGGTGCTCCTTCCCTGTGTTCATGTCCAAACCTGTGTTTCTATGTCTCACACCTTTTTATTTAATCGCATCTTGCAGGAAGAACCTCATTAGCCTTGTAGTCATGAGTTTCACACTTGTTAGAAGCCAGCTCCCCGCTAATGTTTTGTTTCCGATCCTCAGTTGTTTTTTTTTTCCCCCTCTCTCGAGAAACTATAAAGGTAACAGATCCAAAGCAGCCTTCAGCTGCCAAATGTGAATTGCAGAGATATCTAGGACCCACACAAACCGTCAAAAATCTCTAACCTGAGAGTCCTTCAGTTGTGTTTCTTTTGGGGGACACTGTAACATTTTGTTTTGTTTTTTTTACTTTTACTACCTTTCTGAGATAAGGTTTTAGCTCCAAGGTACAGTCTCGGGCTTGATGCAAAGTCTTTAAAACATTGTCTCACCATCTGCAAACAATGTCAGTGAAAAAGTCTGCTCTGAACGAGGCCCTAGCTGAAGCCCTCACAACTCCAGCTTCTTAAATTTTTCCTGATTAACGTTATGCTGTTTCCATAACATGTCTTAAAATAAAAAGTATACACTCCTATACGCATATGTGAAACTCTATCCAACTACACGGAATCGTGGTAATGGCTGACGGGGGCAGCGGCCCAGGGCCTTGGGATTCCAGCTTTCATGCACCGTCTTCTGCTGCTTATCGCAGGGCTGTGACTCCTCTCTTTCCTCAGGGTGAGCTCTCCTGTCTTCCTCGACTTCTGACTCCCCATGATCTTCAGCCACCAAAGGACAACACAAAACTCCAGTGCTTTTCTCCCGTCTTAGCCAGACATTTCACTGACTTTCGGCAAAATGACTCTTCTGGAAACATATAAGAAGGTCCCTTCTGGTTCTCTTCAGTTTCCCCCACATCCCTCCAAACTTGAGTCTTTAAAAACTGAGACTTGGGTGAGGTCCCCGGACCCTTGCCACGGATGGGTCTCACGAGTCACTGCCGGAGGCTAAGGCTGAAGTCACCAACCAGCTTCTAGGTTTTCAGTGGCAATGGGGCAGGGCTGTGAGCTCGGACAGTTGCCGGTCACTTAAGTATCCTCATGTTGCCCTGATGCTAAAAGTGAGAGATCATCCAGGCCAAGTAAAGAACAGGTCTTTTGAAATAACAACTCCACAGTTTCAGAATTTCTACAGACAGTTCGAGGACATTGCTGCAGTTATGGAAACTGTGTGAGAACTGATTACTTGGTTGATAAACTGCTATCATCGTCCTAAAATCATGGACTTCACTTCCTACAACAAAACTGCATAAGGATCCAATGATATTTATTGAGTGAAAATGGCACTTTTGTTTTTTGGGTTTTTTTTTAATAAAAATTCAGACCAACAGGAACAAACAAAACAAAACAAAAAAAAACCTGAGACTTGACCCCCAACACTTCAACAGGACACAGGTGCGTGGGTTATTACAACCCTATTGGAGAAACCTGGCCCACCAGGCGCGGGAGCAAATTCAGATCGAGGCTCTTTACCCAATATTCAAGGGTCAGGATGCCCTGGATTGGCAGGAGCTACAGGACCAAACATCGGCCCACTGCTGTTGTGCCGGACGACACTGGTGATTACTTCCTGTGTGGACGTCAGGCTTGCACCCCACCTGCCCACACCCTCACCTGCCCCGTGTGTGCGGGGCAGCTGTTAGAGACTTTCAGATGCTCCAGAGTCACACCCCGCCAACGGGGTCACGTGTCCCTGAAAAGTCCACTCGGAAACCCCCCCAAAGGGGCAAGAGCATAGGGCACTTAGAGCGCCCCAGCCCCCATGGTGGGATGACTGCTCCCGAGAAAGGCAGTCCAGGCTTGTCCATCCTCTGAATCTGACACACATATCACGCGTGACAGCCACCTCTGCTCTAGAAACCCAGCAGGTCAAGCTTAAACTTTATTAGCCAGAGCTGGTGAACCAGGGACGGTCACATGGCCCCCAGTTGCTTCTTTGGCCGCCACTGAGAGATGTGTATTAGAGCGGACAAGCTTTGCTATCCCCATGTGGACGCTACAGAGGACCAGGGGGACCGGCAGTGCATGACTAGGTAAAAACAAAGCCCCTGGGCTCACCAACGAGAGCCAGGCGGATTCTGGGGCACGCTTTCGCCATCTGAGTTTCAGTATCTGGGCCCCTGGGCTTTGCGATCTGTTAGGAGAACTAATCACCCTTTGGTGCAAGGGCTCTCTGTAGTGCAGCGGGACGATGTACTCAGAACAGGAAACAGACGCTTGCGGAGGTTAAGTGACTTGTGCCTACGGTTCACCCTGCTCATCTCCAGCAAGGAGACCTGGCCAGGGATCGGAACCCAAGGCCGTCCCCGCTAAGTCGCCTCCCTCGACACCAATGAGAAGAGAAACTTGGGGGATCATCGTCCGTGCTGTGCCTAGCAACCAGCAGCCCGGCTCCGTCCCACAAGCCCACCGAAGGCCAGGGATCGCAGGGACTTCAGATACCCCTCCAGAGAGCAAGCACTCACTCAACGAATGAGGGGACTCGGGCCCAGACAAGAGAACCAACCTGTTCAAAGTCACACAGCAAATTAAGGGCAACCCCCTGGGGGTTGAGCCCCCTGGGTCCCCACCAGCCATGGGCGTGGTCTTCCCTCCTGGTCACTAGAGCAATCTGTGTCCTTCTTCAGGGCAGTTTCCCCTCCAGCCTTTTAGTGAATCTGTCGGCCACAGAGGTGAATGACAGAACGCGTCAGCTGTCCCCATGTGCCTAGTTCTGGGTGACAGAGCAGCTAGGGCAACATTGGCGGGTGGGCAAAGCCCGGACAGCCACCCACTTTGCAACAGTCTCTGGTCGACCTTACATCCACCCGTGCAATCATCTCCTTAGTTCCTTCTCAAAACTCAGATTCCAAATTTCCTGGTCTGTTTATAGCCTCATCATCATGCTACTCCCCTGCTTCCAAAAAACAAAAAAAACTCCAATGGTTTCCTGTGCTTTCAAAATCAAGTCACCAATCCTTACCCGGGCTACCCGTGAGCAGGTTGAAGTCGGCGGGCGCCCACCACCTCTTCAGACACCCTCCTGTCCTCCCTCCAGCGGATCACATACAAGGGAGACGATTGCTGCTCTTTCCAAACCCCAGACTCCTTCTCTCTCTCTCTCGACAAATCGACCCTGGGGCGTACGTCTTTTCTTCCCTTACGGGCGAGCTCCCGTTTTATGATCCCACCCAGCAGAGAGCCTGGCAGATGATCGTGTGACTACGTATCGAGTGAATGTGTGTGCTTAGAAATGCTACATGCACCTCCCCGCTCCTCCATGCCCGGAGAGAGAGTCCACTACGAGTGTGAACAGATAATGTCCTGAGATTTTTCTCAACAGCGTCGAAACATAAAGCTCGGATGAGACAGCACGCTGAAGAAAGCGCCGCTTGGGTTTTACAATTTCTTTTTCCTTTTTTTTTTTTTTTTAAAGGAGGGCCCTAAAGAATCAGAAACCCATGACGGGAGGAGCAGAGCAGATGCGATCTTTGTGGTTCGTGCCTACTTTTGAACCAGGATCAGTGGCCAAGGCAACAAAAGAACCTCTTTGCCTGTGTGATTCTGCTCCCTGCCTTTATGGCTTTTAAATAGGCAAGCTGTGGTTGGCTTCCCTTCCCCCAGCTAATGTTCACTCTGCATTCCTGAGCAAAAATAACTCGCCATTCACGTTGCTCGCAGGTTGTTAACGATCCCCTCGCCTCTATGCATGCCACTCATTTGTAACCAAGGTCCCCAGCGTTGCTAATGGAGGCCCCGTGAGTTCGGCGATAAAGCAGTAGGCCCCGGGTCTAGCTATTATGTTCAACACCAAGTAACAGGGCGATACTTTAGCCTCACTGTGACCATTTCAAACTACAAGGGCTGTCTGCACGTACCGTCACTCTAGACACGGAGAAAGGTCATTGCCACCACCACTGTAAGGTCAGTGTCCTTGTCCTGGGCACTCAATCTTCCCCCGTAATCAATTCACAGCGTTCTGCAAGACCGGTGCGGCTCCCCCGAGCACAGCCAAAAATGTGAGCTGGCTTGTGCTGGAGTGGACCCGGCTTGGCAGGGTCAAGGTTCACATTTGCATCCGATGCGTTCTGCTCTGAGCTGCAGCAAACTTCCGCTCAGGCATTAGGACAGTGCAGGGACTTGGCCACATGGAGAAAAGGAAACTATAACCTTCCTTGATATTCTTAAACTCGCTAACCATCCCCAGCCCAGAAAAAAGTCTTCCCCAAGTCGCAGACAGAGAGCTACCTGCGCGAACCTGTTGTGTGTACACGTTCACACCCCTCCAGCGTACCCTCAAATCTGAAACCGGAAACGAGAAAAGAAATTCACATGGGTGACACTGTGTCAGCCATGGAACGCCCACGTTCAAGGCCACTTCAGATGGGGATTTGTCTCCATCCTCCCAGATGTCTCTGATTGTACTAGCACCAAAACCCAGGGCCTTTCTTCTTGCCCTTTTCACTCTTTGTGTACACGTGCTTGGGACCCTGGGACCACTCACCGCCCTCCCAAGAGGTGCGAACCCCCGAACCTGTGCAGGGGTTAATGCTGCCCACGTCTCTCCCATTTGCCTGCGGGTAGAAGCTCTCAGGGAGAAGGACTAGCCGGTCTGTCTGACGGACACATTCGTGTGGCCTCACTGGCTTCTCCCGGTCCAGAGCTTTGCTTTCAGATCCTGGCTGTGGTCAGGGGACAGCTGACCCTCCCCCCAGGGCTTGGCACGCCTCTCCTTGGCTCCCATCAGCCCCTGACAGAGCTCCTCCCACACGCTCGTGTTGTCGCCCCTAATGGGACTGCTGATCGGAGTACATGGGTGGCCTCCGCTCTCCTTTCCTCTGACGTTTAGACTGAACGTGCGAGGACTTCCTGTCCCGACAGGAGGGAGGGGATCTCAGAAGCAAGAGGAAGTCGTGTCTGCTAAGGACAGGCTTCTGTCCAATGAGATCAGGGCTGGGGGCAGCTTCCGTTAATTCGGTTGGAACCAGCTGGTGGCAGTTAGTTCTGAGGCGGAGCTGAGGATGCTGGGATGGATCTTTCAGTCCCTGGTTGGCCCTTATATCCCGAGCCTCCTTGGTGCCTGAGGGAGTGGACTGGCGGGGAGGAGGGCTGTTCACAGAGCCTCCCCAAGAGCTCAGCAGGCCAGGTGTCGTACCTTCCTCGGGCCTTCCTGTGGGCGAGCCATCTTTGCAAAGTGGCAAGTGTGGCGTGCGATGGAGGTTGCCCTGGCCGACCCACAGGACAGCTCCGCTGTGGTTGGCTGGTAGATCTCTGCATCCAGGTGGCTAACTTAGGACCTCAAGAACTGAGGCCAGTGATCAGAAGCGATGCAGCAAGACAGAGAAGGGGGCCACTTAGAAACCTCCTGGAAACTTATTGCCTCGTGATCATGGTGGTGACCAGCGTGGGCTCTGAAGTCAGGAAGCCCCGCATCTGAGTCTCGGGTCCTCTTCTTTACAAGAGGTTGAGACTTGGGGCAAATTACTTAACCTTCCTAAACCTCAGTTTCCTCCATCTGTAAAATGGGGATAATATTGGGTACAGCACTCCACACGACGTGAGGAATATTGTCAGTGGTCAATAAATGTCTGTTCGCTCCACCCCTGCACCCCATTCTACCCTTCCCTTCTTTCTCTTCTTCTCTGTGGCTCCTCCATTGCATCAGAGCCTAGGAATAAGCAGAGACGAGGGGCGTCAGGAGAACCAAGTCGTTCGCACAGCCCGGAAGTTATGGACAAGGAAGGCCAAGAGCAGCCGCTGTAGCCTCACTAACCAACTGCCCGGTCTGTTGAGAAGCAGAGCTGTAGGCTGGGGGTGATTCCTAAGAAAGACAGGGGGGCATGTGTTCATAAAGTAACTCGTGACCTTTAAACGAAGACAAGTACCTTTTCCTCCCGGGATGTTTCAAGTAGGACCAAGTTTGTCTTTCAAGGGCCTGTAGTTAACAAATCAGTCATGTCACCCTGAGGGGTGCCTGGCAGCTGACCACTTGATGTGTTGTTTGTGGCTGTGTTCCCTCCCATGTAAAAAGAAAGGGTTGGACCAGACACCCGCGGAAGCACCTTCTAGGCTTAAGAATTCAGGTTTCAATGGTCCGGGGATAGTGGGGGGCAGGGGAGGGGAAGGAAAACACTACCCACAAAGCTCAGCTTCCCGGAGGGACAATAAGAATGTGTCAACCTGAAGTTAACTCTAAAGTGGGATCGTTTGTCGCAAATGTAATGGTACCTGGGGAGCGCAGAGGGGGCATCTGGGACAATCTGAGGGGAGGCCAGTGGGTTCGATTCCTACTTCAGGTCTGAGGCTGCCTCCATAGTGAGGAAGAAAAATGGAGGACCCCCCTCACCTCTCTCTGGCCCTTACATGGTCACCCCCAAATCGGAGGGCATGGGATACGGGAGACCCTGCGGCCACCCACCGAGTCCCTCCCCTCTCCTCACCTTGGACCCTCACCGGTGGCCCCCACGCCCCAAGCTCCCACCACTTATGAACTGTGGGCCACACTCCACCTGCCAAAGTTCCTTTGCTCATTCCCGTCCCCCTTGTTTGCCCATTGCTTGTAGACACTTGCAGGTTCCAGAGGCCCGGCCTCTGTGCAAGAGAAGCCACGTTGGCTGCACTTGCAGGCAAAAAAGCCTTTGGGGGGGGGCTCCCGCGCTGCATTAGCGAGGCTGGGGGGCCCAAGCCCCTGCGCCCCCACCCTGCCAGCACTACTGAAGCCCAGGAAGCTGGAGCACTGTCCATGGTGGCCTGAAGTCATGGCTCATGCGTAGAAAACAGCCGTGCCCAGGCATGGGGGCGGGGGGGGGGGGGAGTGCCGAGGAGGGATGGGCTCCTCTGTTCCGAGAGCCCCAGGGCAGGGCTGTCACACAGCAACTGTTTGGGGACTACCCAGAAGTCCTCATGTTTCCACACCAGGCTCCCCTTTCTGAAGTGATGGTCCCCAGGCGGGTTCCGGAAATGAAGGCGTCAGACTGACATGTGAAGGTCGGAAGGGTCGCCACCTCCTCCTTAAACTAATCCCAGTAGTGACTGCATGAGTTCATACCACGTGCGCATGCTAGTGACAAAAGGAGGAATCCCCCACGAGGGAAGCAAGTGGGTGAGGACCCACCAAAGGGGGCCATCTATGTCCGGGTACAGACCCTCCCGGCCATGTGGCAGGGGAAGTGGCCTGGACCTTCTCCCAGGAGGCTTAGCAGAACCCCCTGAGAATGGCCTCTCGCGAAGAGGGGTTCAGGTAACAGCCCGGGGAGGACCTAAGTGTCCACTGGGCCCCGGGATGAGTGCAGTGAGACCCACAGCGGAGACACAGCCACTAAGACCAGCAAAGTGGTCTGAAGCAGACACTATCAGGTGCCCAGCCAGGGCAGAGGCCCGTTGCCCTAAGAAAGGTCGGGAAGCCTGCCCGAACCGAAAGGGAATCGGACCCGAGAGCAAGTTGGGTCCCAGCTCCTGCGGGGCTCCGGCAGCCCACCATCGACTCTCTCAGGGTTCACTGCTGTTTTGGGTTGTCTTGGGCGCATGCATCTGCTCTCATTTACTTTAGTGAGGAGCGGGGAGCCCTCGGGTTCCCCAGGTTTGAGACATGAGCCGATGTCGAGCAGTGCAGCTCGCTTCTCTTCCCTGCCTACCGTGGGTGGATGCGTCCCCGAGCCACTCGGGAAGCGCTCGCATCCTTTTGTGGGTGATCTTGTGTCTTCTGCAAAAGAAAAGGGGCGTAGACAGGGCAGCAGCTCAAGCCCTCGGGGGACCCCGTGCCCTGGCCCCAGCATGCCTGTGCATGTCCATTGCCGTCAGCCGCGGGCAGGGGACCCTCCTGGTTTCTTCCTTTCTCCCCCTGCTAGACGGTTTCCCTTCTTTCCGTCTGACGCCGTCCCTCCGTACATTTTTTTTCTCTCTCTCTCCTATTCAGTCCTTGGTTAAAAGGGAAGACATGGCGGCCACGCCCCGCTTCTCGGTCGCTTCCTTATTAGCCTCTCATCCTCCTTGCTGTCTCTTCTGTAGGTGGAACCAGTAGCCCTCCTCCCGGGGTCGCCTTGTTGGGCCACCGGCCCCCACTTGACAGTTTTAGTTCCTCCCCCGTCGGATAGATTCAGAAGGACCATCCTGGCTGGCAGTGTATGTTGGGCCATTCAGCAAATCGCTCATGCCGCTGAATGCATGCTTCACACAGTCCTGGTGTTTTTAATCTGGTAGAGAAGTTGGACATGTGGCTTTGGAGATTATTTTTGGGGCCAGGGCCGGGGCCAGGGGTGGGGGGTTAGCGAGTGGGGAATCCGTAGCCTTCGGTAGGTTCTCCAAGAGGCCCGTGACCCAGAACAGTGTCCAGAGCATTTCCTCCACTGGCTCTGCCCCGTAGGTTAGCAGAGATTAGACCCCTGGCAGAAATTGTGGCGGGTGCCAGAGAGCATGGGGAGCCCAGAAGGCAGGGTGTCTGGGGAGGCTGCTGCCCCCACCCGGCGTGCTCGGACATGGTCACTGGGAAGTGGGGTTCTAAGAAGTGTGGACTCCTGCGTTCGCTGAGCACCTGGTTGGCGGCCAGGAGCTGGGCTGAACGGCTCCCAGACGTTTCCTTGCTGGCCCCTCACACGCGTCCCAGCGTGAGGTACAACTTATTATCCTCATTTTACAGATGAGGGAACCAGCTCAGAGAGGGAGGCGCGCTCCCGCTGTGTCACGCAGCTAGCAAGAGGCAGACCGGCTCTCAGGCGGGGCCGGCGCAGCCTAAGCTCTTGCTCTGACCACGGTACCCTTGTCATGTCCTTTGTGTCCCAAGCTGGGGTTGGAGGGGTGATGGGAGGGGGGACAGACATGTCCCCGAATCTCTCGGAAAGATTCAGGCTCTCCTCTCTGCAAGTTGGGGATGCAGTCTGGCCTGCCTTCCCTCCACCGGTCTGGCTGTTTGTTAAAAAGCCATTCGAGGGGTGTTGGGAGGACCCGGCCCAATTCGGTTTAGCGGGTTTGGCTCCACCACCCTGTCCCCTGCCCCTCCACACCCGGAAGAGGGACCAGAGGGTGCAGCCATTGCCAGGGGCATCATTGTGACATGTGGGTCACTGTGACATGTGGGTCACTGTGACATGGGGTCACTGTGACATGGGGATCACTGTGACATGGGGTCACTGTGACATGGGGATCACTGTGACATGGGGTCACTGTGACATGAAGTTACTGTGACATGGGGATCACTGTGACATGGGGTCACTGTGACATGGGATCACTGTGATATGGGGGATCACTGTGACATGGGGTCACTGTGACATGGGGGGTCATGGTGACATGGGGTCACTGTGACATGGGATCACTGTGACATGGGGTCACTGTGACATGGGGGATCACTGTGACATGTGGGTCACTGTGACATGGGATCACTGTGACATGGGGGGTCACTGTAACATGGGGATCACTGTGACATGGGGGATCACTGTGACATGGGATCACTGTGACATGTGGGTCACTGTGACATGGGGTCACTGTGACATGAAGTTACTGTGACATCGGGATCACTGTGACATGGGATCACTGTAACATTGGGGATCACTAACATGGGGATCACTGTAACATTGGGGATCACTGTGACATGGGGATCACTAACATTGGGGATCACTGTGACATGGGGATTGCTGTAACATTGGGGATCACTGTGACATGGGGTCACTGTGACATGGGGGATCACTGTGACATGGGGATCACTGTAACATTGGGGATCACTGTGACATGCGGTCATTGTGACATGGGGATCACTGTGACATGGGGATCACTGTAACATTGGGGATCACTGTGACATGCGGTCATTGTGACATGGGGATCACTGTGACATGGGGATCACTGTAACATTGGGGATCACTGTGACATGGAGTCACTGTGACATGGGGTCACTGTGACATGGGATCACTGTAACATGGGGGATCACTGTGGGGGGGGGGTCTCCTGGACCAGCCAGAACAAGGCGGGCGCCCTCTGGGTGAGCCGGCTATAGAAGGCGGGGTGAGGTCAGCGAAGGGGGTTCAGCTTCTAAGGCTGCCCCCCAATCCTGCATACCCCCAGGTGTTGACTCAGGTACCTGGTCCCCAGCTCCACCTCAAGGTCCATTGGCATGGGGAGTGCAGCCCCCAGAACCTCCCAGAGAAAGCAAGTTCTGTGGGGTCAGAAGCCATGCACCCCGCGACCACCATGACCCCCCAAGACTCCCGACGACTCGGGATGACCGGGACATTCGTCCAGCAGGTGCAGACCCCCACCCCTAGGGTGCTCAGCTCACAACCGTGAGGCGTGGGGCCTCGGGAGGAGTCCTAGGGGTGACCTCTGGTCACGTTCTCCCAGGATCCCAGCCAGGAGTTTTCACTTCTCTCTTCTAACTGGGTTACAGATTCTGAACAGGCAGGTGTGGGTGTTGGTTTGGGTTTTGGTGACGTTGAATGCCTTCCCACCTGCCCTTCTTCTGCCTCCTGACATGCGGGGCCTGCCGGGCCATCCCCCCAAGGGCCTTGCTCGCCCCCCACCCTGCCCCTCCCCCCAGAGATGCCTGCTTCCCGGGGCTTCAGGGGCTTCTGCAGCAGCCCCCAGACAAGCGGCCCTGGGCCAAGGTGACCAGGGCTGCTCCTGACGCTCCTCTGTGGTCCCCGGAGCCCAGCGTCAGGCAGCTCTGCAATCCGGGGCGTCACCATCTCGGGAAGCCCGCCCCGGGACGCCCCCACAGGAGGCTGGAGCCCTAGCACAAGGCCAGGCAGCTCTCTCAGAGGTCTAGCTCTTAGGGCGCAGAGGTGTAACTGTTAGAACACCCCTGTACCCGCCGCAGCAGCCAATAAAACACACGCAGGCCAAGCGGCCTCCTGCGTGTTGGCTGGGCAGGGCAGTGCTCAGAAGCCGGGAGGACAGATGGCAGCCACCGTGCAGCCTCGCTCGCCCTGAGTGCGGCGCGGAGGTTTCCGTGGAGGGAAGTGGGGTGGACATGCTCCTGTGCTCCTGAGCGCCTCGGGCTGAGGAAGGAAGGACCCGGGTTCTGGCTGTGCTACTCTGGGGGAGTCGCTTCCCCTCTCTGGGCCTACGCATGCCCACCTGTATATATACCCTAAACGGGACATTTTCTCCAAAGTAAGTGGGCCAGGCACTTAAAAAAAAAAAAAAAGACAAACCAAAAACCTAAGTCATAGCATTTTTCACCAGTGACAACGTTTGAGCTATTCTGGAGGAAATTTGAGTCTGGAACATTGACATGAGCCACTGTGACCTTGATGGATTCCCACTACTTAAAACATTTCTTCCAATGAGACTAAAAAAATAATTTTTTGTACATTGTGTAACAAGATGTAGCGGCATCGAAAAGACGTGCGTGAACGTTTTCAAAAAAAGTAACATATGATGTCACAAAAAGCTCCCATGGGTGAAAGAGCTATTCAGAGTTTCAGATGAACCTCTATGTTTTAATGTCACAGAACAGAGGAGTATTCAGTAGTGTGGTTTCAGATTCCACGTCACAACTAACCCTTAAGAAACCAGTATGTTGCTGCTTCGCCGTAGTAGCAAGGAAGACTACCCACGAGTATTTTTAAAAGCTGTTCACGGATGTCCTTTCGCAGCTACCTACCTGCAAAAGGCTGTAATCTCGTCGTGTGCTTCAGCCCAAACAGCACGCTGCGTGAGGCACACCGGATGCAGAAGCAGGCGTAAGGCTGCAGCTGTCCCCTGCTCATCAAGGCAGTTAGAAGACTTGCAGAGATCTGGGACAGTGGTTCTTAGCCAGGATGACACAGACCTCGCCCACCCCCGTGCGGCAGGGGCAAGCATTTTGGTCGTCGTACCTGGGGGTGCAGAGGTGCAGAGGTGCGTACCAGCATGTGGAAGGTGGAGGCCAGAGAGACTGCTAAACATCTTCCAATGCACTGGTCCACCCAACAGCAGAGCGCTCTCTGCTCTCCTGCTCGCAAAGGGCCCAAACTGAGAAGCGCTGATGTAGAAGAACGCCAGAGCTCCAGAAGTACCGTGTTAGCATGTAACGGGCTCCCTCCTTGTTATTTCAAGTGACTCTTAATTCCACCGTTTTAATTTATAATTCGGCAGCTGTCAATAGGCGTAACGCACATAAACAAAAGCTCTTTGGTGTCCTCGGTGATTTTTAAGATTATAAAGGGGTTCTGGGACCGAAACGTTTAAGAATCCGTGATAGAGACAACAGGCTGTGTAGATGACTGGACTGGACGACACATTCGCCACTCCCAGGAGCGTGTGGGATGTGCCCCCAGGACACGGCTTCCTTAAGCGAGGAAGATGCCTGGAGTGAGGCAAAGCGAAGAGGCCAGTGCAGGGGGAAACAGTACCAACTGAAGCCTCTTATGAGGGGGACCCCCCCCAAATGGAATGGTCTTTGGAGGGCGGCCCCTTGTAGGACAGGCTTCCCCCGCGGTGTGTTCTAGAAACCCATCTGCATCGTGTACTGTCTGGCATTGTTTGGAGAGGCTGCATTCGGCTTCAGTGAATTGTTTTTGGAGACTCCACATGTTTGTCCATTTTGTGATGGGTGATTGACAGGAACCACGTGTGGCGTGACCATGCCCCTGCCCCCACCGCGCTGAGAGCTCAGCGGTTTCAACCCAAAACAGCAGGACCCCCGGGCCCCGCCCTCCCCAGTCAGCTTTTTTTGTTTCCCCAGATGAAAAGTCCTCCAAGGGAAACGTTTTTGCCCATGTGGGAGAAGTGACAGAAACAAGGGCAGAATCAATAGCAGGCTTCCAAATCAACACGCTCAGAACCTGTTGTGAGCCACGCACACAGCGTCTCCACGGGTGTAGCGCAGCCAGCAGAGCGTCCTTGGACAGCGACTGAAGTGCAAACGTGTAAGAAGAGTGCTTTCCACGTTCCTGGGTGCTTCTGTGCTCCCCCTGCTGTGGGTCAGGGCCTTTGATCTGTGCTAGGAATGCAACCGTGACCACAATGCAGTCACTGCCCCCCAAACACTTACTGTCTAGACGGGAAGAGAGACAGAGCAACCGGAATTTTAATGAAAATAGGGCTCGGAAGCAGAAAAGCAGAGGCACGGGGCGTGGGCTCCCTGGGGCTGAGCCTTAGGCTGGGGGTGGGGGGTGGGGACAGGAGGGCTCCCTGGAGGCAGTGAAGTCTGAGTTGAGTCTTGAAGGATGAGGAGGAGTTTGGTGACCTGGAGTGGGAGGGACATGGCGGGACAAGGTGCTGTTCCAGGCAGTGGGGACCGGCTTAAGCGCGGGCACAGAGTTGTGAGACAGCGGTCGATTTGGAGAAGACGTCAAAAGGGAAGCACAGAAAATGAAAGACATACTAGATGTGCCCACCCACAAATTACACTTAATGCCCCCAAACAAAATTAAGATGCTTTAAAATCAAGACATAGCCCCTGTAATAACGTCAAAGTGTCTATGTTTGGAAAACAGTAGGCTGACTTATAACTTAGGTGTTCTTGGTACAAAGTGCTTGTTTGGGAAGCAAGACATGAGACGGCTTTTTAGCCCGATACCGTATGGAATGCTCTCGCCCTGTCTTCCCTTTACACTCTTACCTCTTTAAATGGTCTTCGGGGGAGGGGGGAGGGCCCCTTGTAGGACAGGCCCCGCCCCCAGCTTTGCCCGTTTCATGACGGGCGATTGACAGGAACCACGTGTGGCATGACCACGCCCCCGCCCACACCGCGCTGAGTTCTCAGTAGTTCTTGACCCAAAACATGGCCGGACCCCCATGCCCGTGAAAGCCACCAGGCAGACCCTCGGAGGCCACCAGCGAGGGGCCCTGTGGCGAGCTTGTCCCCACCCGCGGTCCCAATTCGGGCGCAGACACAGCATCGCTGGGACAATGATGGCCATTACTCTAAAAAGACGGGCGCTCACAGCCCCCCGGCCCCATCCTAAGCTCCTCAGAGCCGAGCAGTCACTTCACTTGATCAACAAGCGAAGCCAACAAGGTGAGCGTCGGACCTGAGTTTGGTGATGAACAATCAAAAGGTTATGGTCTCGATGTCCCCGCGCTTACCTCCTCTCGGGACCACATCAAAATTACAACTAAACTACAGGACAACCATCTTTTAAAACCACCTGCAGTCCAGCAGGACACACAGAAGAAGCCCCTCGAGATGGGCGGGCAGGGCGGACACACGGCTTGCGCTGGTCCCACAGCCACCTGTGACCACTAACAATCAGGAGGGATGTCTCGGATAAGGCGAGGGATCCAGCCCGCACCGGGCTCCCTGGCCCCGATCGCAGTGCCCAGGACTTGCGGTTGCGGAAGCTGGCAGGGACTGAAGCTGCGTGACACGAGGGCCCATGGTCCCAGGCCACCTGCGAACTCACCGCTGACGGCCTGGCTCGCTCTGAGCTCCGGCGCTGGGGCAGCAGCTTGAACGCCGGGCTCGTGTAGGAAGGAGCGGAGTTGTCTGACTTGGGGGCAAGGGCTGAAGGGGCCGCTTTCTCCCGGACAGAGGAGCTGGAGGAAGTGGTGTCTGCTCGTGCCCTCCCACCTCCCGGTACACAGATGCAGGCAGGCCCCACAGCAGGGTCTCGGCGGGCACGGCGGACACCCTCCCTCCACAGCACCCTGCTGATTCCCTGAGGCTCCGGCCCACCCAGCACCCGAGCCCCCTGCAGCGGCTCTTCGTACCGAGTCCACCTTGGCTCAAGCTGCAGACTTCCCCACAATCTCTCTGGGATTCACAGACTCTGGCGTGTCCCTGGCCGCTTGCTGAGCGGCCCTAAACCCGGCCCTAAACCCGCCCTCGCGGTCCCGGCCACGGTTCCTGGTCTGGCCTCTTGCGACGCCTCCGCGCCCCGGACAGGTGGCCGCCACCTGCCTACTGCCCTGTGAGCAGCAGTCATGCTGGTTGCTCACGAGGAGCCTGGAACTGCTCTCTGCTAGCCTCTCATTCGTCTCGTGTGGGTTCTTTTCTAATGATGTTCTAACTCTTCACTCTTGTGTGCAGCGTTGCTTCTACTTTTCCAGTGTCTTCTTATGGTCATCATTCTGAGGAGTTTTCACTTTGGACAGTTCAGATTCCAAATCCTTGATTGCCAGGTCCAGCCGGCTTCCTAATGAGGCATTATTATTTTCTCTGAACTTGTCTAAGTGTCTGAAGGTGCCATTTGTGCCTGGGAAACGGAGAGACTTCTCTTCACGTCTGCTCTAGCCTGACTCGGCTGCCTGTGTCCCCCATCGGCCGAGGCGACCCCACCGCCCTCGGTGAGGCCGTGCGTGTGGGCCCCTGACTTTGAAAGTGTACGAATCCCTGTTTCAGCTTCTCTTTTTGTTCTCTAGCGCTTCACATCTCTTTTTGTATTCCTCTCATAGATAGTAACTCCTTTGAGAGAAATTGTTTGGTTTTTTTTTCATTCGGGACGTAAACATTGTGAAGATTGCGTTTTCGGGTTTTGTGTGAGCTCACCCCTTCCCGGAGGCGCTGGGGCAGCAGGGGCTTCCCGAGCCATCCGGCTTCGGGGCGGGGGCGGGAGGGGCCGCTCTCTCCCCGACAGACATGCAGCAGACAGGCCTCTGCTGCCGGGGCCCGCGCCCGCTCCACCACGCTTTGTGCGAGGACGGCCCCGGTCACCGTGAGGGCCGCACTGCACGGCGGGGAGGCAGCGAGACCAGGGATGAGGTCACGCCATCAGCCCCGGTGCCAGATGCCGGGACTCGAAACGAGGCCGGTGATGTGACGGTGGGAACGTGGAGCAGGGCATGGACCGTAGAGGCTCCCACGCGGGAGCCTTCCAGAACTTGTTCAGCTGGGTGCACAGATGAGACAAGAGTCAGTGTTGCTTCCGGGGGCACCTGGATGGATAAAAAAGGGGTCGTGGCCAAGAGACGTTTGTCTTCCAAGACCTATAGAGGGGAGGTGACAGGGAGGCTCAGTGACACTGTCTGCCCAAGATGGGCGGGGGCTGCTCTGGGGGGGGGGCGGCAGACACCCGCTCATTGCTCCTTGGCAAGGGTGGTGAACAGTGGGGTACGGGCATCGATGAGGGCACGTCCGTTCTGGCAAATCCCGGCTCTGACTCACTTGAACAGGTGTCTGAGGGGTAAAGAAAGCCGCCCCTTTTCTTCACCGTTTCCTCAACCTGAACAAAGGTGAGGAGGAGAAGGGTGGGGGTGCACGAGGTCGGCTTTCCAAGCTGCCCGGCCAGCCCTAGGGCGCACGGGGCTCCGGCCGCCCTATCTCCCGCCCCGCGAGCCCGGCACGGACAGCAGCGTCTCTAGCCTCGGCTTGGAAGGAAACATCGGCTCCCCCAGGGCCTCCCGCTCAGTCCAGCGCTTCTGGCTGTGGAATGAACGGAACACGATGGTTACGATGGAGCAGTTGGGGAACAGCTTCTAGGGTTTTGGTTTCTGCACTTATTTTTTCTTTTAAGCAACCCAATTGCCCTTCTTTGCTGCCGGGCACTTGAATGGTCTGAAGTTGGGGACCCACAGGGGGGATCTCTGCGGGGGGGTCTCGACCGCCGGGGCTCAGCTAACAGCAGGTGGGACCGCCAGCGACGCGCGCCTCCCACTCTCCTTGCCTGTCACCCAGATGAACAGACCCGATTCCCGGGTGCCTTTTCCTATGAGGCAGTGACCGTGGGGACAAAGCCCCAGCACCACCGCCCGGCAGCCTGACGCCGCCAGGGCCTCTGGGAGACAGAGACCCGCCAAAGACCAGAGCTGAACCTTCAGCGGGTCTGATTCATTCATTTTACAGACAAGGAAACTGAGGCCCAAAGACCTAACAGGGAGGAGGGTGGCCCGGCTGCGCCATAATCCAGGGTGGGGGACACTCACCTCTCCCAGCGCCCCTGCTCAGGCCCCGTCTCCCCAGCCCACTGACCCACCGCCCTGCAGACAGGGGGAGGCCTCAGGGCCCTCCCTGGGGGCCTGCAAGCCCCCCTCAGCGGCACCCGGGAGCCGGGGGCCCCTTGGTCGTTGCCCTTAGTTCTTGGCTCAGCAGTGCGGCTCTCACACAGGTCGCCCAACGACTTGCTCTTTGAAAACGTGAAAATAGTGTAAAATGCACTGCGACTAGTAGTGTGGCTGCACAGTGCCGCCCCCTGAGTGGCAGCTAAGGGCCCTGGCGGGGTGCTCAGGGGCGTGTCCTTCCTGTCCCCCCGGCTCTTGTGCCTACGTGTCTTCCAAGGGGAGGAAGGTAATGTCCGGGCGAGGATCCCTCGAGAGCACGAAGCCGCCATGCATGTGCTTTAAGCCCGGCCCGGACCGCGTTCTGAGGACCCTGGACCCAAGCGATGGGCTGGGAGTGCGGGTCCTCCCTGGGCAGGGGGAGGGCTGGCGCGGGCACATCGGGGGGCTGTGCACTGAGATGTCCACCCCCAGAGATGTGGGGGCCTCCTCCCGGCTTCTCCAGCCCCAGATCAAAGTGACACAGGCGACCAGCAGTGGCCTCTGGATCCTGAGACCCGGAGCAGAAAGCAGAGATCTGCTCCTAGAGGCAAACAGGCCAGCTACCGAAGCAGACCTGTGCCTTCCTCCATTTTCTTCTTTTCTTTTGGAACAATTATGTCTTTAAGATAAATTTAAGACGCAGGGAGGCGGAGTGGGAGGGCGCGTCACCTTCTCCCTGTCCTCCACGAAGCTCAGTCTCAGTCACAGTGCCTCGTCCCCACGGCGATATCCGGTGTGACCTTGACCACGGCTAGTTAGCTGTACCTTGAGGCGTGTGCGCGGTGGGCACGATGAGGCCCACCCCACGGCCTCCCCTGCCCCCACACTGACACACACTCCAGCTTCATCCTGCTGTGTCCCGAGCGCCCCAGCAAGTCGTCGGGGAGGTTCTTAGCTCAGGCTCTGGTCCCCGGTCACAGGAGGTGACAGGCCAGCTGCCAAGCACGGATGGAGCTCACTGGGAGGCGAGAGGGCGGCTCCCAGGAATGACCGCATGGTGCAGAAGAAAGGAAACAAGGTCACGCTGCAAGGAGAGCCCGGCCCACACACGGGGCGACTACCTCCACTGTCACTGTCACCGCGACGCCACGTCTCTGCCGGCGTGACTCACAGCCGTGCCTGCACCTGGCTTTATTCTCCAGGTGGGATGGAGCCGTCCCTGGAAAACGGCTTTTCCAGCCCACGTGGGAGGCAGGACCCCTCCCCCCAAGGGCTCGCTCACTAGAGACTCCCTGAACCAGAAGGCCCTGTATAAGTGGTGCAGCCACAAAACAACACCCCCCCGCGGCAGGGCAGCGCTCAGCCCCATTTCACAGATGAGGAAACTGGGGCCCATTGCCATATCGAGTGCCTCGCTCCATGTCCCGTGGCCAGGAAGAAACGTCAGGCCTCTTCAGGGTCACTGTGTGTTGCTCACCAAACCGGGGGCGCACCGTGTGGAGAGGGCGGCTTGGCGCTGCGGCCTCGTTCCAATGGGCCCTCCCCACCACCGGGGGTAGGGACAGTGCCCTGTGGGTTGAGACTATCCCATTCGAAGGCAGTACTTCCATGCCTGCCAGGGGTTCCGTGGGGCCCGAACCGGGGCTCGAGGCCTTGCTCTCTGGCTCTGCTGCCTCCTGTGAGCGCACGCTGCCTCCTCCTGGCCCGGTCGCCCAAGTCCCCGCGGCCGGATGAGCTCAGGGAGCCCAGGCTCAAGCCACCTGGAACTCAGCAGCAGACAAGGCTGGATGTAGGGCCTCGCGATAAGGCGTCTGGCCTTGTCCTGAGCTCCATGGAGCCCTGGCGGGGTTCTCGCCGGAGACAGACACGAGGAAGCTTTGAGAAGTAGGGGTACGGAAGGGAGGCAATTGGGAGCGGGTGTGAAGAGGCTCATTCGTAGGCTGACGTGGAAGACAGACAGGTGGTTGGGGTGGGGGTGGAGGGAAGTGCGGGGCTTCCAGAACTATGAAGCGGGTGGCACTGGAAAGTCTTGGTGACTGATCAGACGCGGGGTGGGTGGGGCGTGAGCACAAGGGAGGGCCACGTGGCACCGGCAACTGGGCGATAGGGGCCGTCCGCCTGCACCAGGGAGAAGAACGCTGGTGGCTGAGCCCAGAAGCCCCCGCCACTGGGCTACAGGGCTTGGGGACCCAGGTTGGGGAGCCAAAAGGTCAAATACAGGGTGGTCAGTGTGGATCGTGCCCCTCCCCCCTGGTCCTGCATCTGAAGGCCACAGCCAATCAGCTTCCTCGTTCCCCACCCCCCCACCCACCCCCGGGCCCTGAGAGGCCAGGGGACCAAGTGGAGTGACAGTCTGGGACGGGTAGCAGCGCCCGGCTAGAGGACCTGGGAGCCCGTCACCTGTGCAGCCAAGTAGCTCTTGGGGACCTTGAGCAAATCACGTGTCCCCCTTGGCCAGCACTCAGCCTCCGGGGGGCTTATGGGTGGATCTCTGAGGAGGGCGATGTTACATAAGTGTTTACCGCTCATAGCAAACCTGCCGCACACAGCGTCTCAGTATCGCCTGGGCAACCCAACGGCTCTCAGAATCTTAAGTGCTTCTTGTTCTCCTGACTCATCTTCTATGCACGGAACTTCCAGAACAAATTTAGCCCTCGAGATAGCTCAGTAAATTTTCTCCCCACCCCTTGACATGCAAGTCCATCTTCCAGGGCACTTTCCACCACCGGTGTGTCGCCTGTCTTCCCAGCACACCCTCACCCTGCCCCTCTTCACGCAAGGACCCCACCCCACCCCACTCTGCACGGGATGCAAAGCCCCCCGGGGTCACTGCCTCCCAAAGGCGTGGCCGGCGGTGCATCTGAGCAGGACAAGGCCCTGGGCAGGGAGGGACAGAGAAGGCAGGACCCAGTGAAGGGAGCGACAGGGCAGCGCTAATAGACGCACACTTGGAGTCCACACTCAGCCCGCTGTGGGCTGGAAGGCGCAGGGTCAGGAGCGGCCAATTCCAGCATCCACTTCGACCCATTCTGGTGACGGGCTAGACGCCGGCCCCCTCGACAGTGGGCTGGACCTCTGGACCAGAAGCTCACCCACAAGGAAGCAGAGCCCCGGTCCACGCAATTCCGTCTGCGGGGTTTTGCCCTAACCACGCCCAGTTCATGCCACCGCCTTCTAAGGCAGACACTGCCACTGCGACACCCACCCCTGCCAGCAGCCTGCGGGCCCGACAGCCAACCCTGGCGTGCGGGGTTCTGACCCGCAGCGCGGCCTCCCGCGCCCGTGACTCCGGCCTCCCCTCTTCTGACCCCCGCTGCCATCACGCGGGCAGATGAGCATTTTCAAGCGTCCGCCCTTAAGAAACTGAGAACCCCAAACGCCGGCCTCCTGCTGCAGCCAGAGCCGCGGGCCCCTTCGCCCTTGGCTGGGGCCTGGACGTCCCATCCCCTGGGAACAGCAGGTGCCACGGTGCCGAAAGCTACTGAGAACAGGACAGACATTTACTGAGCACTTCCTCTGTGCCGGAAACTGTTCTGAGTGGTTCCCACGCTTCAGGGCGTCTCATCCTCACAACAACCCCGTGCGCCAAACACTGTTACCGTCTTCATTTTACGGATGGGGAAACGGAGGCACAGAGAGGTTAAGTAACTGGCCCCAAGCCGCCCAGCTCATAAGGCCCAGGGCTGGGATGTGACACCAGGCAGGTGGCTTCTGCTAGGGCCCCTCTGAGAACAAAGCACGCCCAAGGCCGCGCTCAAGGCGAAAGAAGTCAAGTAGGTGGAGGGCTCATCTCCCGCTTCCCTCCTCCCCTCTTTGCGGGACGCTGTCCGAAGCCTCTTCGGTGGCAGGAAGAGGAACTCTGTAAGCGTCACTCGAGTAAAGTGCACGTAGCTAAAGGGAGTGGACACCTGCTGAGGAAGTTTCGAGCACTGTGGCTTCCGAGCGCCAGTCGGATTTGAAGCTGGGGTCTGACTAGCCGCCTTGAGATCCTTCTGCTTCAGTGATCCATAGAGCACATCCTGCCGGGCACCTTTGCCCTCAGCCTCCGCAGACGTATCACCAGAATGAGACACTTCGGGTGTCCTTCCGAAGCTACTTCCAGGACCATGGGGACCGCAGTGTCTGTAAGTCACGTGAGGACCGGAAGGGTCCACGTCCCCGAGAATTCTGTGAGTGAGCGCCTGTTTCACGAGTCGTGTCCTGACAGCTACTCCTCTGAGCCTCGCCTCTGCGAACCGTCATCTCCCCACCAAGGCAAAGACTAGACCTGCTCTCTCACCCCACCCCGAGACTACGGCCTGACCCTGGACGGTCACATCAGCTGATTTTAATAGGACAGACTCCAAGTCCTTCCCCCCAAGTAAGGCTCAGTGCTGCAAAGAAGACACCCCAAGGTTCATGGACCCCAGAGCTCTCGCTCAAACGTCCTCCCTGGTTTGCGGATGTCCTAGACTCCCCGTTCAATGACACGCCTCTGCTCGGGTGCCCAACGGGAGCTGCCAGAAGCCTGAGCAACTCTGGCTTTGGATCAACACTACAGTTCCCCTCGATAGGGCTCCTTCTGCAAAGAACCGGGGGGAGCCCTCTCCCCAAACCCCAGATGCACTGGCCTGTCGTTCTTATTGGGCACGGAAACTCACACGCTGTCTGTTCTCTGCCCAGACTCACATCCCAGCTCTGTGTCCCTGAGGCCCGGCCCCCCTGCCCTGCCTGAGAAAATGTACTCAAACTCGGGGGGCCCAGCCTCGGCCCGGGCCGTGGCCCAGCTCTCTGGACCTGAATTCCCCTGCCTCCTCTTCAAATTATCTTTACCTCAAATGGCACGACGTGGTGTTCTCCGCTAGCTGCTCCCTCCCGACTCAGGGTCTGCGCACGTCTTTCTGAAACGGGCACCGGAATCAAGGGAGACGTGTGCGCCTGACGCTGAGCTCCCTCCGGGCTGTCTGCCCCCCCGCCTCACCCCCCCGGATGCATGGTCCCCGAAGTCCTTTGGAGAGCGGCCCCAGCCTCTCTGAGGCACGTCTCTTCCCACAGCTCACCACTTGCTCCACGAGTGGTTCCTGCCGTGCCCACCCCACTGACTTCCGTGCCAGGGGGCAATGCCAGGCTGCAGAAGAATTGATCCCTGCCTCTCAGAACTCGGAGTCTCGGTAAGGACACATGTCAGCTCGTGAAAGAACAGCGAAGGCTTGGGAATCCTTTCTAAGTGGGGGGCACGGACCCTACTGGTTGGAAACGTGGAGGGTTGGAGTTACAGGCGTAGGGGCAAGTGGCATTGGGGTGGGAGGAAGAGACTGGGTCTCTGCTCACCTGGTCCCGTCTCAAGTGTGTCTTCCCTAAACACCCTTGGGGACAGAAAGCCCACTGGTCAGGATGGAATGACCAGAATAGGGACGTGAGTGTTAGAGAATTACGTGGAGTAGGGGCACCGGGACAGGCTGAAGGCGAAGCTGAGACATGCATCTGGTAGACTGGGGCCACCCCTTGTGGAAGCCCACCGCTCACCCACAAAATCAGAATACAGCGAGAGGAAGGGTCCGAGGGCAGCAGCCGTGGCCCTGCCAACGCCTCTGCGCGAGCAGGTCCCGCCCAGCCAGGCTGCCTTCCTCGCGTGCAGCCCCAGGCTCGGGCTCCTGCTGGCGGCGGGCAGACCGCCGGTGCCGCCGTGGGCCCACAGGGACTCGGCCTGGCTCCTGTGCCGCGTTGTCACTAAGCTGTGTGCACGCCTGCGGAGCCCTGGTGTCCTCACAGTGAAGGCCCTGAGTGGCAGGCGTGCAGCCCTGCCCAGCACGGGGGTGGCTTTGCGGTCTCGCCTCCGTAGCCCCCGCCGGTCTATGGGTCTTGTGGGGGGGACTTACTTTTCAGTTTCCAGGGGTCTCATCTTCTGTTTCTCTAGCTCCCTTCCTTCTGCCTAATATTTTGGGCAGTCGTTGTTCTCAAAAATAGCACTCTATTAAATATGAAAAAATTCATTTATTATAGAAAATGTGGAGAAAGCAGAAAAGCACAGGAGGGTAATGAACACCGTCTATGATCCGATCAGCCACAGAGAGACCCGTCGTTAAGGAGCCACCTACACCCTCAGGTCTTTCCAGCCACTTCCCTACATGATGAGGTGCTTCTGTTTCTACCCAAGTCAGCGCTGCCCAGCACATGCTGCTTTTGAAACCTGCCTTTTCTTCTCACTTAGAAAAGTATGTTGTTGAGAATTCCACCCCATTATTGATTGGCCACGTTAGGTTTAGACTGCCTCTCCCACAGGCACTGACAAGCTGGGCAAGGTGCAGTGAAACCCGCTTGACGGCATCTGAAACATTATCAAGGCCGTGGAATCGCATCGTGCTCCAGAATCTGAAAGAGGAAGTGGATCCAGGACGAGCCCAGGATGGGGGCCCTGGACCCCTCAAAGCAGAGAGCTGGATTCCGTAAGCAGAGACCGTGACCAAGAGGCTGAGAAATCCGGGCGCTTTCAGCTGTCTCTGGGGGGCCGGTAGAACAAGAATGGGGCTCAGTCAGTGTCCACTGGAGAGGAAGGGGCCTGGTGAACGCCCCAGGAGTTCAGACGGGACCCCAAAGGGCTCTGCTCTGGTCGCAAGAGTAAACCACCCTCAGAAAGACTGAAGCCCAGATTTCTTATCATGTCAGCTCCAGATTGTGTTCAGAAAACTTAGAGACACTTTGAGGTTCTGGGTGATGTTATGATAATATAATGAGGCCTAGTGGACATTTGCTACCAGGTAGGATGGGACTGCCATGACCTGCCCCACAGACGGCTCTTACCAATAGAAAAGGCAGGTCAAATGCAAACATCCTGTTTAAAGGCATCAGGGAGCCTGCAGGCCAACAAGGACCACACGGGACATGATTCCAGGGAGGGAAGAACTCCAGAGAGAAAGCGGATGAGCTGTAGCTGCCACGGGGTTGCTTTGTCAATCCTGTGCCCAGGGAGCAGGTGGCTGTCAGCGGAAGTGAAAACCCTCAGGGCTTCGGAAGTCTCGTGGGGTGTAAGTGAGAGACCTAGAGGTCCAAGGAACCTCAAAAATTCACCTGGTTGTCGCCTCAGCACGTCTGCCCCCTTCTGTAAGAGCACAGGGCAGGGCACTAAGATTCTGAGCAGGGCGCTTCTGGCAGTCGTGCAGTGCTGCGGGGAGACAATGAGACGTTGGAAGGAACAGGGCAGCAGTGCACATTCCAGAAACTCGCTCGCACTCCTTGGCGGTCTCTGCGCCAGGGTCAGAGCTACGCAGAGGCAGACAGGGCCTCACCCACGTGCACCACGGCCACGGCTCGGCCTCGGCCCTGAGCCGACCACGCTGATCAGCGCCCACTCGACTCACCTCTCATATTGTTAACTCCCAGGGTCGCTACAAAACGTTGCACATAATGATCCGGAATTCCATCAAAAAGGATAAGCAAGCATGCCGAGAAAGAGGACCATAGGACCCCAAACCATGACTAAACGCCCATGAAACAGACAGACATCCCGTTGCCCTGATTTAAAGTTAACCGACAAGGACCACCAAATAAGTTTCATGGGTATTTTTAGAGAAACGGGGGAAGATGGTGAGAATAAATAAAAGTGAGATGAATTCCAACTGAGAACTCGGATCTATTTTTTTAAAGACTGGAGTAGAAATTGTAGAATAGAAAAATACAATACCTGAAATTCTGAACTCAGTATCTGCTAGCAAGGACACAACAAACTGTTAACAGCATTTTAGACACAGAAGATTAAGGATATAAACTCAAAGACACGTCAATAAAAAATACTCAAACAAGGTAAAGTTTTCAATGGAAAATATGCAACAAAAGCATAAAAGACTAGAAAGTGTAGTCAAAAGATTTAATTTATATGCACGTGGACTCCCATGGAGAAACAAACAATTTTTGAAAAGATAATGGCCAAGAATTTTGCAGAACTGATATAGGATATCAACTCACAGAACCAAGAAGATCTGTGAGCCCCAAGCAGTATAAGTACAAATTAAACGATATCTAGGTGCACCCCAGGAAAGCTACTGAAAACAAAAGAGAACAAAAATCTTAAAAGCGCAGAGAAAACCAGACACATCACCTGCAGAGGAGCAGTGAGACTTTGACTTCCCACAGAGATGGTGGAAGCCACAAGACAACAGACAACTAGCTTGAAAGGGCTCATATGAAATAACTACCAATTTAGAAATCGATACACAACAAAACTCATCCTCAAAAATGAAGGCAGTCTAAAGACACTTCAAAAAACAAAAACACGCAATTTGTTACCACCTGACGTGCTTTAAAAGAAATATGAGAGAAACTGATTTAGGCAAAAGAAAGATGACCCTAGATGAAAATACAGATATGTAAGAAGGAAAAAAGAATAGGAGAAGTGGTAAAATGTGGAAAAATAGACATTAATATTGGCTTTACAAAAAAAATGTTAACACATAATGGGGTTTAAAGCACATGTAGATTAAAATGCATGAAAACAACACAGGAGGTAGGAAAGAGTAAATGAAGATAAAATATTCTAAGGTCTAGTATTAGTAGGGAAGTGGTGAAAATACTAATTTGTATCAGACTATAACTAAGTCAAGAATGCACATGTGGGGAAGTCGGGATGGCTTAATGGGTCGAGCACTCACTTTGCAGCCCCAGGGTCTGAGGATCAATTCCCAGCCCCGGCCCGTGCAGACCCATATGCTAAACTGGGGTGAGCCTCCCATGCGGGAGACCCCGCGCCCAGTTCCTGCCCTGCACGGCCCCCATCCACCTGTGTGGAACTAAACCATGTCGAAAACTGACGACATACAACTATGGAGACAGCTCTGGGCCCTCCCCCTTCTCTCTGTCTCTGTCTCCATCTCTCTGTCAAAACAATAAAATATTCTTTTAAGAAAAAAGAATGCACATTCACAAAAAGAACAAAAAGGTATATAGCCATTGAGTCAATAAATACAAGGGCAAAAATAATCAAAATATTTGCTTACTCAAAAAGATGGTGTAAGAAGAGGAATATAAAACAGGTGGGTCAAATAGAAAATATATAAATGATGTGAACCCAAATATTCAATAAATGCATTATATGTAAATGAATGGAATGCTAAATATAAGTAGATGACATGTAGAAATAAATGTAGTGGGTTGTAAAAGTGAATTTTTTAAATCCAACCATCTATCGCTTACAAGAGGCACTCTAAAGACAAGCACACAGAAAGGACAAAATTGAAAGAGTGGAAAAAATGTAAAAAACGGAAACATATACAGAGATCCAAGATGGCAGAGTAGGCAGACACTGTGCCTGCTTCTTTCCACGACTACATGAACATTACAACAAAATTATAGGACGCAAACCGGGAAAACCATCGAAGGTCTAGCTGAGCGGACGGCTTATAACTGAGGATATAAAGAAGAGGCCATGTGGAGACTGGCAGGAGGGGTGGAGAAGGGAAACAGGCCGGCCCCACGCTTCCGTGTGGTGGTCAGGAATCAGGAGGGATTTCTCAGCCACAGAGGTTTCCCTTCCCCCCAGAGACGAGGGGCTCTTCAGCCTAGAGTCCTGCTGCCGGGAAGAGGAGCCCCCACACCTCCGGCTGTGAAAAACAGTGGGGATTCTGACCATCCGGGTTGGGGGTAGAAGGTGAGGGCAATCCAGGGAGTCTCTTAAAGGGCCCCCGCACACTCGTTCATAGGCATTCACCTTGGGGGTCAATAGAGGAGCTGTGACTCAGAGTGTCAGAGGCATACAGGAGGCAGACAGGGGTGTGTGACTTTGGGGTGAGGCCTGGAGAATAGTCGCCCCTCCTCCCACATGGAAAAATCTGAATCGGATTGGTCTCCTGAGCTCTGCTCACTCCTCCCGCTGACTCCCTGAGACCCCGCCCCACCCAACTCCTTGCTGCTTGAGGCTCTATCAGCAGCTGAGTCTTATGGAAGCCGGCAGCGGGCAGCAGGCCTCAGCATTCTCTGTTTTTCTGCAGAGCTAGCCCAGGCTTAGGAACCTATTTGAAGAAGTAATGGCTGGAAACTTTCCTAACCTGGTGAAGGAAATGAACATACAAGCCCAGGCAGCACAAAGAGTCCCAGACAAGATGAAACCCAAACAGGCCCCCACCACGGCATATTATAACTAAAATGGCAAATGTAATGCGATTTCACTTACATGTGGAATCTAAAGAACAAAGTAAAACAGAAGCAAATCCATAGATACAGAAAATATTTGCATGGTTGTCAGAAGGGAGGAGGTTTGAGAGTGTGGGTGAATGGAAAGGGCAGGACTAAGAAGTGCACATTGGTTGTTGCACAGTAGTTATGGGGGTGCGGGCATAGCACAAGGAATCTTGTCGATAATACTGTAATAATTGCATGTGTATGGTGTCAGATGGGTACCAGGCTTGTTGGGTTGATAGATGGGAGTTGGGGGGCTGAAATGTGAAGACATTAAGTGGTGCAAATTAGCTGTTACAAAGTAGTCATTGGAATGTAAAGCATAGAGAATATAGTCAACGATGTGGTAATAGCCATGCACAGGGCCAGGTAGGTACCAGACTAGTCAAGGGGGTCACTTCTTAAATTACAGAAATGCCTAACCCCCATTAATCTTGGACAATATGGAGTCTAACCTGTAATTGAAATTGTTTAAAAGGGCGGAGAAGGTGAAGAATGAGAGGCTAACTTTCCAGGTGTCAGACAAGCCGTGGGGGTGTCCTGAGCAGCACAGAGAATGCAGTCGAGAATATTGTGACCGCGTGGTACAGGCGCAGATGGCTGCTGGATTTAGCGTGGCGATCGCTTCCTTCGGTACATAAATGTTGGATAACTACGATGTGCCCCTGAAGCTAATATAATATTGTGTGTTTGCTCTATTTTTGAATAAAAATCTTTTAAAAAAATCAATACATAAACACATGCATACGCTAACCAAATGGAAGCTAGTATGCGTATTCTAAGAGCAGAGGAAGTAACTGTTTAGACAAGAACATTACCAGATTAAGGGGCATTTACCAGAAAGCTATCACAATTCTAAATCTATATGCATGCACATAGATTAAAGTAACAGAGTTTTAAAATAGTTAAAGCAAAAAACAAAAAAAAATGACAACATTAAAAGGAGAAACAGAAAACCCACATTCACAGTGGATTGAATACATCTCTCTCAATAGTGTATAATGGAGAAAAAAAAAAATCAGGAAGAGATGATCTGAACAACACAATTAAATGAACTAATTGGTAAGTATAGAATACCGCTTTCCTTTTACATAATTTTCAAAACGACGCAAAATTCTGCTATTAAAAATTACGACAGTGGCTTTGGGGGAGGGGAAAAAGCATAGCTTTTGGGAAGAGGTGTAAGGGGGGTGTTTCTGGGGTCCAGGCGATGCTATTTCTTGACCTGGGTGGTAATTAGATGGGTGTGTTCACTTAGAGATAACTCTTTGAACTGTTCTAATTTCCATTTTTTAAGTTATTAAATATATCTGTGAAGTCAGAATACTACATAAAGCAATAAAAAAAAAATTTGGTCTATGCACATCAAAATGGGTGATTCTTAAAAATTGTGTTGAGCGAAAACAGCACCTTACAGGAGGTTTAAACTTTTGTAAATCATTTTAAAATGCTTTTTGTGTGTGTGTGGCGATCTATGGTATGTGTGGGTGTAACAAGTGCAATTTCTAGATGGGAAAGGTACATACTGATTTCAGAAAAATAGTTGCCCCTGGGGAGGGTAGGGAGGGGAGAAAGCAAGAGGCCTCAGATGTATCTGTAACCCTTTTATTTCTTACAAAGTTCTTAAGTAAGTATGGCAAAATGTCACCATTTCATAATCCATGAATATTTGTTGTATTTGCTGTCAATTTCTGTATAAAAGACTTTCACTATTTTTTGAAACTTTAAGAATTGTAACTGGGGGAAGCCGGGATGGCTCAGCAGGTTAAGCGCTCACTTTGCAGCTCCAGGGACTGAGGATCGAATCCCGGCCCCGGCCCATGTGGACCCATGTGCTGAACTGGGGAGTGTCCCCCATTCGGTTCTCACCGGGGTGAGACCCCGGCCCAGTTCCTGCCCTGTGCAGCCCCGCGCCCACCTGTGGAATGAAACTATGTGGAAAAACCAATGATGTGCAACTATGGAGACTGTTCTGGGCCCTCCTCCTTCTCTCTGTCTCTGTATCTGTATCTCTCTGTCAAAAACAATAAAATCTTAAAAAAATAAATTAATTAAAAAATAAGAACTCAATAAATAGTAAATAAGATAGGCAGGTGACAATAATATCTTGATTTTAAACTGTTAACACCTAAAAGTGCCTATTCTATCTGACAACTCGGTTCCCGACTGGCCACTGCCCAGTGGCCCAAGGCCCTAAGCGGAGCACACCCAACCACAGCCCGGGGGTCGCACGGAGCCTGGCCCAACACAAAATCATGAACTTTCTTAACACATGCTGAGGCTTTTTTTTTTATGACTGTTTTCTGTCTTTTCAGCTCATCAGCAAGCGTTAGTATGACTGTACTTGATGTGTGGCCCAGGGAAGTCACAAGTGGGGACAGCCCAGCCCTGGGCCGTTGGGGCATTCAGTTTTCGCATCTAGAAAACAGGAGAAGCGTCAGATGCATATGAGGAACACCAGAGAGCAAGGCGACGCTGGGCCACAGCGACAAGCCTTTGATGGTCCACCTGCGTGAGCTCCGTCTTGGCTGGTCTTCCTCCTTCGCATCCTCTTCAGACTCCAGTGACACTGCTGTCTCCCGGTGCATTGTCAACGTCCGGGGACTCTTCAAAGGGGAGAAGAAATGCCTGTGAAAGAAGAGAAACCCCTGTTTGATGGATTGTGCAATTTGACAAGCTCCATAAGACCTGTCCCGCCGAGAGGAAGAAATGAACACGCTGTGAGTGGTGTGATCACCTAGGTACACCCATTCTGAGTCGGGAGGGGATTCTGGCAGTTTCTGGAAGAGGAACACCACAGTTCAGCTCCCCCTGCGGCCCTGAGCGTGCATGGGCTGCACCCACGGTCCCGCCTGGATGTCCGAGGCGCCCACGGCTTGGTCGCAAGCCCTTGTCTACAGGGGCCACAAAAGTAAACGCTGAAGCACAGGAGAAGAACTGTCTGAAACTAGAAACAACCTCGTACATGACAGTTTTTATGAACATTCTGCAGCGTGTACAACATAGTAAGGTCATAGAAGTTAGACATTTATGCGAGGTCGGGATAGCTCAGTGGTTGAGCGCTTGCCTCGCGATCATGAGGTCTGGAGTTCGATTCCCAGCCGGCCTGTGCAAACCCCACATGCTGAACTGCAGCACGACTGGTAACTGCCAGGATGGCTCAGCGGTGAAGGCTCTTGCCTCCCACGCGGGAGGCCCCCAGTTCAGTTCCTGCCCCACACAGCCCCACATCCACCTGCGTGGAATGAAACCACGTCACAACCGATGATGTGCAACTATGGAGACTGCTCTGGGCCCTCCCCCTTCTCTCCTCTCTCTCTCTCCTCTCAAACAATAAAAAAGTATTTAAAAAAGAGAAATTAGACATTTACATACTAAATCACTATGTAATGAAAAATAGCTGAGTGGGTGGGTGAATGGATGGATGGATGGACGAACAAACAGATGAAAGAGAGGTCAGTCACGAATGATCACACAGGCAGAGCAGAAATGCCCAGAACGGCCTTCTTACAGCTGTCTACACCCCGGCTGCTGGGGCCTCGTTTGGTTCCTGGAAGGCTTGTATATGCCAAATAGCTTCACAAGGCCTGGAATCGGGGGGAAAATGTAACAGAGTAAAGAAAGCCAGAGCCTAGATAAGGAGCAATTGAAAACAGTGCTTGCGTGGGACAACCAATATCCACAGCCATTTCTTAATTGTGTCCTAATCGTATCTTGTCTTAAGAACTGTAAACCCGAGGCTACAATTAAGACACAGCCTGATAGTTAAACTGTTGTTTTAATAAGGCACTTGCTTTTTTAGAGAAAGCAAAATAGTAAGGCTGAATTGTGTTCCTCATCTCTCACCCCTTCTCAGCCACAGCGAAATGCAGGCAATGCGTTTCCTCCAGGGCCACTCCCTGGGCTGTGGCACCGCCCTCAAGGCCCGCCTGTGGGGGGAGCTGGGGAAAGGACCCGTGACCTCTCTGCATGCGACCCCACTACTGGCTCAAAACAAGGCTGCACCTTTAACACCAGCACCCATGGCAGGAACAAAATCAGGTGACCCAGGAAGCCCAGGCAGAGTGGCAGTCCCTGGACACAGATAGGCCTTGAACTTGAAGAAGAGGCCCGAAGCTAGGCCGGCATGGCGCACCCACAGTTCCCATGCGGCAAGAAGGACGGAGAAAGGATGGCCGCGCAGGTTGACCCACAGAAGGGACCTCAGGGCCTGGCTCCACCCCAAGCCAGAGGCCCCGCCCAGCCTGGCCCGCGTCCAAGTCCCCAGCCAGCCCCGCGCAAGCGCCAGGCTCTGGGGTGCGCCCCGTTCCCCGAACTCAGCAGTTTGCACACGTGTTTGCCATCTGAGGTCCTGGGAGGGGCGCGGGCCCTTAATGGCCTCTGGACGGGAAGTCTGTGGTTTTGGGGGGGGCTGGGCCCGGCTGGGGCTGGATGCAGCTGCAGCTGTGCATAAATAAGGGTTTTAAAGGTCAGTCCTCTAGCCAGCAGGCCCTGCGTTGGGGCCGGGGTGGGCGGTGGGGGGCTGTTCTCAATGGGCTGTGTGTTTCCCTCCTGTCAGAGAAGAAAAGCGCCCAGGACTTTCCCACTGGGCCACGCCCCCAGTCCAGACCCCCACCCTCACCCCCATCCCCCGCCCCCCAGGCCTCCCATCCCCCTCCTCCAGGCCTGAGAAAGGCCACCAGGCAGGGCCACCCAGGAAGCCAAGCCCTGCCCCTCCCCTGCCTCTCCGGGGTGGGGTCCCCCAGGCCCTGGCTTTTGCTGGGACCCCTCTTGCAGAATCACTCTCCCAGGAGCAGTCCTCTTCCGAAGGTGCTTCCTAGGCGTCTCCAGTGATTCCATAAACACCCTGAGAAGCAATGTGCTAGTGTGGTGGTTTGGCAGATCTGCGTCCCATTGAATGGGCCCCTCCTGATCTCTGCTGCTTTTACTGATGAGCTAGCAGGGGTCTGGGAAAGCCTGTTTTCTTCCAAGAATCGCTTCTCCTTCTGCTTCAGGAAATGGAAGTCAGAGTTCTGAGACAGTGCTCCCCGCCGCCGTGGGCACAGACATGGCTGTCGCCAGCCCGCCCCGTCTCCCCGCCCCTCCTCGTCTCCCCACCCCTCCCCTCCAGGAGGTTGTCAGGCCAGGGTCCCCAGACCAAGGGAAGTTGACTGGCTGATTTGCAAGAGGCTCTTGACCAGAGACTCCTCTTCTGGAAACGTCTGTCGCATGTGGCCTCCCGGGCCCCACATGCCAGATGTCTGGTGGGTGACAGGAACTCAGCCGCACGCTGGGGAGGGTATGAATATGTCACTCTTCCAGAGACGCCCTGAGCCTTCTCAGGCAGGGATGAGGAAGGGCACAGAGAGAGAAAAAGCAATGAATGACACAGAGCAAATGGCCCAAATGACCGAGAAAGAACCCTCGTCGTGCCCCAGTGCTCGCTAAACTCGAGCCCCCAGCCCCCAGGCTCGAACCCATGTCCTCAGGAGCAGGGGACAGGCAGGTGGCTGAGCCTCGAAGGCCATGCACAAGGCCCAGCTCTCGTTTGCAATGTGTGTGCATCCAGGCTTTGGTCACCAGCTCCCTCTAGGCTTCCATTTCCCCATGAATGAAACAGACACAAACACCCACCTCAGGAGGAGCCCGTGAGGCATGGTTTGCCGTCAATAACAAACAAAGTCCAGCAACCAGGCCTGAAAGACAGAGTTTGTTTGTCTCACATAAGTCTACAGGCTGATATTCCAGACACCTGTTCGATCCTCGTGGATCCTAAGGCCCATGGTGCTTTTTGTTTTTGTTTTTTCTCCACCTTTTAACAGCTTAGGAATCAGGACATGCTCTGCAAGTAAGCTGTGGTTTAATGAGCAGCAGTATATCTTTCCTAATGGCACCTACACAATGGTGGGTCTTACAGTATTGACTGTGTTTCTAGTGAAAGGCAAGAAGCAGTCAGGGTTTAGACTCTCAGCCTGGTGGCTTTCATCCTCATGGTTGCAAGATGGCTGCTGTACCTCCAGGCATCACATCCGCACTCCAGGTAGAAACAAAGGAGAGGTGGGGAGGAGATAAAGGGCTTTCTTGTCTCTCTTGGCCAGGACTATGGCGCATGGCCATCTGTAGAGTGCTCAGAAGTTGAGTTTGAGGTTTCCGGGCCCCACAAAAGAGGAAGGCAGGAGCCGACCTCCTGTGTCTGTCACAGTGTATAGGGGACCAGCCCGGGCCCTGGCATGCCCTGGAGGCACAGCGAGCAGCAGCTCGTCTCCTCCACACACACGTGAGTGGCTCTGTCGGGCCCCGCCAGCCCAGCACACGACTCCAGTTCTTGGGCCGCCACCATCCACGAACGCAAATGCGGCTCTGCCCAGGAGAGAGCGAGACACCGCCGACTCTCCGGTTCCACCAGAGCCGTCTCCGCGGGCTTCCACTCCAGACGTTTCTGGTGTAGAACAAACAAGCTGACTGCGCAGTCCTCACGGATAAGCTCTTTTCTCAGTTTTCCTTTGCAGAGCTAAGCCCACGCCCCATTTTCATCCTCGGGGCCCTCACAGCCCGCCAGCCCCTGCTGGTTGCAGGGAGAACACCCCACAGGCTGGCACTGGAGACCCAGGCCCCGGGGCCCTTCCCGGGGACTCGCTTTCGAAGGTCATGGTTTCTCAGGTCGTAACCCACGCCACACTCGCTGCAGATCTGCAGGCAAGGCTTAAACACGCAGTCCCAGGTGCCACAACCACAGCTCGGAGAAATTAGGAAAACGTTCCAGGTCCTCCAGGGGCAAGATCCGATGCCAGCCCTCCCTGGACAACTGGGAAGTATTGGTGGCTGTTGCACTCTCAGTTTGAGGCCAAAATAAATAAATAAATAAAGTCCAGCCTCTCTTACGTCGGGAGCCCAGGGAAAGTGAGGGTGTTGCCGCTGCCGGTCCCCAAGACCTCTGGGTCTCTGGGCAGCTGGTGTGTGCTTGAGGGGTGGCGTGCTGGAGTCACTCATTCCAAGTCCCTCACAGGACAGGTGAGGCAACAGAGACCCTGGGAAGGGAGGCAGCGGGAACAGTAAGAAAAGGGTCCGGGGCTCAGGCCCCTTCCTGCTGGTCCACTTGCTTTTTCCAGAAGAGCAGGCTCCGTCTGGCTTCCACGCTCTCCAGCAACACCGCCAGTCAGCCGGGCTGGGGTGCCACACTGTCAAGTCTGCCTCGTGGACCCTCGTCGGCTCATCCAACCGATGTCTCCAGAGCGCTGAGCGCAGGCCACAGCAAAGAACAAGAAAGGTAAATGCCCCAGTCCTCTGGGACCTTACATTCTGTGCGGCAGACAGAGGCTACGCCAGTATGTGGGCAGAAGCAAGAAACTACCCGGTAGCAGGTAGGGATGAGTTCTGCAGAAGGACAAACAGAAAGACGCTATGGTGAGTGGCCAGGAGTGGACTTCAGAGCTGGGGTTGGGGAAGAGCTCTCCTGGGGGGTGACATCGAAGCTCAGAACTCCGCGATGAGAAAAGAAGCCAGAGAAAGAGATCCAGGCAGAGGATACCGCTGGTCAAGCCTGGGAAGGGGGAGGGCTTGGCTACATGCAGAGGAGTCCCCTGAGTCCGCCGAGTAGAGGGCAGAGAGGTGACAAGGTAGCAGAGGCAGGTCACGGGCAGAGCCTGCCGGGCCCCGTAGGCCAGCAAGAGGGAAGCTGCTTTCGTTCCTAATGCAACGAGCGGTCACTGGAGGGTTTTATGCCCCTGAGTGCAATTCTCCCACTCAGGCTTTGAAAAGACCGCTCTGGACGCCGTGGGAAGAACGGAAAAGGGGCAAGAATAAAGGAGAGGTGAGTCCTGGATGCCCTTCCTCCGGCTGCTTCTTCCCATCACTCGGTTCCTGGTGGACACACCAGCTCCCTGAAAAGCTCTTCCCTGACCCCAACTCTAAAGTCCACTCGTGGTCACTCTCCATAACGTCTTTCTGTCTGTCCTTCCACAGCACTCAGCACTGTCTGACATCTGAGACGCTCTTGTCTCTCCCCAGTTATGTGCAAGCCATGCCGCCAGGCTTGTAGGTGGCAACCCTATGAAACCACGGCCTAGGGTGTTCCCACCTGCAGGGCTGCCTGTCCCCCAAAGCACAGTGTGGACACCCTCGGCAGCTGTGCTCAGTGGGCCTTATGATTCCCAAAGACACTCACAGCCGATGTGCAGAATCCCCCTTTAACAACACGGTCTACACCAAACCAGATAGACGAGCCACAGATCATTGTGTCTAAGACAGGATTGCGAATGATGCCGCAGAGGAAGTCGAAGACTAACAGAACCTAAAGTCATCTCGTACCTTTAATTCACTCGTGTCCCCTGGCTCTGAGCCCCACTCAGGAAAAGGCTCTTGGACGGCGCGGAGAAAACCACTTGTGTTGTTGATATTTGGGTTAAACGTACACCCCTGACGAGCACTCGCAGACAAAAGTGGCCGCTAGTCAAATCAATCATCAGTGGTATTTCAGTTCCTACCAGGGTCCAAACAGGGTCACGAGTGTTTAAAAAGCAAAACCGAGAACACACCCTTGTGCATCCTCTCCTCCAGTATCTGTTGCACGCCCACCATCACGCCTGAGACGAACAACATGGCCCCGGCTTTGTGGACCTCACAGGAATGGCCTGGCGGACACCGAGCAAGAGAAAACACACACAGTGCTCTGGGCGAGGGTGGCCCAGGGCTGGGGGTCTCCTTGGCTGCAGGCCCTTCCTTGCTAAACCTCAGTCTCTGACTTCCTTCTTCTCTTTGGAACCCTGGAAGGTTCCTTTCCTTTCAAGGAGAGACCCAAGATGGCAGAGCAGCTCAACGCTGTGCTGCTTTCCCTCCACGAACCCATGAAGACGGCAGCTAAGCTATAGACTAAACAACTTGGAGAACCATCGGAAGCCTAGCTGAGCAGAAGTTTTATAACTAAGAATATAAAGAAGCCACGCTGAGGCTGGTAGGAGGCGCGGCGACGCAGGACAGGCGGCCTCCCACCTCCATGGTAGCTGAGAATCAGGAGGGCTGTCTCGGCCCGGGAATGTCCCCCAGAGCAGTGAGGGACCCCGCCCCACACCAGGCTCCCCATCCCAGAGCCCTGGCACCAGAAGACGAGGCCCCACAACATCTGACGGGGATTCTGAACGTCGGGTGGGAGGTTAGGCCGCGGGAAGCCCAGACGTCCTCTTAAAAACTCACAGGCGCTCACCGTGGGCTCCAGCAGAGGGATGGTGACTTGGGCGGCGCTGGCGGCATCCAGGGTGCAGGCTGAGGTGGGAGGCTTCCAGGGGGAGGGCTGGAGGACACCACCATTTTCCCTGCTGGCAGGCACCCTCTTCCCTGCCCAGAGCCCACCCCCACCCAGCCAGGCCTGAATCCCACGGGGCTGACGAGCCCCACCTGCTGACTCCCTGCGAGCCCGCCCTGCCCGGCTCCCTGCCGCTGAGGCTTTATCGGCAGCTGAGTCTTGACGGGAGCCGGCAGCGGGCAGCAGGCAGTGGGCAGCAGGCAGGGGGCAGCAGGCAGCGGGCAGGGGGCAGCGGTCCGCAGGCCTCAGTGTCCTGGCTTTCTGCTAGCCCAGGCTTGAGAACCCCTCTGGAGAAATAATGACTCAAAACTTTTCTGACCCAGTGAAGGAAATAGACATATAAGCCCAGGAAGTACAGCGTCCCCAACAAGATGAGTCCAAACAGGCCCACACCAAGACACATTATAACTAAAACGGCAACAGCTAATGACAGAATCTTACAAGAAGCAAGAGAAAGGCAACTAGTAACTTATAAGGTAGCTCCCATAAGACTGTCAGCTAACTTCGCAGTAGAAACCTTGCCGGCCAGAAGGAATTGGCCCAAAATATTCAATATAATGAAAAACCAAGGACCTACAACCAAGAGGACTCTACCCAACAAAGCTGTCACTTAAAAATAAAGGACAGATAAACTGCTTCCCAGACAAGAAAAATCTAAAGGAGCTCATTACCCCAAAACCAGTACTACAAGGAATGTTAGAGAAACATCTTTAAGATTAAAAAAAAAAAAAAAAAAAAGAATAATAAAATGGCAATAGCTTTATCTCTATCAACAATTACTTTCGATGTGAATGGATTAAATACTCCAATCAAAAGATACAGGGTGGCTGAATGGATAAGAAAACAAGACCCTTACATACACTGCCCATAAGAGACTCACTTCAGATCGAAAGACACACACAGACTGAGTAGTAGAGGGAAGGAAAAAATTAGTTCATGAAAATGGAAACACACAAAGACAAAAAAAAAGCAGAGGAAGCAATACTTATACCAGACAAAATAGACTTTAAAATAAAGACTATAACAGGAGACAAAGAAGGACCCAGTAATCCCACTTCTGGGTATTTATCCAAAGAAACCCAAAATGCTCATTTGAGGGGACATGTGCATCCATAACTGGAATCTAAAGAACAAAATAACCAAGCAAACAAGACAGAAAAAAACTCATAGCTACAGAGAACATTCCAATGGCTGTCAGACGGGAAGGGAGTTAGAGAGGTAGGTGAAAAGGGAAAAGGGATCAGGAAGTACAAGTTGGTTGGTGCACAGTTGTCATTGGGAGGGAGGATACAGCACAAGGAAGCTAGTCAACAATGTCTCAGTAACCGCGTACGTAGGTGTCAGACGGGCACTAGACTTGTTGGGATGATAGATGGGTTGGTGGCTGGGTAGAGAGGTTGAAGAGATTAAGAAGTACAAATTGTTAGTTATAGAATAGTCCTGGGATTATAGTCAATACCATGGTAATAACCATGCATAGTGCCAGGTGGGGACTAGACTAGTCAGGGAATAACTTCCTAAATTATATAAATGCCGAACCACTATGCTGTACACCTGAAATTTATATAAAATAATATTTAACGTCAACGGTAATTGAATAATTCTTTTAAAAGGGGAAAAGAGGAGGGGGAATACAATGTCCAAATTTTCAGGTATAAAACAAGTCCTGGGATGTCATGAGCAGCACAGGGAACGTAATAACAGCGTGACAGCACGTTACAGGGTCAGACGTTCGCTGGATTTACCATGTTCATCACTGCTGGCAAATAAAGGCCCCGTAACCCTGAAACTAACATAATACTGTATATCAGCTCTATTTTCTTTTAATGAAAATCTCTAATTTAAAAACAAATAAACACACAAAGAAATAAGCAGTTGCACTTGTAATAAGGCTATAGTAAAAAAGAACACAGGAAGTAATGGTCTGGGTGGCTCATTTAGATTGTGAGGATCAGATGTACCTTTAAGATGGCCAAGGGTGGGAAGCCGGGATGGCTCCTCAGGTTAAGTGTTCACTTTGCAGCCCTGGGGTACAAGGATCGAATCCCGGCCCCGGCCCGTGCGGACCCACATGCTGAACTGGGGTGAGCATCCCATGCAGGAGGCCTCCGCCCAGATCCCGCCCTGCACGGCCCCCACCCACCTGTGGAAGGAAACCATGTGGAAAACTGATGACGAACAACTATGGAGATGGCTCTGGGCCCTCCCCCTCCTCTCTGTCTCTGTCTCTGGGCGCTTCTAGGAGAAGGTCATCCCTTTTGCCATTTCCTATCCCCCCATCCTCGGACCGGGCTCTGCGAACTCTAGGCGGTGGGTTAGGGCACGAGAGGCAGCTCAGCTCGTGGGAGGCGTGTGGGGCGGGGAAACCGCTGCAGAGCTGAATCCTAGGAAGGTCCACGAGGCATGCACTCAACCTGCAGGAGGGAGCTGGTCTCGGCCCGGGTTCCAGATGCTGTCCTACGTCCCTTTCTCTGTCGAAGTCTTCTGATAGTGAATGCAGTGGAACTCGGTGGCCTCTGAGCTCTCTTCCAGCTCCAGGGACTTAAAGTCCTCATGGGGCGTTCATTTCTAAAATTGTACTCTGCAGGAAATGGGGCAGGAAGGGAGGCCGGGAGGCTTCCCGCTGGGTCAGAGGGAAGTGCAGGGGTACAGCAGCCCCCACATCAGCGCACTTGGCGAATGATGTGGCTCAGAGCCTGACACGGTCCCGCACAGCCATGAAGGATCCAGGGCTCAGCAGCACGCTCAGGGGCTGGAGTCGGGGCGGGGGCTATAACTTCACAGCCCCCGCAGACCGGGGAAGTGTCTGTTCCCCGTGTTTCAGACGAGGCTCCTATCCGGTTGCATGCGATCGGCAGAAGCTCTTGATGGAGGTATAAGTTGTTCCACGTTTCCTAAGCTTTGCTGTTGTCCAGCACGGCGCTCAGTGCTGGAGAAGTAAAGATGAATAGGACCCAGTGTATGAGCTCCGGCAGTTCCCGGCAAACCTGCAATAGCACACCGGGGGTCCTGAGCCACAGCGCCCACGTGTCCAAGTGCTACCTTCCACACAAGTGAGGGAAAAGGCCCCCTTCCGGACAGATGCAGTCAGGGGGCCCACAGTGTCCTGAGCAGATTACAGCTGGGCCATTCGTCTCCACCGACCCTGTCAGCTGAGCACCCTGTTCTGTAAATCATCTCCGTCCGCCATGGATCCCAGTGACCGTGAGGGGGCGGCCAGATTTGAATCAGTGTCTAGCGTGTATTTTTGCTCTAATGGAATATGCGTGTTTGCAATGTCGGTCAAATGGAACGCGGATCCAAGAAGTCACATGAGAGTGGGGAGTGAAGTACGCCAGCCAACTGGGGGTGCATCGGAACATAAGAAAGTGCAACATGTGAGAGACACAAGAGCATGTATTCAGCTCAACTTCCAAAATGTCCTCAAATGCATCCCCAGGACCAAGAGCCGTCTGGGGGCAGCAGCCCTCCACAAGCATATCGCTTCTTTGACATGCCCACATCACTGGAAAACACGTGCACAGTTTGCATTCGTCTTAATGACACATCCGTGTTTCTATTCATATGAAAAGCGTATTGAGCAAGGTGACTTGTCGTGAGACAGATACGCCAAAGTTGACATCTGGTGATAGAATCGAGCTGTCAGACGGACTGGATCCCAGCCTCTCTGTCCCCACCTCTTCAAAGTCCTAGAAATATTTTGAGAAAGAAAGAGATGCACAAGTTGCTGGAAACCAACAAAGGACACTGCTCCCTATAGACTGGAAATGTTGAAGATGAGTTTTAAAAATGGTAAGAATTGGATTGATGAAGAAACAAACATTTAAACCACTTCAAGCTAAACGTGAGTGGGATAAACTACTCAAGGTCAGAGCCTGGGACCCCCCTCAAGTGTTATCAGCTGAACAATCCAGAACAGCTGCCCCACTGGGCCTGCCCGGTCCCCCCCCCCAGTCCTCCCCCACACACAAGGAGCACTTTGCAGACAAGCATCCCCGCCCCCACCCCGGGGTAAAGCTGTGATCCCCAGCTCTGATGCAACAAATCATAGTCCATCCACATACAACATCACAAGAAGTTGAGATGTGCTTAAGTCTGTTGACAAAACAGGATGAGTGAATAGAATCTGAAGGGAAACAAAGCAGGTTACAGGCAGGGCCCTCACCAAAACAATGCAGTGATTGTCTCTGATAGCGAAGACGTCAGGTGACTTGACTTCCTGCTTTCATATTTTATAACGACGGAATCTTCTATAATGAGATATTCAGATGTTATTACTTTTGCAAATATTGAAAACCCTGTTCCCAAAATAAAACTCTTCAATAACACAGATGCTCCAGAAAATTCACCGTGTTGATCCACAGCCTGCCCTTCCCCCCTGCCGTGTGACCTTGGACCCTGGGAGAGCCTATGCCCGAGTTAGAGAAGCAGGCGCTGCCCGGTAGGGAAGGAGAGAGAGATTAACAGTGTGTGCTAATTCCAGTTCTGCAGATGTGTGCCACTTTGCATATCATTTGCATATCTGCTCAGCTGCTATTTTGCCCAGGAAGGAAACAGGCTGCAGAGTCTTCGCGTAGAACGCCAACTGCCCATCTGAGCAATCAACACTCTTGACCCTGTTAACGAAGATCGATAATTATTTCAAGCATGAGTGGGTCTAACTCCTGTTCTTGCTGTCATTAGATGTGTGACTCACAACAGTTAAAAAAGCTCCCACTTCTGGAGTCGCCTCTTGGTCACAGGAGTGACCCCTGAGACTGTGAAGTGCAATTGCACAACCAATCCTTTGCTGCCTCCCATGAAGCGCCGGGTCTCTGCTGCAAAAATGAGTGCGTTTGCGGTTAAATGCAGCTCCAATTCAAGTGGATGTTCACTGTGGGCGTTTCACCTCTCCCCGTGCCCCAGAGTGAGAAGTGCTGACCCCAGCCTGCTGAGCCTGGTGGTTCACGGGGATGAAGGAATCCAGGGCAGACTCCACTCTCAGATAAGAAAAAAAACTCGGGGAAGCCTGGATGGTTCCATGGGTTAAGTGCTTGCTTTGAAGCCTGGGGGACAGAGGATCGAATCCTGGCCCTGGCCCATGTGGACCCATATGCTGAATTGGGGTGTGCTTCCCATGCGGGAGGCCCCAGCCCAGTTCCAGCACAGGAAACTGATGACATGCAACTATGGAGACTGCTCTGGGCCCTCCCCTTTCTCTCTGTCTGTCTCTGTCTCTGTCTCTCTCTGTCTGTCAAAATCAATCTTAAAAAAGAAAAGAAATCTCACAGGTTTCTCCCGCTTTGAAGATGGGAGAAGGGCTGAGTCAGCTGAGCTATGCGCTGTGGATGCACGGGGCACCGCTGTCGTCCTGGGTGTCTCTCCTTCCCATGACAGCCGTTTTCCTGGGAATGGCTCAGACTCTACAGCAAGAGTTCCCATGGGAGCCACAGGGGGTGGCAGCCTACTGAGCAGAAGCGCCAGGGAGGCAGGTGCCCCTCTGCTGCTCCGCCACTCCAGCCCCCATCACAGGAGCCCTCCTTTGGAGACCCCCGCACCTCACAGCCCCTCTGCTAATCCTTTCTCAGCTGCTCTGGGCGCCTCCGGGGCCAGTGCCCCATGCCCGGCCTCTGTCCCATCCCTTGCCCCCGGTGACCTCCCCGACCTAGCCACCTGGTAGATGGGTAACCACGATGCCTGCCCGCGAGTTTCAGAGGGGCACGTGGGGGTGAGCTCAGGCCTTGGCTGCTTTGGGGAATAACACGGAGCGCTTGCCACACTGTTAGAACCGAGCCGGTTCTGGGCAGCTGCCCCCTGCCCATGCCAGTGGGGGGCTCCCGACCTCACCTTCCTTTTCCTCCAGTCCACGAAGGGAGCTGCATTGTCCCTGGGCCCAGGGAATGTACGGCTGGTGGTCAGCAGGACGCTCAGAGGGACAGAGCTGGGACAGGAGTCTTCCTTGTGCAGGGGAGGGGGGCAGCTCTCTATGATCACACAGGCTTGTCCTTGGAGTCCTCCGGAGTCCCTGGGGGCCAGCTTCTCCCAGGACCCTGCTTGTTTTCTGCTCCACCAAGGCAGCCTAGAGGGCAGGGAGAGCTCAGAGGGGCGGGGGAGGGGCGCACTGGGCAGACGGGGTAGAGGGTGGCAGCTGCCCCGATCCCACCCCCTCCTGGCAAGAAGCTGCCCAGAACTCCAACTTCATTCTCTGTGTTCTATGAATTGAAGAAAGGCCAGACAAAGACGCAGCTGCCCAGGGCTTTGGGGAGGCCCGCGGGCCGG
>PVKE010000046.1:124314-248850 GCA_004027555.1 Craseonycteris thonglongyai | reverse complement strand
CCCCCCGCACTCTGCCCCAGCACTCTGCCCCAGCACTCTGCCCCCAGCACTCTGCCCCAGCACTCTGCCCCAGCACTCTGGGCTAACGTCCACCTCTCAGCCTGCAGCAAACCGTTCAAATATTTACTCTTGCTTCATTTTCCTAAAGGGGATGCAGAGAAAGCAATAAGAAGCGAGGCAGGGGGAGAAAAGTCCAAGTTTCTCATTTGAAAGTTAATTAGTCTAATTAGGTCTAATTAAGAGCCCCCAACACAATGCAGCTCACAAATGAGCCGTAGTCTCCTGTGGTTCTCGCTGCAGACTGAGCGCGCAGCAGCCTGGAAACTCCCTGGGACTGGACAGTGGTCCCGGCCACACACCACGGAGCTGTGCACATCACAGGCGCGTTTCAGGACGCGTGAATTCCATCTCAACGGAACCGCAGGCATGAGTCACACAGGTGGGGAGGGCGGGAGGGCCAGGTAAATCCAGCTCACCTGTCACCCGCCAGCCCCTTTCTTCCTGATCCGGTCCCCCTGCCCCAGGCCTGTCCTGCTTGGAGGCGGAGCACTGGTGAGCTGACGGCGTCTCTAACCCGTGACCTTCCCGCACTTGCTCCTGGTCCCCCCGCCCAGGAGGCCACCTGCCCTGCCATTGGCCCCTAGCCCCTGCCATCCACCCCCCAGCCAGATGTTTGTGGGAGTGGCCTGGGGACATGGACTGGGGGGTCACCGCCTCCTCAGGAGTGGGGGGGCGGGGGCTCGTACCACGTCTACCTTGCAAATGAGCTTTGGGGTGCATTTATTTTGGGGACAGTGGGACCCAGGAGGGGCTGCCCTGGGCTGCAGCTGAGCTCAGACCAGACGCTACCGGAGAGCAAGAGGCAAAGGTGTGAAGCTTCCAGAAGGGTGTAGCCAGATGTGTACATCTGTCTGGGGTACTTGCCCGGGTCCAGCCGAGCGGGCCAGAGGAGGGGGCATGCAGCCAGCCTGCGGCCTGCGGGAGGGTCCTGGGCCAGCAGGGGAAGGGGAGCCAGGGCCCAGGGGCTTACAAGGGCTGAGCGCCCAGGGTCAGGGCCACAGCCACCAGAACAGCGCACCCACTGTTAAGTCAGCACCGATCTCAAGTCAGAGACCCCCGGTTCCACAGGGTCCGCCCTTCCCCACAGCCCATCCGTGTCCGTGTCTGGGGGACCGCTCTTCCGTGAAACCCCCCCACCTTCCCCACTGGCCCCCACGCCTGCTCTGGGCCGGGCCCCAACATCTCTTGCCTAGTGTGTGTCTGGCCGCTCCCTGCTCTGTAGCCCGGCTTTCCATCCCAGATTAGTCTTCCTTCCCTACAGATCTGACCGCCTCACTGCCCTGCACAAACACCCACCACTGTCCCCACTGCCTACCGAAAAAAGCCCACATTTCTCAGCCTAGACCCCGAAACTCCCCAGCCATCACCCCCTCACGTCGCTGGTACCCCAGTCCCGGAACCTTCTCTGAGCCCACTGGGTTCTGTGTCTCCATATAAACCTCTCCTCCTTGGGGGCCGGTCCCGCCCACAGCCACCTGCTAAGGCCTCAAACCCACAACACCCGGGGCGGTGCCCAGTTCCTCCCAGACGCCCCGGGTTGGAACCGGCCTCATCCCGTCTACACCCGTGGCTCCGAGCACTTGGGACATGCTACAGGCTGTGCGCGGAAAACACACAGTGGATTCCAAAGGCCTAGCATGAAAAAGGAGTCAGATAACTCCATCACGAGGACACACTGACATGGAAACATTTTGGATGGGTGGGGGGACAAACTATGTCCTCAGGACGCATTCCGGCTGCCTCATCTCACTTTGGGACACGTGGCTGCCGACCGCGTCTCACACGCGCCTCCCGTGTCACCCCCGTGGGCAGGGCCGCTCTAGGCCGCAGGCTGGCAAACTTTTCCACGGGCCACTGGGTCCCTGTTGCAAGGGTTCTATTCAGTGTCCTCTCGTGACAGCCCCGCCCACTTTTGAAGAGGGCTGCTCAGTAAAACGTGCTGCTTTAAAAAGGGGGAGGGGACAGGGAGATCGATTCAGATCGCCAGTCTTCTGTTTTTACCGAATAAAGAAAACAAACGAAGAACAGTGGTATCACCCGCACTTAACCGAAACGGAGGAGATGCGTCTTTCGGGAAAACAGTGGCTACACTTCGCGTCTGAGGGGTCCCCCTTTTGCACGGGAAGGTGAGGATGCTGGCAGGGACACAGCCTGGTCGTGACCTGCTGCTGGGGTGGGGGTGCCAGGCCAGCCCCCCACAGTCTGGGGCAGGTGTTGGGACAAGGAGACCTTGGCCACAGGACGGATCTCAAGGCCACCTCTCTGCACCCCCCTGAAACATAGTCTCGAGCAGCATGACGCCCCCATTCGTGCCGATTCTGATGGAGGAGGCTGGGGCCCCCCAGGGGCTGCCCTTCCAGCTGGTGCCCTGGAGCCTCTGGCCTGGGACACGCCCTCAAGCTGAGTGTTCGGACGGGGTAATGGAAACGCGCAAGGGCTGCCCGGCCTGTCAACCCGACCCCGCGTGAGCTCCGAGCCTGGCGGCATGACCGGCCCTCGTGCAGGTGGGCTGTGCCCCAGACCTCAGGCAGGTGGGCACCGGGATGCAAGCTCTCACCAGCCGCGTGTACCAGCCGTGTGTGGGGGTGGTGACCCCGGACGGGGTTAGAGGAGATGCGTTCTTGCCGTCTGCCCATCTCATCTGCTTCCCCCCCTTTCGTAAGCGGCCACGAGAACACTGAAACCTTCCTCCCGGCCGGCGAGCATGCTCAGCGTGATCCCAGAGCTCGGCTGCTCTCCACCTGCAGCGAGGCCCCCGCGACCGCCCTGAGACACGCTCATCTGACCACCCAGCATGAGGCACTCAGGCTCAGGGGCGCCCCGTGGGGGACAGACCCGGTCCCCAGCCCCACGCACCCCCACCTCCAGGCAGAGACGCCCACGGGGCTGTTGGGGGTCCCAGGTGGCTACGAGCTGCACCGCCTCCATGCTCCGCTGGACACGGGGTGTACGGAGCGGCCCCCGCGCTAAGTGGTTGGGCCTCCCTTTCGGCCACGGCACGTGCGGTTCCCATGGCCCCACGTGTCACGGGTCCAGCCAGACAAAGCTCCCCGCTCCGGGCTCTTCAGAGAACCCCTCTCACCCTACAGCCATGTCCACGTGCCCCAACCCAAAAGGGACCTTGGAAACATAGCGGGGTGTCGGGACAGCTGGCCGGAACCCCTGCGTCACTGCCTTCTGCACGTAGCCAAAAACACACCGTCTGGAGTCCCCACTTCCCACCAGGCGGAGGCCGGCTTGAGCCGCGATTCCGGGGTCCGGCTGCCTGGGCTCCATCCAGGCTCTGCTCCCAGTAGCTTTATGGGTCAGCACGCTACCTAACCTCTCTGTGCCTCAGTTTCCTCAACTGTACAATGTGCACGAACCTTCAGCAAGTTCCAGAAAATGAGCCGTCAAAGAGCCGCGATTGGGGCAGAACCACTGGGTTCCCAGCAGGCAATGGTTTGGGGACAGGACGGGCCTCTCAAGACCCAAGCACGCAGGTCCCTGAGCATGCTGGGCGGGTGGGAGGGCCAAAGGCACAGCGAGCATCGTGTGACCGCAAGCGCTCGTCTGGGTGAATTCCCCAGCCCACAGGGTAATTTAGGACGTGACACCAGACCTCCTGTGTTCCAGGCCTGTCCCCACCCCCTGCTGGCCGGGGTGTGCTCACAGGCACCTTGTCACCGTGTGTCCCCGACGGGGCTCCTGGAACCGCACCACGGTGACACACCACCACCTCGGCGTGTGTCCTCACGGAGCTGCCTTTGCCGTGGCAACTGATCCTGTTGGAAGCCCCCGTGGCCAGCAGCACTGCCCTCCGGAACCGCGAGAGCTGATGAGAGCCACGTCAGCATGGGGGCTGGCCCCAGGGGCTCACGCCCGCCTGCCCGCCGGCGCCCCCAAAGCCCCAAAACCCCTTTGAACAGAACTGACCCCCACCCCAGGCAATCCTGGGCTTTGCTCGGGGACAGAGGAATGAGGTTCCCTTTCATGGGTGCTGCCGCTTCCTAACCAGGGGCCAGCGTGACAGAGCCCCATTGGCAGGCTTGGGATTTTCATAGGACTCTCTTCTCCTGATGGGGCCCCCCAGGGAGCCTTGCTGATGAGCTGGATTTCTAGATGGGGTCCTTCCTGAGACCAATCCTGTCCCCAGCCCTGGCCACCATGCAGCAGGAACAGACAGCAGACCCCTGTGTCCCATTCCAGGATTCCCCCAGATGTGGGGGACCATGGCCCTGGAAGGGGGGGGCTGAGGGCCCCAAGGTGGGCTGGGCAGGTGGGGGAACCGGGACCAGGCCTTTCGGGGTGCAACCGCAGCGAGGCTAGGGCCGCTCCAGTGAGCTCTTAATAGATGCCGGGCCCCAGACCGCAGCTGACGTCCCCTGGTGTTGGGGTGACCAGGCGTCGTCCCGCCCACGGTTAGAACTGAAAACTGCCAGCACCAAGGAGAGGCTGGGGTGGGGGGGCTGTGGGCACGCCCCTCGTTAATGACAGAGCCGCTGTCTCCCAGCGCACGGCCAGGCCCCGGCACCCTCGGGGACCTGCCCGCGGCCAGCAGCAGAGATGGATGTGTCCGTGGAGAGGACGGAATTCCATTGGCTGGGGCTTTATTTTCTAATTTCCAGTTCCAAAGACGCGCTGTTTCAGAAGCCGGCCTGTCTAAATACTGCATCTTAATGCGCCGCCAACTACGGCTCCTGCCTCGCTTATCAAACGTGCTGCCGAGGCGGAACGCACAGCCTGCATATGGCGCTGGGCTCACACACGCAGCGCCGCGGGCCTGCGCGGGGGTCCCTGGGGGCCCCTCCCCACGTGGCCCCCGCTCCCAGGGGCCACGGGAGCCTCTGTCTGGTTCCAGAGGCAGCCTGGGACAAAGCGAGTCCCAAACGGAACGTCATCATGCGTTTTGTCAGTCCTGGGCCACCAGAGCCGCGTGTGCTCTGAGAAAACCATGCCCCGCGAAGAGGCAGGAAATGCTGCATTCTCGGGCCTTCTCAGCCAGCTCAGGGACCAGGTCCCTCACATCTGGCCCGGGGGGGAGTCCTGGGGTGGGACACAGGCACGGTGTGTCCCTGGTGCGTCACTGTGGGCGGCGAAGGGTGGGGGCAGCAGGCCCCTGTTTGGGAAGAGACACAGCTGGGAAGGAACCTGGCCCAAGGGGCACGCTCAACGCCCCAATGGGGATGGGGGCGGCTCCCCCGCACACTGTCACCCACAGAAAGGCCCAAATGCCACCGGTGGGGAGGCATTCCCTCCGCCCTGGAGGAATCGGGGTGCTTTCCCCGAGGGTGGGGGTGGTGCATTCGCCCCCAGGGGAACTAGTCTGACTCCACAAAGACAGCGCCCAGAGAGGTTACGGCCCCTTCCTCTTAGCTCCGCCTCCCACCAGCCCGGGAGGGCTGCAGGCTCCGCCCTTTCTCAGAGGAGGAGTGTGGGGTCCAGACAGGTGAACGGACTTGCCTAAGACAACACGACAGGCCGTGAAGGGTCTCTAACCCCACACTCTGCCGGAGCCCGAGCCCCTTCCCTGATGCCCAGGGTGGGGCACGTCCTTGCCACTCTGACTGGTCTGTTCCGTGATGTCACCTGGGAGCTTGTCAGGGAGGCAGATTCTCCATCCCCATCCCCGAGGTCCCCCAGGTCCCCGAGGTCCCTGAGCTCCTGGGAACTTGGGAGGTGCTGAAGTCAGTCTCCTGCAACTCAAATGAAGATGGCGAATTCCGGGAGCCGGCCTCCGCCTGCCGGGGGGGCCTGGGGGTCCCCTCGATGGCTCCCGTTACCACTGAGCTGTGTCCAGGGCTGCCCAGAAGTCGCAGGTGGTCCTAGGGATGGGGGTGAGGCCGAGGGCTCCGGGCTGCAGGCCGCTCCTGCCCACCACGCAGGCCCCTGCCCCACTCCCTGCAGTTGCTGCCATGTCAGGCCATTCCCACTATGGGGGTCCCGAGAGGCCATCAGGCCAGGGGCGGGGGTCCTGGCTCAGCTCTGAGTGCCCATCGCCTGCTGCGTCCACAGCTTCCCCGGAGCCCCCTCTGGAGAAGCCGAGGGGCACGAAAAGGCAAGAGTCCCATCCGAAGGCCCAGCCCCACCTGGAGCCTCTCCAAGAAACACACGGTGTCCCTGCCTTCAGACATTCACATGGGGGAGGCGAGACCACGGGGCCCGGACTCACGCTGACGCCTTGGGGTGGCAACCCCCACCCTCTGCCTCCCATCTCCACACCGGAACCAGGGTGCGGACCTGGTCCTGTGGGAGTCGTCCGGCTGTGGCGGGCCCAGGACCGGCAGCCTGAAGCTCAGGCCTCCCCAAGTCCCTGGCTGGGCCCAAGCAGATGAGGCTGAGGGGGGCTGAAGCTACAGAAGGCGGCCCCACGCGGGGAGGGAGGGAGGGAGGACAGGCCCGAGGTGTGGACAGGGTGGGTGAGGCCGGCACTGCAGCCCACACAGGCTCTGACCCAAGTGGCAACGGAAACCGCAGCCCCAAGAGGCCAAGGGGCCTGGGGGAGGCAAGGGAATCCCCAGGCCGCCCCGATGCAGCCCTGGGGCCGCACTGGCTCGGCCGGACCCCCGCCCCCCACACGCAGGCCGGCGGCAGCTGCTTCTCTGCGCACCTCGCTCTGGAGGGTCCGGGGCTGTGGGGGCTGAACGCGGCTTGGTCCCCTGCCCTCCTCGCTACCCCGAGCTGCCTGCGCAGCCCCGCGGAATGCGGGAGTCGGGCCGCAGCCCCCTTCCCGGCGGAGCTCCTGGGGCCTCCCTGGCCGCCTCCCCCGAGGCCCAGCGCGCAGTCCCCGCTGCAGTGAAGCTCGGCGTCCCCGCCGCGCGGCCCCCCGGCTTTCCCGACTCGGCGGGGAGGGGCCCCGCTCCCTGCCCCCCGAGGCCCCACGCGAAGTTCCCCAAAGTGCCCGGGGCACTGAGAACCCCCGTCCTCTCCCCTCGGGCTTCCCCTGAGACTCCGCCCGCCGACCCCTCCCGCGCCTTCGGAAAAGTTGCTAGCGACGCCCCAAACTCCGGCCCCTCGCCCCGGCGTGGCGCGCGCCCCGGGCGACCCCGCGTCCTGCCGCCGCGCAGGGGCGCAGCTCCCCGCACCGGGCCGCGGCGCCAGGACGCGGGGCGCGCAGCGGGGCCCCCGCAGCGGCGCCCCCGCAGCGGCGCGGAGGCGGCGCGGGGCGCACGTGCGCCGGGCGGGGGGCCGGGGGCCGCTTACCTGTTGGAGGTAGAGGAAGGCGGGCGGGCAGGGCACGGAGTGCGGAAGCATGCCGCCCGAGTTGGACAGCAGGAGGCAGCCCGAGTTCGCCATGGAGCACAGCATGGGGCGGCTGGGGGGGCGCCCGGCGGCCGAGGCAGCTCTGCGCTCACTGCGCCGCTCGCACCCTCGGCGCGTCCCTCCGCGAGCGCGCGCGCCCTGCCTCCCGGGCGCCCTCTCGGTCGCCTCCCCTCCCCCGCGCGGCGCTCCTCACGCGGGAGGCACGGAAGGGAAGCGGCGCGCCTCGGCCCGGGGCGCCCCTGCCCGGGGCGGGGAGGCGGGAGAGGGCGCGTGTGCGCGCGCAATCCGGCGAGAGAACGGGCGCGGGGGAGGGAGTCGGCCACTTTGGAGCCGCCGGAGCGCTGTCTGCACAGAGTGGTGCGTGTGCGAGTGCGCGCGTGTGCGCGCGTGTGTAGCGTGGGGAGGGGGAGTCCCCGGCGTACTCCAACATCAAACAGCCCCGTGCGGAGGAAAGAGAATCCGGCACCACGGGCGCGACAGCGGATCCCACACTTAACCCCTCGCCCGCCAGCGCCCGGCAGGGCGGCCCTCGCAGCCTCCCCTTCCCAGCCCCGGGGCTGCTCCCGGGTTTGGGGTCTGGAATCAACCCCGGGGTGGGGGGGCTGCTGAGAGAAGCAGGCAGCTCTGCAGCCCGACCGACCGGCAGGCGCTGCGTCCTGCTCCGCGTTCCCAGAAGCGCCCCTCCTAAGGGAGCCCGGCGGGGCGGCAGGGATGTCGGTGATGTAATGAGGGCCTGGACGCAGAGGCTTCGCCGCTGGGACCGCTTCTCCCTGTGTCCGGGGACGGCTGGGAGCCTCTCCCACGGGCCCCAGGCCCCACCTTTACCCTGAGCAGCCCCACCCCCCAGGCACCTGGTCTGTGGATCCTTAATATGGGGGGAGGATAAGGGACACTGGCTGCAATGCAGCCTGTCCTCCCCACACCCCAACACACGGGACCTGTGTGTGCACATCAGCGGGGTAGGTGTGCACGGGTGCCCCCCACTGTGACAGGTGTGTGCATATGGACATCTGCAGTTTCCCCCCCACCGGCCTGCCGTGCATCATGCCCGCCGCTGCCCACCGGCCAAGCTCAGTGCACCAGGACCGGCCCCAGGCGGCCTCGTTGCAGAGGGGGGCACAGCAGGGGGCGTGCCCAACCTCTCTCTCCTCCTGTGCACACTTCCCTGGGGTCAGGGGTGCAGCCGGGACACGCAGCAGCAGTTATGGATGCCCCTGCCCTCCCTAAGGGTGCCGGGGAGGCCTGGGCCGGCCCCAGACCTGCTGGGTGATCTTCGGAAACTCCCGTGTGTCCTCTGGGCTTCGGTTTCCGCATCCACTTGAGTGGCGAGCGGGACCTCGTGTGAGGTGTCTCGTGCCCTGTGTGCCCACCATGTAGGTGAGGGCCCCTTAGGAAGGAGTCTGAGCACGAGCCGTTGGAACCAGGCGGGCAGGTGCCTGCCCCTCGGAGCCCCTCTGTGGGCCCCGCCTGTCACTCACACGCAGCAGCCTCTGGTTGAGCTTTGGAGTAGCCCCAAAGGGTCATGGTGCTGCAGGGGGAGTGGGGACTGGAGTCAGGGGAGAGCCTGCAGGGGCAGGGCCAACCCAGTGTGCTGTCCCCAGGGGTGGCGCTGGCACAGGGTGGGGTGAGGACACACCGTGCCATGCGGAGGCCAGCGGCTGCTTTCAAGATGGGTGGGTCATGGCCTGGGTCTCCCACACAGCCTGGCACCGAGGTCCGGCGTCGGGGACAGGAGCCCCCGGCTGGCACACGTGCCAGCAGAGACCTGGCAGGGGGCTGTCCTGTGGAGGGTGGTGCCTGGGGTGGCCCCAGGCCACAAGAGCGTGGCAGCGCCCTGGCCTCCTGCTCCCTCCGGGCCCTGGGCGGCCATCGCAGCTCATTCCCTGGGGGGCAGCCATGCAGTCACCCCCAGCCCTGGGCTCCAAGTGCACCCTGCCTGTGACTCACTCCCTCGGGGCCCGTGGGTGCCGCGCATGCACTGGGGTGCACGCTGCGCCCCCCTGCAGAGGCTGGGAGCGTGTCTGGAACTGTGCCCAGCACAAAGCGGGCACCCTGCAAGGACCCACCGTGTGCAGACACGGCAGCAGGGACGGTCTCTGCACGGGATGGAGCGCACCTGCCGGCGGGGACAGCAGGCCGGCCATGCTGAGAGCCGGGACGGCCCAGGGTGGTGGAGATCAGACCCGGGGTGACCGCGGACCAGGGCTGCGGCTGAGGAAGGCTTGCTAGGGGGGCCCTGAGGACGCCGGGGTGGTGGCTCGTGCCAGCCTCAGCGTCACTTGCTGCAGCCTCACGCGTGCGTGGTCACCACAGGCCACTCAGCATGGCCCCCTGCCTCCAGGCCTCAGCTCCGGGGGCGTCCGGCCTGACCAGTGAGTCCGGAGACCGGCCTCCATCAGCCGCCGATCACAGCCGGGCTGTGGGGAACGGAGAGTAGCGGCATGGGGGCGGCGGAGACCCCCAGAGGAAGGACATGCGCAGCAGCGGGCCAGGCGTGTGTCTCGGCACCGGCACTGTGTGCCCACTGCCCCCGCCCCGTGCTGTGTCCTGGGCTGGGGACGTCCACCATGAGCCGGGTCACTGAGCAGCAGACTGGGGGAGGCGTCGGGCCGCTAGGCTAGGAGGGGTCCCTGGCGGGCCGGGCCCCAGGCGGCTGAATGCAGCGGCCCCTCGGGTCTCCTCCCAGCCCCCCTTTCCGGAGCACAAAGGTCACGAGGGCACAGAGTGTGCGGGTGGCTCACAGTGTCACCTCTGCGCCCGCAGGCGGCCCCGAGGGCTGGGCAAGACTCCCACAGTGCTCCTGGGCACGCCCCGCGGGCACGGCCGTCTGCTGTGACTTTCTCAGCCTGTCCGTCCTCCCCACCAGGAACCAGGCCCTCCTCGCTCAGGACCTCCGGGGCTTGGCGCCGTGAGGGCAGCACGTGAGAGTGCAGGGGACGGCGGTCTTCGGGGCCCCAGGTGGCTCCTGGGCCAGGGTGGGCGGCCCTGAGTGGCACGCGGGGGAAGCCCGGGGCCCGGGGCTCTGCGGCCCCCGCCTCTGGGGCGCAGGAAGTCTGCGGGCAGGGACGGGCTGTCAATCCGGTGCGCACACTCGCTACTTAAAAAAAGAGCCGAGGGAAAAAATATCCCGTTCGCCCTGAATCTGCGCAGGGCCTTGCTAGGGAGGCAGGAACTGAGCTGTAATTATTTCTGCGCTCCTGGGCACCACTATAAATACCAGGAAGGAGGCACCTCAAAAGGTCCAGATGGTTTCAAGGCTTCGGAGAGCTCCCGGGGCCTTCCCACCCCCGCCCCGTGTCACCTTCCCCGAGGAGGCCCTGCTGGGCGCTGGCGGGCATGGCCCCCTCCCGCCCTGGGCGTGCCTGCCCCAGGCCCAGACCCACGGAGCCTCGGCCGCCTCAGCGTGTGTCCTGTGAAGTGGAGACGCTGGTCATCCCGAGAGCGCGCGTGCCAGGGAGCTGAAAAGCCCGCGTGTTCTTTTAAAAGGTGGGCAGGTCTGCAGCCCATGCTCAGGGGTGCATGTGGCCAATGACAGCACCCCACCCGGGTCCTGTGGAAATTCCCAAGGCTGCCATCAGTGGGGAGCCTGGCAGAGGGCTGAGCTCCCCGTCCCCGCGGCGGCCGGGACATAGTTGATGGAGACAGTGCGCTCTCGGCTGCCCTCAGAGCTGGACCTCCCTGTGCCGCCGCCGTCCCCAGACACAGCGGGCTAGGGCGTGAGCGCTGGGGGCCAGGCAGGCAGGGATGGCACCTCCCCATGGGGTGGGCTTGAGTGGGCACAGCTCAGTGTGTGTGTGGGAGGGGGGGTGACCCAAGAAGCCGCTTTTATCTGAACCAATCAGATGCCCACATCGCCGACTGAACACTCTCCCAGGGGAACTCGTGCCCCAGTTCCACGGCTAAGGGGGCAGGAGTGGAGTCTGGAGGGAGCCCCAAGCTAAGGGCTGTTGGGGCAATGTCGGGATGCTGTCCTGGAACACGTGGGAGCCCCTTGGATTCCCGGAGGTGGGGGCTTCCCTGTGCCGGGGGTGGGAGGCCGTTGTATCTGGATCTCCGGGAAGAGCGGAGGAGCCCTGGCGAGGAGAGCTGAGGAAACGGGGTGGCGGCAGCCCCAGGTGACCGGGCCACACGGGAGGTGCCCCCAGATGGCCCCCACACACCTGCCAGAGCCACCCCTTCCAGGTCAGGCTCGTGAGGAGGGGGCACTGGGCGGGCTCCCCACCCTGGGGCCCTCTGCGTCCCTGAGCTCCTGAGCGCTCAGCAAGGCAGGGGGAGGGCCAGCACCCCCTGCCAGCACGGCCCCCCACCGATGCTGTCCCCCTGCACCCAGAAGACTCTGCAGCTAAAGTAAAACTTGGCGTGCACAGGAAGTTTATTTATCTGTTTAATTAAGAGGCCTTTGCCCGCCACATGTGGGTCCATCCGTCTCACTTACAACCACGTCCCAGCAAAATTAAACATAATAAATACCGGGGGCCTGAAAGGAAAGGGTGCACTCGAGACCTGGGCGAGCGCCGGGGCTGCGTGGGGCTGCACGGATAAGCGCATCGTTCTCTGGCGAGTCCTCTTCCCTCGGGGCCCGGGGGTCAGAGGAAGGCTCTCAGAGACGGGGCTGTAGGTGCCCCTCCACACTGCTTCCCCCTCCGCAGTGTGCTGAGCTTTATTTATTTTAAATGAGCCCCCAGGACTGCTCTTGTGGAGAAAGCGGGGCGCAGAGCCGAAGAGAACATCTGAAGCCAGCCGGCACTGTGATGTTCCACCTCGGGGCTCGCTGGCTGAGAGGCCTCGGCATCGGCAGCCTGGGAAGCTCTTTGCAGCTCCTGCCGCATCCGGGCCGTGAGCTCCTGGCGAGGCGGCGGCCTGGGCTGGGGGGGGCCTGGGAGGAACAGATCTGTGCTCTCTGGTACCAGCCGCGGCCAGGCCACCATTCGGGCCACGGGCCAGGGGAGGGAAGTGGGGCAGACGGTTTCAAAGCTTCAGGAGCTAGACTGTTGGCTTAAAGTTCCCAGGATGCGAGTGAACAAAGGGAAAAACCGCTGATCGGCTTCCTTGTTCCTCTAGCGCCATGGCCGGTTGCTAACTGTAATCATACCTCGCATTTGCCCCAGCACGTTCCTAACCTTTCCAAAGTGCCTGAACATGTTTCATCTCACTTGATCCTCACACGGTCGATGGGTGAGGTGGTGCGATGCCCATTTGGTATATGATGACGCTTCTAGGATCACAGCAGTGGCCCAAGGTCACGCAACTTACCAGGGGCAGACTGGAGGCTGGACGCGGGCCTCCTGCCCCGGCTACACTGGGCCCGAGCGCCCCCAAGAACACCCTCGTCTTTAGCCCTTGGAGCACTCTCCTAAAGGGACCAGCCTGAAACCAGATCTGCCGATGTCACTTGCGAAAGCTTGGGCATTTATAACACCACTCACCCGGCCACTCGGCCCACGCGGGGGTGGTCTCGAGTTTCCCTTTTCTCAGTAGGCAGGAGGTGACGAGAACTCAGGAGGGCGGCCAGGCCCAGTGATGAAGCTGCTGTTGGACTGAGCAGCCCGTCTGTGCAGGTCCTGGATGGTCAGCCCGGGACCCTCACCCCACACCCTGAGCCTGGCCGCCACCAGGAGCCCTCCTGTACCCGCGCATGTCTACTGGGTGCCCTGTGCCAAGGCCACAAACGGCCACAGAAAAGAGAGAGCTTGAGAGGCACAGGGAGGTGGGAGCTGTGCTTGGAGACGCAGACTCCCGCTCTGCCAGGCTCGCCGAGGACACGCCCTGGGATGGCCGGGTCCCCAGGGCAGACGTGACTGCCCGCAGCCTCCACTCTGGCCAGGGCAGGGCTCGTCACGTGTCATGTCACAGGCTTACCACTGGCAGAGGCTTTGGGGCCATGAAAAGCCCATGCAACTCCCTGCCCAGTGCAGCCCACCCGGGCGCCCCAGGTGAGCAGCCCCCTTGCTGCCCTTCAGCACCAGGCACAGCCCCCTTTGGTACCCTGCAGCGCCAAGAGTGCCGGTGGCGTGGGGACTGGGGCGGGCAGGGGTGTGGGGCTGTGCCGTCCAGTCCTCTGCCTCTGGCAGTCACAAGCCTTCAGGGACAGGAGCTGTCTTCCCCCTCCCCCCTTTTAAAGCACTCCACTCAGAGACCCTGATGTCTCTCTGGGGAGCATTCAGGTTTTTGTCACCCTGTCAAGAAATTGTGCCTTGTGTCTCACACAACCCTCTTCCACCTTGATTTTACTCAAAGGGGAGACGTCTTGAAGGAGCGCCAAGGGGGAGCCAGGGCTAGCGGCTGATGCCGTCACCCCGACTCCCGGGAAGGGCTGGGGGTCACCCGCCAGCACCTGCAGAACCTGGCCGGCGCTCGGGGGAGGGAGAACCACGGGGCTGCGTGCTCCAGGGAGGGGAGGGCCGTGCACAGGACGCAGCAGCAGCTCTGGGCTCTTCCGCTGCTGTGACCCATGTGCATGTGTGTCAGGTTGTCAGAGTGACACCGCACGACCAAAGCGTTCAGGGTCCCTAAGCAGAGGGCGATGGGGAGGAGACAGGGTTTGTTCTTTCTGCAATGGCCCATCTTCTGTATAAAGACAGCAACTGAGGAGCTGGCCTCTTCGCTTTGCCATCAATTAAAATAAATGTCACTCAACAGAGGAACCAGTGTCCCGTCCTTCTGCCTTGGGTGAGGAGAGGCCCTAAGGGGCAGACCCAGCGATGCCCTGTGGAGAGAGTGGGGCCAGGGGCAGCCTGGGCCCAGGACTGTGAAAGGCGGGTCCTCCACGCTTGCCACCAACCTGAATGACCCCAGATCGGGCTTCTGCCTGGAGCCCCAAGCCCAGGGCCCAGCTGCCTACAAGGCAACCTCGAGGCCCCCAGAAGAGGGTGTGGGGGCTGCCCCCTGCCCCTCCTTGTCATTCAAGGCTCACTAGGGGCCCAAGGCAGCAAAGGCCCAGGGAGGCAGCACTGTCCTGCCAAAGGGTGGGGCCCTGGGGGGGGCGGAGTGCACTGTGTACCGCGGCCAGCCGGTGATGGAGCAGAGAGATGGCCGGTGGCAGGTAGGGGGTGAGCTGCTCTTCCAGTGAAGCCTTGGAGGGGGGGCACTGAGCTCTTCCCGGAACTCCGTGAGGCAGGAGCGAACTTGTCTTCCGGGAAGCCAAGGGGCAGGCACCTACCTGCCCACACCCCCAGGATGGCAGGGGCGTGAGCCAGGGCCCGGGGCAGGGGCAGGGGGCCGGCAGGACCCTGGCCGCAGCTTAAAGCACACCAGCGAAGTCGTGCGAGTGGCTGCCACTGTGTGTGCAACACAGCAGGGGAAGGGCCGGCGGGCGCTGCTGGGTTTCTCGGGCTCCTGAAGACCGCCCAGCGCGGGGCAAGGGGGAGCTCCCTGGTGACGGGGCGGGGACCTGTTCTGACATGGGCCCCCACCCCCGTGCCCCCTTCTCCTGCTCCCTCTGGCTCCTCACAGGTTGGGGGGCGCCCTCCTCTTTCCTGACCTGCTCTGGCACCGGGGTCCGGGGCTGCTTTGGCACCTCCATGGATCTCCAGTTCCAAGGCACGCGGTTTCTGAGAACTCACTGGCAAGGAGGTCTGGGGGAAGTTGGCAGTGAGCTGAGGGCTCCCTGTGCCCTTAGCAGCTCGCTGCCTCTCCTCCTGCTGGGAGCTGCTGCATTAGGATGGGGGGAGCCTTCTGTTCCCTTCCTTGCTTCCCCAGGATGCTGTGACTTCTGATTCCTGCTTGATTAACACGCAGCCAACAGGGGCTGTACTTAAGGCAGCTCTAATTCTCTCAGGTCACCAAACTCGGGAGCAGCAGCGCTGCGAGGAGCCCGCCCTGCCGTAGATCAAACACTGGGGCTTTCAGATCGCTCTGTGGCCCAATTTCTCGTCGCTGCTGCCGCCTGGTGACCCTCCCCGCCTGAAGCCAAGGTCTCCCTTCTCCAGGGGTGAGGGTGAGGGCTGGACATGGAGGCCCTGCGGCCGTAGCCCTTGGCAGCTGGGAACAAGAGCCGGGAGGATTCAGCCCTCAGCCCCAGGGAGAGTAAGCCCTTTAGCACCGGGGACAGCTCCCAACAGTCCCCAGCCTTTCAGCACCAGAGACAGCTCCCACCAGCCCTGGCCCTTCAGCACCAGGGACAGCTCCCCTCGCCGCCAGCCCTGGCCCTTCAGCACCCGGGACAGCTCCCTCCCCCGCCCCTCACAGATGGCTGTGAATGACCTCAATCTGGCGGAAGGTGGCCAGTGGTGAGTCCTGCTGGTGGTCACCTTTCACCAAAACATCCTCCCCAGCAAATGAGCCCTGCACACACTCACCCGCAGCCTCCCTTTTGGGGCTCTCTCCGCATTCAGCTTTCTCATCCTCTGACCCCCGCCCCCAGGCCCCCCAGAGAGAAGCAGGCTGCCCTGAGTGTTACCTGGCTGGCCTCCCTGCCCGGCCCTGGTGCCCACGGCTCTTACAGGCCCAACCATTTCCTCTCTGGTCAACCTCCCCCACTCCCGACCTGCCTCATTAGCATCTCCTGAAAGGCGGGCTGATTTCTCCGCGTGGCACCTGGGTGCTCACTTGCTTGGTGGGGAGCAGTGGGGGGAATGCCCGTGTGGCTGCCATCTCCTCCGAAGTGTCATGTATAGACCTCGTCCCTGTCGCAATTTGGGAGGCACTGTGGAGCAGGACAATGCGGGAAGATGGTGCTCGGAAGCCAGGCTTGTCCATTAGCTCCCAGTGGGGGCCAGGAGAGCGCTTGCTCAGGGGGGAGCCCAGCGCACAAAGCCGTGCTCGTTCAAGAGCAGGGTCTCCCCGAGTCAGACGCTGACCCGTCCTGGGGGCCACCGGCGGGCCAGGTATTAGGAAGGAACGCTTGCATCGTAGCTGGAGGGAGCCCCGACTTGCCTCCTCGCGCCCCCACTGCTTCTCCTATGAGGGTCTTCTCCAGACCCACCCCGCCATGCTGCCTCTATCCACTCACACGTATCGCCTGTGGATTTTCAAATTATTGCTACACTTTCCAAGAGAAGGATGCAGTGGTTAAAAATGAACAGCAAGTTTACAGAAACTCTATGTGGCAAGTACAGAATTATAATGAGGTGGCTGCCACCCGGCCGGGGGCAGGCAGTTGGAGATCCACGCCGGGAGACTGGCATAGTCACTGCACGGGAGTTGGAGTTCGGAGCATGAGTGCCAAGGGGAGAGGGTCCACGGTTCTTCCGTGGAGACATGTGTGGCCGATCCACCGTCTGCAGGGAGGCAGTTTAAACAACCACTTGAGCTGGCCCCCGGGAAGGGGGTGGGCAGGTGAGCTGGGCTATGGGGGCAGCCCGGGTGGTCTGGGGATGGCAGGAGAGGACATGAAGGAAGGACACGTCGTTACCAGCAGAGCAGAAAGGACCTCTAAGCTGGACAGCAGACATCGGGGAAACACGGGGTCTCCCTGCCCACCGGATCATCTCCGCAAAGAAAAAGGTGGTAGAAACGTCCGACAGCCCACTCGCTATGAAGTCGCCAACAGTGCCCACGCTGGGCGGGGCGGCCTCACCCCCTCTCCTGCAGGGGCGGGCGCAGGCCTGGGCTGCTCTCTCCTCGCCCTTCTCTTCAGGACCCCAGATGGTCCACGGGGGCTCATGACAGGGAAGCTCAGATTCGGGGAGGGGTTGTGCTGGGAGTCTCGGCACGCCGCCTCCTGGTTCTTCCAGAGTTTTCTCTGGCCCCTGTATGTGTGAAACACAAGCCGGATTTCGAAACCTTGGTGCCACAGAGAGAGAAATAACTGGAGTGTTCAGATGCACAGAGTTCAATGCAGCTGTTGTTAACGTGCACCTTAGCTGTCTCCTCTTTACCTTTCTAACGCGGCTCCCGGAACACGGCCTGTGGACGCATGTGGTTTGCACTGTACTTCCAAGGGGCAGCACTGTCGTCATCACCATCTATGACAGTGGCCCATGGTGGCCTCTCAAGAAGGGACAGCCAGCTGGGTCTCTTCCTGTGGTGGAGCCCAGGGAACACAAATCTGTGCCGGCAGGAAGCGCACACGGATGTGCCCACCCCAAATGCAAACGACCCGCACCGGGGTTGTCTCCCTGTCAAATCACCGGTGTCATCCGGGTTCTGTTTGCTCCGTGCTGAGGTCCCCCAGTGCTACGGCCACCCCAGAGGTGGCGGTGGGCTGGCGTCGCTTCTTGGTCATCCATCCCACCTGGAAGAGGACACACACCCCGGCACTGGGAGCAGCGCTGACTTGGGGGTTTGGCTCCTGGCTGACGCTCCTGGGAGGAAGCATCCCATGGCCGGCTCCCAGGACGCCCGCCTGGCTGCCGGCTGAGCGTACAGGCCTCCTATCCAGTGCAGAGCAAGAGGCGGGGAACGCCGTTCCAGTGACACAGGGCATGGTGCCCTGGACAGACCACATCTCAGGCACCCAGCGTGCCCTGTGGAGGCCCAGAGCTGAGCTGATAAGAAGACTGGAGTCCCACCTTCTGCCTTCCACCCCACACACAGCCTCAGACGTTCCGGAACCTTCCACCAGCAGGAAGCGGTCACCCCGACCCGGAGGCAAGCCCGTTTCTGCCCTGACTGTCCATGTGACCCAGAGCGAGGGGCTCAGCATCTTGAACCCCACTCCCTGCCTCTGTGAGATCGGGACGGCAAGCCCTCCCTGCAGGGCCGTGGGACGCACACACCCTGTGCATTGAGAGGCTGGCACGCAGTAGATGCTCACTAAGCCGCACGAGTCAACTCCCACCTCCCAAGCGCCTTCGATCGTCACACTTCACTCCAGGTTCCTTCTGTCCGCCGTGGCCGGGCGAGGCCTCCAGGGCCGCCTGCTGTCTCCCCACTGGGACGGACGGGCTTGGCCCCTGCCCTCAGTACACCCGGTCCCGTCACCACTCAGTGCCCTGCCCACGCGGAGTGGGGTCCACTCCTAATTCGCGCTTGAATCTGATGTTCGTGACGCTTTTCTGCACTGGCTTTACCTTCCTGGTTACTGTTGGTTCTGGTGAGTGTCCGAGCTTGTTCCATTCTCAGCACTGACGCTGGTCCTGGGTGTGTCCTGGAAGCGGGAGGGCCAGCCCATCACAGACACGACCCTCACTCCGGGGTGCGGGGTCTGCCGCCCTCAGAGAAGGAAGCGGTGGGTGCTTCCGGATGACATCTGCCCAGGAGGAATGGCAGGCGACACCGTCACCTCTGCCTGTGTGGGTGGCTGGGCATGGGTGGGCAAGGTGGAGGCCCGGGGGCCATGCTGGTGCCGATGAGCCACGCTTTCCTCTCCTGGGGAGGGGGGCGGGGGGCAAACACAGGCGGGATGCGCTCCTGTGCCGGCCTCCCTTCGGGGCATCCATGCTTTGTTGTCTGTCCCTCTGTGTCTCTCCGTCTGTCTCTGTGTCTCTTCATTCTCTGTGTCTCTCCATTCTCTGTCTCTCTTCATTCTCTGTGTCTCTCCGTCTGTCTCTGTCTCTTCATTCTCTGTGTCTCTCCGTCTGTCTCTATGTGTGTGTCTCCATTTCTGCGCCTCCCTCTGCGGGCGCTAGTTCTATTTCCAGCTCTCTCCTCCTCAGGGCAAACCAGGAAACAGGCATTTCTTTCAGCAGACGTCCCCCAGGCAGCTGGGTTGGGGGGACCCATCCTCCCCCTGGAATGGTGAGCTCTGGGGGCCAAGGGGGTGATACTGAACTGGAAGCCCAAGGACTCACGGGCCACAATGCCGAGGCCACAGGCAGACACGTGCCACCTCAGGAAACATGTTCACAGACGTCACCTCCGCGCCCCTCACACAGCCCCGTGAGACAGAAGGGTACAGTGGGGGAGGCCGGGGCCGCGAGAAGCCATCATCCGGGCCTCTGGACACTGTGCTATAGCTTCTAGAGGTGCCCCGTCTATGCCTCTGAGCTCCCCGAAGCGTAGGACCCTACGTTGCCCAGTGGTGACACACAAGTGCACCCCACAGACACTGACAGCATGAGGATGGAGGCCACCTGCAGCTCAGCTCTGAGACCCTCTGCTGAAGGAAGACAGGGGGCCGGGGACCCAGGTGTGGCTGTCCCCGGAGAATGAGAGCCACACAGTGGGTGCGACCCTGATGCAGGGTGACTGCAGCCCACCCTACCTTCTCTGGGGGCAGAGGTAGGCTGGCAGGGGCTTCCAGGAAAGAAAACCTGGTGCCCACCGCCATAGCCAGGCGCTGGTCATGGGGGTGGGGCGCAAGCATGTGGGAGGCTGGCCGAGCCCCGCCAGGGGGCTCACACCTGCTCTGCCCCTTCCTCCATCACCCTGGGGTGGGTCTCCCCACGGCGCTCACTTATTCGGCCCTTCTCCTCCCCCAGCAAGCACAGGTGTGAGAATCGGAGCCAGGGGTGCGCCCGGGCCCCCCCACTCCTTGCCCTTTGGGCCCCCCGCCCCCGCCATGCTGAACTGCACATGTCCAGGGAGGGGAATTAGCCGCGTGAGGGTCAAGCAAGAGAAGCCAGAGATCTGGAGTGTCGGAACGCAGTGGTCGACTCAGCGATGTCAGCGACCTCCGTGGTGGGCGTGGGCGACCCGAACAGCCCGGCGGTTCTGAGCGCAATTCGCTGCTCTTAAGCCAGTCACTGCAGCTTTAGCTAAGATTAGACAGAATTACAACTCCAGCCCCTCTGTTGCTCTACCCCAGTTCACGGTGCTCAGGGGAGACACGTGGCTACTGAGCTGGACGCGGAGCGAAAACACGCCCACGGAGCAGACTGTCCTCGGGGCCGCTCTGATGCCACATCTTGGTGTCCTCATCTGTAAGGTGGACAGAACCGGACCCTCCCTCACTGCCGCCCAAGGCCCAGAGGGTGGCGGACGGGTGACACACTGGTGCACATGCCATCGAGGTGGCCGCGAGGCTTGTGCCCAAGCTGCCAGCTTGTGGGGGGTGGCGGGAAGCACCGCAGCACTTGGAGGGCAGCAAGTATGTGCCCCTTGCCACTGCCAATTCCAGCGGGTCAGAGGGTGGGCTTCCAGGGGAAATCCAAAGCCCCCTCATCTGCTGGCAGATAGTGTGGCATCAACCATGTCACTCACGTGGCCCAGGAATCTAAGCGCAAATAGAAGAAAGCAGAGGAACGATCCCCACACAGACCCACAAGACAGAGGCTGCTGCAGCCCAGAGCCCGGAGGGGCCGTGGCGGGTGGCGGGGTTCGGGGGGCAGCCCGTGGCTCCACACCATCTGGCTTCTTGCTGCACCAGAGAAAACAGTGGGAGATGCCCCAGGGGGCCAGCTGCAGGGGTCCATGTCCGCGGGGAGCCTTGGAAGCTTTGCTGGATGGCAGACACCCACACGTCCACCAGTGACAAGAAACAGACGGCAACTAACTGTGCAGGGGGCACAGGCCACGAAGCCCCCAAACTGACCTGGTGGGCAGCTCTGAGTCCCCTGAGACCCCTGGGCGCCTGCCTGACACAGAAGCAAGTCCCAGGGTCCCCTCAGGCTGTGCTGGGGCCGCCACGGTCCCCTGGCATCTCTGGAAATGGGCAGCTGTCCAGCTAACTCAGGATGAGCCCACGCCCACTCGCAACTCTTCACACACCCCGCTCACTTCTGCTCCCAAGACCCCTCGTGGCCTCTTGTGTTCTAAACACCGCTGTTTCCTCCCACAAAACGCAGACAGAACTGCCCTGACCCAGTTCTGCTGTGAACCGGGGCTGTGGAAGTGGTCCCGCCCACCGGGCGCCTCACCCTGTCCCCCAAGTTGCACAGACCTACCCTCCTGGCTCCGGCGTTAATGGGCTGCGAGAGGGAGTTCTGGACGCTTCTAAAGGGAGCATGGGGGAGGTCTATGAAGTTGAGGAGGTGGAAACAGGATGTCAGGAAATGCCCTGCTTCCCACAGCACCAGTGGTGCCCCTCTGCCAGGGCACCAAGCACCAAGCTTCCCACAGGAGGCACAAGCAGCTTCTCAGGATTGTGAGCCAAACGCAGGCCTTGCCCCGCCCAGCCCGCTGTCCCTGGTGCTGACCCTGCCAGGGGGCCGGCAGGGGCACCCCTCAACTCTGGGGGTGCTGAGGGGTTTCTGTCCACCCTCTCAGGAGATTGCCATGGGTTCTCTCCCTCCCTGCCTCCCCGCCTCCGTCCCTCCCTCCCCTGCTCCTTCTAGAACATGTAAACTGTTCTGCAAGTCGACCACATTTCCAATCAGAAACTCCGTCGGCCCTTGGAGATGCTGGAGGTGGAACCCTGGGCCTCCAGCCCCCCTGCCCCCCGCTGTGCGCATCCGTGTGCCCCCACATTGCTTCCCAGGCGGCTCCCTGCCCCCACGCTTTCCTGACACCACTGGAGGCCGGGGGAGACTGACAGAGCCCCTGGCAGACTTGGGCAAACTTCCTGAAAAGTTGCCTCAACTTCCAGGCCTCCTTCCTCCGCGCCTCCGCCCCAGAGCTCAGCTTCCAACCACAGGCCCCCGCTCCTGTGCCGACGGTCTCCGCCCCCTCCTGCCTGCTGCGCTTGGAGCTGTCACCCTGCGATCTCTGTACCGTCAGCAGCCACCACCGGGAGTGCCCTTGGGGGCCCTGACAAGGCTTCCCTGGCATGGGGGGAGCGGGCGGGGGGCCCGACCCAGGTGGGGGAAGGCTCTGCAGGGGGTGACACAAGCCCCGGGGGGCGTCTGACACGCACCGGCTCCCTCCTGCTGTCCATCTGCCCGGGGACCGCAGAGGCAGCCCCGGGGAAAAGTCAGGGGCTCTGTCCAGAGCGCACCCCTCACACACGGCAGCCAAACCCTACCAGGTGCAGAGCTCACACCGCTGTCACCATCTCAGGCGATTCTCACGCAGCATGAGGGGTGGTTCCCAGGACCCCACTGCCATGCGCGGGGCCGAACAGCTCCCACCTTGCTGCTGAGTCGGGCCCCTCGGCACCGCGGCTCCACCCACTGTTGCCTCTGGCCACCACATGAGGTCACAGTCCAGCCGCTTCCAGTGGGCCCCAGGGCACCTGCTCCCGGGCCAGCCCCTCCCAGCGGGGCCCCGGGGAAAGTGGTCCTCACAGGAACAGCATGGAACTCGATTTCCACACCACCTCGTGGGAGCCCGGAGGACTATGGTCACAGAACGACACACACACATGCACACGCACATGGGTGCACACGGTGCACATGGACACGCACGTGCGCCAGGCCCTTCCCAGTTCAGCCCAGCTTCGTGGAAACACGACTCTCCGCACCCCACATGGGGCCCTTCCTGCCTGGGCCTCTGAGCTGCCCCTTCCCAGGTCTGGCCGAGAGAGGCACCCCCACTCTGATCTCGGAACCCCCACATTTCCTCTGGCAGGAGGAACGGGGAGGGAGGCTAGCCAACAGAGGAGGCAGAGGGTCTGCTGGGAGTGGGGCTCTCCTCTTCCCAGGGCCCCCCAGCATCCTGGGTTTCTGGGCTCAGAGCTCTGGGCTCATATTCATGTCCCCCCTTATTCCTTCATAGATGCAGTTTCTCTTTGATTGTGCAGCTCAGAGAGGAGGGGAGAGAGAAGAGGAGGGAGGAGGGGCAGGATGGTGCCCCAGAGCAGGACCCTCCTCAGCCTCTGCTCAGCACCCCTGCACCCCTCCTGGCCCCTGAGGGAGCCCAGGCCGCAGGCAGGCAGGAGCACTTCCTGTTGGGGACCAGCCCTGACCCCAGGGCCCTGGCCCAGGGGAGAGGCGGAGGGGGCACGCTCAGGGGCCAGGTGGGCACTTGGTGCTCTCGCTACATTTCCACCCAGACCTGCCCGGAGCCCAGAGAGCAGCTTGGCAGCACACGCTTGGTACCTACCCAAAAATACATCATCATTTCGGAAGCGCGGCTCCGTGGCAGGCTGGGAGGCGGGGAGGGAACCCGGCGGGGCAGGGACCCCGGGGCAGGCTGGCGGGGCGGGCGCTGCAGTCCGTTGGTGCTTAGCTTGGCTGGCCCTGGCAGCAGCCTTAGGAAGTGCCTCGCTCCTCCCTCGGCCGCCTGCGGCTCCCTGTGTCTCCGGTGTGTTCCCCAGTTGCTCAGCTCCGCGCCTGCCGCAGGCTTGCCCATCCGCGGGGGGCCTGCCCCCACTGCCCGTCCCAGCCAGCGGCAGCCTGGCTCTGCTCTCATTCCAGCCTCCCAGCCTGAACACAGCAAGCCCTCCCCACGGGGGCCCCACAGCTCCTGTGGGGGGTGGGGACAGGTGGGATGGGGAGGCCCCTCCCCCAGCCTAACAGATCTCATAGATGAAGGGTGAAGAGATCTCCTGAGGCCGGAAGTACAGAGGAGGGTGCAGGAGAAAAGGACAGTGTGTGTGTCCCCTCGGAGGGTGGCAGGTGGGGGTCAGCAGGGGCAGAGGTGAGACCTGCCCCCGAGGCCCCCACCCCGGGTGTGGGTCACTGCCGGAGGTGTGAGTGCTGCTCTCGGGCACTCGGCCAAGCACCGATGAGATGCCGCTCCAGCCAGGACGAACACTGAGGGGCGCGAGGGGTGCAGTGGGGGGTGCCAGGGCAGGGGTGCCCAGCAAATGCCCATCAGGGTCGGCCAGGGGGCTAAACAGAGACGTGCGAGGCTACAGAGGCAGGGCAGGGCCGCCCTTCAGGGAGGGGGGCACCTCCTCAGGGGGAGCTGCAGCCCCCTCCCCGTGGTCAGCTGACCAGTGGGAGCAGGTCCGGAGGGCGTGGGCCCCTGTGGTGAACTGTGGGTGTGAGGTCTGTGCCTCTAGGCGCTTTCACGGCTCCCCCCCCCACACACGCTGCTCTACACCCCAGGGACCTGCCGAGGCCACCAGCAGCTTCCTGTGTCCTGACACCCTCTCCACTCGGGGTGGCCACGCCATCACCCCCTGCAGAGAGACAGGCTCAGTGGCATTGTTACGAGCAGGGCGTCTGCTATAAAAATCCACACCTTGGAAGCCGGGATGGCTCAGTGGGTTGAGCGCTCACTTTGCAGCACGGGGGACCTGGGATCGAATCCCGGCCCCGGCCCGTGCGGAACCATATGCTGAACTGGGAGCTCCCCCAGTTCAGTTCTCTCTCTCTCTCTGTCAAAAAAAAAAAAAAATCCACACCTGGCCGCACACACGTGGCCACGCAGCGGCCTGCCTGCATCTCCATGTGCACACACACGCACACACACGCAGGCGTGCACACATGCACACACACGCGCCCACATGCCATGCCGGCCCTGCCCCCATACGAGTACCAGCGTGGCACACACAGCAGAGCAACCCCAGTTGGCAGGCCACTCCCACCCAAGCCCCAGAGCTCTGCCATAGGCCAGCGGCAGAGGGATGTCCCAGGGCCCCGGCAGGGAGACGTGTCCCTGCTCCCGGGCCGGGCAGTGGCATCTGCCACATGTTCAGTCCCCGGCCCTCCAGGCTGGTGGCGTGAGACGTGGAGAGGATGCAGCATCCTCGGGTCAGAACGCCAGCAGTCATGCATAAGTAATGATGGAGGGAGAAGGAAGAGGGGCGGGGTGGGCAGGGGGCTCTAAGGGCCCCACGGCCCCCTGGTCTGCAGGCCGGCATGGCCCCAGCTCAGCGGCTCTGCAGCAGCGCCCTCCGGCTCAGCCATAAAGCCAACGGCACGTTCAATAATTCAGCAGCGGGGAGGGGGCGAGCGAGAGCCCCCTTCGGCACCGACAGCCCAAGAACAGCACAAGGAAGCTGGGCAGCCAGGGCCGGGGGTCCCGGCCGGGGTCAGCACGCTCACACCTGCCCGGCTCTTGGTCGGTGTCCCCATTTAAAGAGGTGCTCGAACGGCCTTCTTCCCCAGCAGTGACAGACGGAGACTACCGAGTGCTGCCTCCTCCCACAGCTGCCAAGTCACCTGGCCCTCCCTCCCTCCCGAGGACGCGGGGGACATCAGGCAGCCAGTCCCTCACAGGCCAGAAAGTCCATCCTGCAGGCAGCCTCTGCATCCCGCCCCCAGGGCTCCTCCCACGGGCCTGAGGCCCAGCCACCTCGCCAAACTGTAGAGCCACACCACCCAGCTGCCCCGACGCTCCTGCTCTAGACAAACAGCTCCTACCCCATCACAGATGTCCCGGGACATGTCCCCAGGGTACAGGGCCGGCGGCCCGGGGGGCTCCCTCCCAGCAGCTCCCACCTTCCATGGCCTGGGGATGAATTGTTGCTCACACAACCCACATGAAAGTTGCTTTTGAGGGCGACAGCTGCCTTCAGGGTGACCACACGTCCAGCCTGCCTGGGGTGCCCCGGCTCATGCCGTAACCAGTGGCAGCACCTCCAAGGTGGACGACACATTATTCGGTCACCGTTAGGGGCTGAATGCATCCCCCAATGCACACGGAGTTGCCTTGAGCCCCCTTGTGATGGCATTTGGGGGGCAGGGGCTCTGAGAGGGGCTTCGGGTGAGGTGAAGTCCTGAGGGTGGGACCCGCATCCTTAGGGGAGTCGCAGGAAGCCAGGCTCCCTGCCAGGCCGTCTGTGACTGGGACGAGGACTCGCCGCGGAACCCGACTGTGCCGGCTCCCTGGTGGCAGACGTGCAGCCTCCAGAGGCGTGAGCAGTGAGCCCTGTCGCCCACGAGCCCCCGTCTGCAGATGCGCACAGACACAGGGGCCTCCTGCGCTGAACTCACCACCAATTCAAAGCCCTGTGTGAGCATACACCTCACACCGCCGCTCGTCGGCACTGATGGGGGCAGAACCAGCCCTCTCTGCAGACCACCCGCCCTGCCGTCCGCCTCAGGGGAAGGTCTGTGGTATGGGGGCGGCCGAGCTGGCCGGGGGTGCACGCCCGTCTGCTGTCCTTCCACCAGCGGCAGGCATCAGGGGAGACGCCCAGCCTCGGCCTCCCCAACTTGCACACACACACGGAACTCGCGCCCTCCCTTCCGAAGGCAGCCCCGGCCTGTGAGCGCCCTGTGCTCCCTCCATGAGTGAAGCCGTGTCCCCGGCACAGGCGTGAGTCCCGCTCTCCGCACCGTGACCCGGCTCCCACACCCCAAAACTGGATGATAGATGACTCTGGCCCAGCGGAACGTGCCGGGACAAGCCTCCTCTCCAAGTGTAATTCATACCCCGGGGGAAACACAGCCCCGGGTTTACACTTTTGTATGACGTGCGCACAGGCTGTCTGCTGCCCTCTAATCCCAGCCCGAGTGCTTCACGCCCTGCGTCCTGTAGGCACAGCGCAAGCCACCCAGCTGGACACACCCTGGGGGCCCTTTTCAGGCCTGTGATGTGGAACCAACAGTTTGGGAGCTGGTTTCCTGACCGGCAGTGCCCACATTGCTGATGCAATGGAGCTCTGTCCTTAGCAGACATGGCCACGGCTTTCGGTGAACCACACGTGGTCAACACTGGTGGGCATCTCTCCCACCCTTCCCCCGCCGTGACGGTCTACGTGACGCACTCGTGCCAACACTCCCGTGCAAACATCCACGTGCTCTCAACAGGATACTCCTTATAAAAGCTAGACAGCGAGTCAGGGGCTTGGCAGTCCCACAAAGCTAGACGCCAACCCCCTGTGACGATGGAAACACTTCCTCAGGGGACAGGAGGGTCCTGACAGGCCACGAATACCGGGGGCCCGTGTTCCCGCCGGCCAGTTAGCGCCTTGAGGGCAGCAGGGGGAGGCATGAAGGGGACGGGCTCGGAAGCCCTCACTCTCTCACTGGGAACTTTGCTTGAGGGAAACTCCCCATGTGCCAAGAAGCCGGAGCCAGGGACGAGGTCCCGCCCCGGCCACGTGCAGTGTGCATCTGGGCAAATCGATGCGCCGCCTTTAGCTTCAGTTTCCCCATTTGTAAGATGGGCTCTGCTGTGAGGGTCACATGCAGACAGCTGTCCGAGGCCCATGAGCTGTGGCTGCTCTGCACAGATAAGAATGGAGCGTGGCTCCGGCCGCACCTGGCCCAGCCACGGGGCATGGGCACTGCGCCTCGGAAGCGAGAATGGCCTTAGCCTCCGACGGGTCCACCTCCCTGCTCAGTTCTTCCTGGTGGGGAACTGGGGGCACTGCCCCCCAATAAACTATGACACGCTTAAACAGCAAGACAATTGAATTGCTGAGTTTAGTAAGGACATGAGATATAAGATCAATACGCAAAAATTCTAAAAATTTCTACACACTGGTAACCCACAATCAGACACTTACATAAAAATCACATTTCAAATAACATTAAAATATGAAATACTTAGGGATCAATTTGACCAAAGACATGCAAGACCCACACCCTGAAAACTAGAAGCCTCTGATGGAGGAAATGGACCGAATCCCGAGTGGCGAGCTGATGCTGGCTGGTGAGTGGAAGCCTGGTGTTAGGATGTCAGTGAGCCTCCAAACTGACCCCTCTGCTCCATGGAATCTGTCAAGATCCCAGCAGGCATTTCAAAAATCCACAGGGTGATTCTGAAATTTATGTGGCAACGGAAGGGGCCTAGAAGAGCCAACACAACTTTGAAAAAGCAAGAACCAAGTTGGAGGCTTAACATTACTACTTGATGTGACGCCATTATAAAGCGACGGTAACCAGGACGACGTAGTAGGACGTACAGATACGTGGGACCAAGTCCCATCCACACATGACATCGGCTGCCCCGGGGCCTTGCAGTCCATGTGCACCCGGTGCTGAGTCCCAGGATGGGGGCAGCAGCGCAGAGGGGGGCCTGGGGCGGAGGTGCGGGGCTGGGGTGGCACCCACACTGCTGCCCTGGCCGGGAACCACCCCCCACTTCCCTCCAGGCCCCCCTGCCCCCTAGCCTGCCCTCCCAGCCCACAGGGGGACACAAGACGAGAAGTCTGTAGGCGCTAAACAAGCCGCACCTTCCCTCTTCAGCCCCTCCCCCCAAGAGTGCCCCCCAGAACCCCACATCCATCGCCAGCAGCTCCTAACAACAGGCTCAGGTCTGTCAACAACTCTGCCGGAAAAAAGAGAGAAAGTCTTTGTACCTTTTATGCAGCCAATGTTCTCCGAGGCGCTGCGGACTCCCTAAGGAGAGAGACAGAGAGTTACAGTCGTCACCATGCGGCCTCCGCCCCGCTGCGCGCGGACGGCCCAGGACATGCCTGTCCAGGCTGAACCCGAGTGCTGTCTGTCTGCACCGTGTTGTTAACAGGCAAAGGGGGAGAGCACATACTGGCCCATCACCCTGACTTTCCAAACTCATTTCCTCTGTAAGGCTGGGGCTCCCTTGCATTCCCTCTCCTTCTTTGCCTCCAACTTGGAGTGAGCCCCTCCTCTCCCTCCCCACCTGGTTTTGAGGTCACCCTCTAATGCCAGGATGGGGGGTGGTGTTCAATCCCAGACTGGGTCCCCAGCCACTGCACTCGGCTCGTCCCCACCTTCCCACTGCCATTCCGCGTGGGGTCCCCGTGCGAATCTGTCGTTGGTCAGAGGATAAGGGGAAGAAACGTGGAAGGGCCACTACTGCCTACAGAGAAGAGAGAACATACGCCCCACGAATTCGGGATTTGGGGAGCAGCCCCGGGTGTTTTCGGATGCCAGTTTGGGAGGGGTCAAGTGTCCACAGGACCCGGGGCAGAGAGGTCAGACGCCCGCGTGAGGTCACAGAGCTGACTCATGGGGGGCGGGGGCTGCAGGCATGTGTCTGGACCCCGAATCCTGCTCTTTTCTTCCAGAGCACTTGGAGATGACAGGTGTGTGTGTGAGTGTGCACGTGTGTGTAGCATGTGGCTTTTTCTGGACTTCCATTTTCCTCACTGATTTACTCACGCTTCCCAATTCTATGTGGCACATCTTTTACTGTTTACCATTTCAGCCATTTTTAGGTGAGCCATTCAGTGGCATTACGTACATTCACATAGTCGTGTGGCCACCACCACTGTGTAGCTCTAGAACTTTCTCATCACCCTTAGAGGAAACTGCACACTCCTCCAGCCGTCAGTCACCCCTATCCCCCATGTGTGTGTGTGTGTGTGTGTGTGTGTGTGTGCATGTGCGTGTGCTTTTTAAACTTAGCACAAACAGGATAAAAGCGAGCGGAACCTTCTGGAATGGAAAGGCAGTCAGACCGGGTCTCTTTCGTGAGCGAGACAAATCCCCGTCACAGTCGCCGTCGAGAGCAGGCAGCTATTCTGCACGCTTTCTGGGCCAGGCACCTGAGGGCGCTCGCCTCACGACCCTGAGAGGCAGGCGCGCTCTCACCCGCTGCTCGGATGCAAACACTGAGGCCCAACTGGTTAAGCAAGCTGCACCTCCGGGCGGCTGGGGGGCTACCCCACCGCCCCCCCCGGTGGAGAGCACTGGGCTACCCCTCCCAGGTGGAGAGCATTGGGCTACCCCCCCAGGTGGAGAGCACTGGGCTACCCCACCAGGTAGAGAGCATTGGGCTAACCCCCCCCAGGTGGAGAGCATTGGGCTACCCCCCCAGGTGGAGAGCACTGGGCTACCCCACCGCCAGGGCCCCCCCTCCCCACGTTGTATTCAAAGCCGGACGCTGCACCCTCCCCCATCTTTTCTGTGCTCGGATCCTGACTTTTATCTGCTCATGGGTTTCCGCTTTATTTTACATGGTGGTGGAATCGGGTGCACAACGTGGTGGGGACACACACTAAGCACCATCCCCAGCAGGGCCTGACGTCACGCCGGGCTCGCTGCCTCATGTCACGGTCCCTCCCGGTCGGGTCCCGGCGAGCGGGGCTCGGGGAAGCCTTCAGCCCTGTTCTGCACGGAGCAGGACCGGCCCCCGTGGTGGCCTGGCCTCCCGCCCTCCCTGGCGCTGGTGTCTGATTGTGCTGAGGAGGCTGTTCTTTCTAATGCACAGCGGAGCAGCGCGTTCTCGTCAACACTCAGCTGAAATGGAGCTCGGCTGTGGCGAGGTCCGGGCGGCTATCCAGGTGCTGCCTGGCCACGGCCCCTTGGCTCCCGGCCCCTCGGTTTCTTTAAAAGCTGGCTGCACTTGAGTACTGAGAGTCAGCCCGGGCCGTGTTCGCAGCCACGTCTGGGACGCGTGTCCTCTGCTGGTGGAACCTCAAGGCCCCACCCCCCATGCCCCTGGCAGGGTGTCCCTTCTAGGGGCAGCTGAAGGTGGGCCCCCTCTCCACGGAGGGGCAGGTCCGCCCTGAGAACGCGGCCCCTGGGTAGGCAGAAGTGGTGGGTGGGGTGCTCGGGGCTGGCCCTGCCCGTGTGACAGCCAGCAGCACCACGGGGTGGGGTGCGGGAGAGACGGGCGGGAGATGAGCTCACACCCGGGACCGACAGGGCCGCACAGCATGCAGACGACCCGTAGGCTGGCTTCCGAGACAAGCATGTTTTGCTATCAATAATTTAGACATGCCATTTGTCCTGTGGGAAATGGGCAAAAATCTCATTTCCTGAGCAAATCCCCTAAGAAGCCAACCTGTTCATTGCTCTAAGATTTTCAGAAATCTGTGTGGATCAACCGCCTTACAAAATAAAAACAGATAATCAGCCCGGAGGGCTGGGAGCTGGGTGCTAGGAAAGCTGTCGGCGCGGTTCCTGGAACCCCGGGCTCCAGGACCCCGCTGAGGGGTGCTCGGCCCGCCCGGGTGCCTCCCCATGGGCGGCTGTGAAGGGGAGACGCATGAAGAGCAGGTGCTACTGAGAGTCAAGGTCGGCTGGAAAGCCCCTTGCAGAAATGGAGGAGCGCATCGTGGGGACTGCGATGCGGTGCCTGCGGCCTCGCCCAGCCCCGCCCCTGTGCAGGGTGCTCAGGTCAGGGGGTCAGGCCAGGCCAGTCTGGCACGGCTGTTATGCCCTCGGTGAGCTATGCCCCGCCAAGTGCCTGGGTTTACTCAGATGGAAAGAGGGCGATCACCTTCCATTGAGCACCCCCCCTGGCGAGGACTGGAGACCAGTCTCAGCAGCAGACCCGGCCCGTTGCTGGGGAGGATTCTACCCGGAACGGAAACGCTGGGGATTGAGTTTGACCATGTAAGCGAGTGGCTCCCGGTCCCCTGAGTCTGGGCTTTGCCACCCGGGGGTGAGGGAGCCCTCTGTACAAGTCCTCCTGGACGGCCTGACAGACAGGTGCCCGTCCCACTGCCGACCAGCCATGGGCTGCTACTTGAAAAGGGGGCCAGGATCCGTGGAAATGAAGCTGGGATGGGCCCAAGGAGGACCCAGCGGTGACAGACCCTGGACGTCCTGTGTCCTCACCAGACACCCGGCGTTTCCCAGAGGGGACACAGCCTGAGGTGGCCAACGACCTTCTTCCTCTAGTGCCCCCGTCCCACCCCCAAGCCCTCAGAGCCAGGGGGTAAGCAAGGGTTCCCTGAACTTTTCATCACATTCACATCACAAGACTCTCCAGCTGAGGGTTAGGAAAAAGTCTGCCTCGCAGATGAAGAAAGACCTCTTATCTATTTATATCCAGTGTATACATAGCCAGAAACGAATATTTCTTTATGGACCATTAAAGATACAATGTTTAATTTATAGCCACTTTCTCCAGTGGGGTGTCCAGGCACAATGTCAACGTTTTTAATTAAATGGAATTTCTTTTTATCACAAGCAGATACATATTTTAAAAGCTGCATCTGAACCAGCCAGCAGCTGCCCCGATCAGCTGCCCTGCGAGTGACGCTGGTGGCAGAGGGGGACAGGAGGAAGGGGACCGCTCTGGGATTTCAGGTCACAGGCCGGGCAGCTTGTGCCCACTGGGGCGGCAGCTGCCGCCAGGAGAGCCCAGTGGTGTTGCCAATCGTGGGAGGCACCCAGCTGTTAGATGAGCACCTACTATGTGCCGGCCACTGTTCTAGATGGTTCACACACTCACACACCTTTAGTTACTTGTATTATGTTGGGCGGGGGGGATTATCTCTGACAAAGCTCAGAGAGGTCGAGCACCCTACACGAGGCCACACAGCAGAAGCAAATGAACGCATCCGCGTGTGAAATCCTGTGGGGCTCCGAAACCCAGGCTCTGCCCTCCCCTCATGCAGCCTGCTGAGAATGCGCCTGAGCACTTCTCCCAGGTTATCAGTGGCTAAAGGAAGGGGCCCTGATGTTGGGGCCCATCAAGGGGGCCTGGGGAGGTGGGTTCACTGTTGGGTCCTTGACCCCCAGGCCCAGCAGGCCCCCCAGGAATCATCCAGTGGGTGTTGAGGTTCACAAGATGCACTGTGGCTCCCAGGAGGGGCTCAGGTGTCCTGCATGGGGCCCTTCCATGGGCAGGGCCACTGTCTGGGACGTGATCGGAAAGCTGGGATGTGCTGGACAACCCTGGTGGGGGACATGTGGGGGTCTCAGCACGGGCTAGACCTCCTGGGGAAACAGCAGGCCTTGTGGGCGACATGGGGGGTGGGGCCGGCCTGGGTGGCCCAGGCCTGTCACCCTGCAAACTCATGGTCACAGTCCTCTAGGGACTTGGGGAGCCGTGTCCCCATCCCGTGCACTTCCGTGGGCCGCAGGAAGGAGGCTGGCAGCTGGACTAGCGACAGCGGTCCCTGTCACCCCGCCCCCTGTGGCCCCCTCTCAGCTTCCTTAGACATCCTTGGCGATTGAGGCCGCAGGCTTGGGAGCTGGGCCCTTCCTGGGGGTCCCAGGGCTTCTGTTCCCATAAACTGGCCCTTCATGCCTCATGTGACTCCACTTTAATTACCAGGCTAAATAACGAGAAGAAAATATTAAAATTAAAAAAAAAAACAATCCCTGCACAAAGCGTGTTTGCCCGCGCCGGCCACCGGCTCCTGGAGCCAAGGCCCCGAGCGCGGATGGCACCACGCCACTCACTAAAAGCCTGAGTGTCACCAAATCAATAATTCATTTACTTTAATGAGATAAGTACTTTGAAAACTAATTGCAAACCTTCTCCATTTACCCTGACCCGCCGCAGCCCTTGATGCCAGCCGCACACAGCCGAGGGAAGGAGCAGGGGTCCGGGCGGAAGGCACCGTGTCGTGTCAGGAGCCCCCTCTCATCTCAGAAGGAGCGAGGCGGTCTCACCAGGGGCGGGACGGAGGTGGGGAACCGAGGTGCGCCATCGCTCCAGCTGCGTGGGGAGGCGAGGACCAGGGGCGGCCCTGAAGCCACCCCGCGTGCGGAGGGCGGACCTGCCTTCTGCTCTGGGAAGGGAATCGCTGGGAAGCTGAAACGAGACGGCACTTGCTGTCGCTGACGCCGCGAAGTGACTGTCTCGGAGCCTCTGGAGACCTGGATAGTGGACGCGTTCGCCCTCAGCTAGAGGGCCCATGCCTGGTTCCCTTGAACTTGACCGCCAGCCACCTGGCAGGAAGAGGGGCTGCTCCGTGCCACGTCCACAGGTGCGGTCCCAGCAAGTGCGGCCTCTGCACTGTGCTTGGGCGGAACTCGCTCTTTCTAAGTGGCTGCTGCTGGCTTCGCAACCCCAGCTCCAAGTCCCTGGTCAGCCCCAGAAGCATCAGGACGCGCTCTCCCCTCGCCAGCCCAGCCCACCAGGCTGTACCACGTGTACTACAGAAGCGCAGCCAGCAGGCGCGGTGGGCGCCCGAGGTCACCTCCCTGTGGATGCTCTGGGTGCCCAGCCCCTCGGGGCTCACGGGAAAGGTCACGACGGGTGGGGGTCACCTAGAAGGAGCCGGCCCTACCTTTCTGACAAGTTGCAAATCAGTCTCACCTGGGAGGCAGGGGAGGAAGAGGAGGGCTTCCTGGGGGCTGAGGAGAGAGACCACAGGGCTGCCCAGAGGGGATGCACGCCCAGCTGAGGAGGGCTGGGCAGGGGGGGGGGCTGGGAGGGGGTGGAGCAGGGTCATGTGAGCGTGCAGATCAGCCCCAGTGCTGAACGGGCAATGCTGAGCTCCCAGAGAGCCGAGGGGCAACCAGGGTCCCGGCTCTGGCCACACAGCCCAGGGTGCTCCTCGGAGATGAGCAGCCCCAGACCTGAACGATCGGTGCCCACTGGCAGCAGGACCTTCACCAGGAGCCCGGCTGGGAGGGCTCCACACGAGTCTGAGTCTCCAGGTCCCTTCTCCTGTCGGGTCAGCTCTCCCTGCAGGGGCAGCTGCCCCAGGCTGGAGCCAGGTGGCCTGAGCGGCCACAGGCTTTGGGAAGGAGAGTGAACCATCCAGGCCGCGCAGCACTGGGGCCAACCCACACAGGCTTTGGACCACGGCGGCCAGCTCCAAGGAGCTCATGAGCGGGGACGGCTGCCAGTGTGTGGTGGCCGTGGGAGGCGGTGACAGGAGCCAGCGGATTATCCCTGACCTCAGCCCTTTGGCCGGGCAGTGAGTGTCAGAGGCTGGGAGGCTTGGCCCTTCTGCTCCTGCCAGCACTCTGGGGCGGGGCTTCATTCTGAGAAGCGAACCAGGCCCCAGAGCAGAGCTGCCTGGGTGAGGCCTCTGGGAAGGGCCGGAAATGCGGGGCTGGAGCCAGGCCCCCGACACAGGCTGCACGGCCCGCAGCAGCCACGACTGCTGGTCACAACTCCAGTGCCTGGAGCCGTGCCTGCCACACGCAGAACCCCGCGTCTGCCGGATGGATGCATGCATGCGCACTGAAGGGGGGTGACCTGCATCTTCCACAAAGTGCCCAAAACCTAACCCCGGAACCCATGAATGTGACCTTGCTCGGAGAACGGGTCTTTGCAAACATGATTAAATTAGGGGTTTTGAGACGAGATGGTCGTGGACTTAGGATGGGACCTAAATCCAACGACTCATGTCCCCATAAGAGAAAGGGAGGAGGTTTGGATACAGACACACGGCAGGAGGCTGTGTGAGGACGGAGGCAGACACGAGGTGCTGCAGCCACGAACCCCAGGACGAGGTCTGGGGCCGCCAGGAGCTGGAGGAAGCAGGGAGGGGCCCTACCCACACCCTGGCCTCTAGAGCTGAGAGAGGACACGTCTGTGACAGTCATTACAGCAGCCACAGGAAGCACTGGGCAGCTCCTCCGGCTTCCTCCCCGATGCCGGCCCTGGGGGGTCAGGGTGCTTATCTACCGTCAGGTGGCTGGGGGAGCAGCTGCCCGCACCCCAGACTCCCTCCCAGCCTCTCACTCAGCACACACTTAACCCGTAGCAAGCTTCCGACCTCTCGGTGTCTCTCATGGAGGGCTCATCACAAGTGTTTTGAAAACACGGGTCCATGAGGTGTGTGGGCCGCCGGCCACTTGATTAACTTCTCGGAGCGCTCTGACGATCCCCGGGCCGGGTTTCCATCCGGATGCAAGGAGCGCTGAGCTCATTACCTCCAGTGCCCAGACTGCTGCCCGGCTTTCCAGGCTCCAGAAAGCGCTTAGAACCATTTCCTGGGCAGGCGCTCTGCACCTCCACATGCCCCGGGGCCATAATAGGAAGGGTTCAAACATCACCAAGGTGAAGACAGAGAACCCACCCATGGTTCACGGCCCCTGCCGCGGCCCGGAGCTCGCTCAGGCAAGCATCGGTCCCCAAACCCCACAGAGCTGTGGCCCCCCGACCACAGCCCCAGCCCCAGGTCCCCGAAAGTGTGGCCGGCTCATCGCTCCCATTCCCCCCAGCCTGGCTTCTGGGGACCGGGAGGGGCCGGTCTCCTCTGTGTGCCAGTCTAACCCCCGGGCTCAGAGGACGGGTCTCCGGGGCTGCCACCTTCGAAGCCATCTCTACGGAGGCTCCCAGCTCTTCGCCTCTGGTTCAGAGCTGCTCCCCCTAGAAAAGTGGTGTATTTTATCTTTATGTGTCAGGATTTATATAAAAAGGGGATAGTTCAACTCTAAATGTAATGAGTTGGAAGAACAGCTCTCTGGTGGCTTTCTCTAGCGAACACGGCATCAATAACATCGATTGCTAAAAATAACTAATAACACCGGGCGAGGGGTGGCTGAGGCTGCTCCAGCCCCGCCTCTGTAGGACGTGAAGGAAGCAGGCTCGGCCATGAGCAGGCGGGCCTCCCCCGGGCGGGGCCGGGGGAGGTCAGTCTGAGGGGCAGGAGAGGCTCTCACAGGCGATCCATGTTGTGGGGTTGCTCCGCATTGCTGCAAACCTTCCTTCCAACAATCACACCGAGGTAACGGGGGTGCCTAACAGCCTGAGGGAGCCGTGAGCTCCAAGGACGGCAGGGCCCGGCAGAGGACAGAGCCTCAGGAGAGTCCGCAGGTGGTGACCGGGAGAGGCAGAGACGGGGGACCAGTGCGCACCCTGCGTGGGCCGCACACCCCTCCCAGGCCCTTAGCACGCCGTGTCGTCACTGTCCACGCCCCACTACCCTGACAGCGCCGACACGCAGAAGGTGCCCGTGAGCACTGGTGGAGGGGAGAAGTGGAAATGTTATTCTATGATGATAACATACTCTCACACATGTGCACATATGCACACGCACGCATGCACCCTGCCCCTGGAACTGTTCGATGGGGCAGAGAGCGGTGCTGGCTGCTCCCCCTGGATAATGAGGGACAGCAGCCTGCAAAGGCTCCGAACACACCCGTGTGCTTGCTTTCTCCCGCTCCATCCTGCCGCCAGAGACCTCTGACTATTGTGTTCTGGTCCCACCAGCGTGAAGCTGCACCGGGGGGAGGAGAGCCGTGCGCTCCCTTTATAACAGGAAAGTAGGAGGCAGACAGACTTCATTTCGGAATGCAGCCTCTCTTGGGGGAGTTGGTATAACACACGACTCCTCCCTGAAGGCCTCGGTGGGGCTCTGTGGGGTTTTCTATCTGCCTCTGCCCGCCCAGCCCCCTGGGAAGAGGCCCCCGAAGCGCTTGCTTGGCTAGAACATCGGGGAACCAGGTCTCAGAAGCCGCTTCCCTGTACACGGCAGCGATGGTTCATGCCGCACGTCTGTACCATCTCCTGCAGGTTTTCAAAGCCACGTGCAGGCACTGCCTTGTGTGGCTCTCCCGAGGGCCCGTCAGATGGGCGGGGCAGGCTCCCCACCTCCACTTCACAGGCGAGGGAACCGAGAACTTGGGCAGGTGGTGTCTCGCCCAGGGTCACATGGGGCGTGGGGAGGGCAGCAGGAATTGTCCCAGGTCCTTGTCTGCTGCTCACACAGAGTCACTCTGCCTTTTGTTGATCTGCTGCTGAGGGAGATGACAAAGATGCTGCAGAACTGCCTGCAGCAACGGCGCGGTCCCCAAATGAGCCCGAGGGAGGACGGGACGCAGCGAGGGGCCGCCGGAGTTCCTCCTGGCTGGGACTGCAGCCCCGGGATGGAGAAACAGAACAAGGCTGTGAGTGGGAGAGCCCTCAGCAGGCGTGGGGTCAGCTCAAACTCAGGAAGCAATGTCATGGCTTCACACACAGTCACCCACCCGGCTACATATTTGTGCTGCAGGCGTCCAGGCCATCCCACTGTGGCCACATGGCTGCAGTGAGAAAAAAGCAGGGCAAACTGAACCAGCTCTCTATTCCTTTGCAACAAGCCACCACTGTTTCCAAGCAGTTTCTCCACACGTGAAACCCCTCTGCAGAATCGTGGGCTGAAGGGCAGTTTAGCAGGTCAGGTGGGGCGCACCTGTCATTAAACCCGGGCATAAAATAGCTGTGTCCTGCTCCAGCGACATTCCCGACTGCTTAAAGCAACAAGGAGACGGGGTTTGGGAGCCCATGGATCTCAGCACTACGGACAAATGGCCGCGCGTTTCAGCTCCACGGACAGAAGCAGTGCATTTCAGCACCACGGGCAGCAGCCACACGTTTCAGCTCCACGGACAGAATCAATGCATTTCAGCACAACAGACAGCAGCCCGCGTTTCAGCACCACGGACAACGGCCACCCGGCCCCTGAGCCCGGGCTGGGAGCCGGGGGACGTGGCCTGAGCTTTAACCTTGTCCCGTGTCACACATGCATCACCTGGAAGCAGCAGCCAGTGCGTATGAATGAAGGCTCATGCCACGGACGAGCTGCCTTCATCAAACCCAAACCACCACTGCTCGCCAACGGCTTCAGTGCGTTTCCACCCCAACCCGCTCTTGCAATCACTTCTAAGTTTCGGGTGGAAGAGACTTCCGGGAAGGTGGGTGAGGTTAAGGTTTGTTACGAAAAAGGCCAGGGCCAGGCTCACACAGCCCAACTTTCCAACCAGGTAGTGATGTTGGCAAGCTTTGCTCAGAGCCCAGTTCACCCTTCCAAGCACACTCTGTCCCTGGGAGACAGAACGGCCACCATGGGACTAGCTCGGGTTTGGGGATTTTCTGGGAGGTGATGCTTCTCTCTGGCCCCGGAGGCTGGGGCCCAGCGGACACGCAGTGTGCAGATAAAATCATCGCGCATGTGCTCGCAAAGTCCACCGGCTAAAGAGCGTGTGGAGTGAGTGCTGCTTGCCCATGGCAGCTTCTCCCAACCTGGCCACGGAGGCCTGTGAAGGACCCGATACAACTGCCAGGCCTGATTTCCTAAATCAAGATTCGTTTTGCGGGGAGAGCGAGGGAGGCAGGGCGGGGATTAATGTGCAACCTGGCAAGGTGTGAAGGGTGGGGGGGAGGCCACGCCTGGGACTCTCTGTACCTCTGGGTACAAGCCAAGTCCTTTCCAGCACACGGCTTCCAGCTCAGGGGAGGGGAGTGTTTCCCGGGGACACGGCCTGACGCCAAAGCCAGAACTGGGGGGATCTGAGCATGAAGAAGGGAAGGTGCTGACAGAGGCGTCAGGAGCCATCGGCTTACACTTTGTGTTACTCACGTTCGCCTGAGTTTTCAGCTGTTCCTGCCACTTCCCACTCGGTTTACTGCCCTGCGTCCCCCCCGCCCCCCACAAAGATCCCAGCAGGAAACTGTGGGCCCTGCGCCTGGGTCTGAGCCCTCCGGAGCTGGAGGCCTGGGCTCACCCCAGAGCTGAATGAAAATGGCTCCTGGCAGACCTCAGGCACCGGGCCTCTCTCGAGAGTTAGTGGCTGCAGCCTCCATGGCTCTCGTGGGGTCCAGCCTTCCGTCACTGGCTTGCCGGTGATGGAGGGGTCCTTCATCCATTGTAAGCTGGCCCCTCGGGTGTCAAGGGGAACCTCGGTGCTGGGTGGGTCCTAGCATCCTGGGCCAGCCCCAAAGTGGGGGATGGACCCTTCTCTCGGGGGTTGTGTGACTCCTGGGGCCAGCCCCACAGCATCCCTGGGACCCTCTGTAAGTGTCTCCGGCAGCCCCCACATCTGTGCAAGCAGGACAGACACCCAGTGAGGCTGGACAAACACGTGGAAAGCTGATGGAGCTGTCATCAGGTGTCATGTGGGCCACAGAGCAGGTGGCTGCAGGACACAGTGAATGTGTCCTCTGGGACAGGGGGCTGAGGTGCGAGTCACGTTTATGCACAACAGACACGAGTGGCCATGCCGACCAGTGCAGCGATCCCGCCCTACCTCCCGGGCAGCCTACCAACACTGAGCCCAATGAGGTGACACGGTGGCCCAGGACGCTTCCCTGCCCCGTCCCGCCTGCTCTCTAGGACTTGTCCCGGACAGGGGAGCGGAAAAGCCCATTTGCCCCACTATATCCCAACCATCCAGTGAAGTCAAACAGAAACCGGTGAGCATACAAACTGTAGAGCAAACCATGTCCCCCGTTCCGGAAGCTTCCCCGGCGGAGAGAAAATGTGCCTGGTGAGGCTGATGGACTCAGCTGGGATGGGCCAGCTTGTGCCTGGGAGGTTCTGGGGCGCGAGGTGGGCAGTCCTGGGCGTTAGCTGCGGGGGCGGCATGCCGCCAAGCGGTCCCGCGTAGAGAAGCGGCTAGAGTGCCAGGAATGAGCTCGGCCCTGGGACGACTGGGGGGAGGGGGGCAGACAAAGGCGAGTTTGAACAGGTCACGTGCTAAGAGGAGACAGAGCCAGGGTTCAGCTGGGTGTTCCTCGCACCCGGCAGGCCCCCCACAAGCAGGTGCTGAAGGAATGACTGAATAAATGAATGGATAGATGGACAACGGATGAACAGCTGATGCCACCCCCACCCCCGGCTGTGCACACTGTAGAGCCCGCCCCAGTTTCTTCAGGTGTGGCTTTTAGGGGCACACTGGGGAAGGCCTGGTGGTAGCGGGAGCCCTTTTAGAACAGAGTGGCTCTAAATACTAATTGAAACCCTACCTGAGCCAGGGGTTTACTTTGGGGGGAATGCAAACGTTTTGGAACCGGATGAGGCGGCGGCTGCACAAACATATGCACTAAATGCCCCAGTGGTTCACCCTGACGCGGTGAATGTCAACTCAATCAACGATTTTAAACACACATGCACATACCTGAAATTGAATGCAAATATGCAAAAATGTGTCTGCTGATGGCGTGTTCGATACCTGCCTCTGCGCCCTCCTTTGGGTGCTGGGCCTGTCAGGGCAAAGGTGCTTTTGGTGGGGCTCCTGATGCCGCTTCTGCATGTGTGCACATGTGTATGTACAAGGGTACAGTGCACGTGCATATGCATTATGCATGTGTGCATGCATGTGTGCATGCATGTGCACATACGCAAAGGCACACACAGTGCGCATGTATTGTGCACGTATGCATGTGTGCGTGCATGTGCAAGGGGACACAGGCACACGCACATGTGTATGTGGGTATGTGTGTGCACACATGCACATGTTCTGATGACCTGGGAAAGAGTTTCAAGAAGGAAGAGACAGGACGTGAGCCTGGCGCCACCCTCTCTGCAGCTGGACTGAGCTGGGTGTGACACGGTGCGACATGCTATGGCACGTCCAGCGCCTGGAGGAGCCAGCTTCTCACAGCTGTTTGGAGGGCGCGTCTGCCGACCCTTCACAACGTGAATGATCATCTAATGCCTGTTGGGGACATTCATCTCCTAGTTTCTTAGAACGTGGTGCAGCGTTTGGGAAACAGGGCCTGTGGTGAAGGCCGTTTCAGTGCCTGGAAGTCTAGCTGCAGGGACTGGTTATGGGAATTACAGTACTCTGTGCAATGAAACAATATCCAATCATGAAAAACAAGGTGAACAGCAACCGACAGAAGTACGTTCCTGCAAACGCTGTGAAGCAGCAGCAGCAACAAAACCCAGGTTGCAAACCAATAAATACAGTGTGACTCCACTTCTGCAAAATATGTGCACGCTCATGTGTGGAAAACTACCTGGGAAATTCCAAAAGCTGAGCTGTGAACTGGTTATTTGTGAGAGTGGATCGTGGGTGTGTTTCTGCCTTCATTTTTCTCGTCTGTCTGCTTTCTATCACAGACGTCAACGGCGTGTGACACAATGCAGAGGCACTAAGAGATTGTTTTCATTTAGAAAGAGACAAGCCGACCCCACCGAGGGCCTTCAGACGCCCCCGGCCGCAGCCGGAGGCGCGTGGACAGGCCGCTGGGGGAGAAGACAGCCGGGGGCACCACCTTTGGCTGCGACGCCGGGGGCCCCCACCTGCAGCAACGAGGGTGTCCGGGCACTGGTCGGCACTCGGAGGCTGTGTTCACATACACTCACGTCTGCGGGAGAGCACAGATCTCACTCTGGCTGTTTGTGATCCACCATCAACCCCTCCCCAGGCAGATGGGTGCTCAGCCTCCGACCTCCCCCCCACTCCCCCCAGCTCCCCAGATCCAGGAGCACGAGGGCCCCCGGGAAATCAGCCCGCACCTCCAGCTGTGACACAGGGTGACAGTGTGCCTTCCTACTCTGACAGGACGCAGCGGCACACCCTCCCTGCTTCCCCCATCACTCAGGATTTGGAAGGAGTTTGGGGGCAAAATCCACACCAGCTTAAGAGTCCCCATGGTCCCCACCTCCTCACGCCCCACCCGTGTCACAGCACGACCCCACGAAAGGCCCCACCGGTCGACTCCAACCAAGGACCGCGGCAGGGCCAGTGACAACGCAGCCCTCACTCAGCTCCCCGAGCCTGGGACTCCCCGCCAAGGCCCCACCCTCTGCCCCCCCACAAGCCCCTGTCCCAGGAGGCCATCTGCAGCTGGTGCTCCCCCTGTGGGGGGCCCATCCCTCAGCCCAGCTCTCGGAGAGCCTGGGCCAGAGCGGGGCCCAGGTCCCCGGAGGGCTCTTCTCTGGTGTTTATGAACCCTCGTGCGCTGCTGGCGTGGGAGCCCGGAGGAAGCCTCAGCCAAGGCTGTTCAGAGGCCGGCTGGCCGGGGCGGGGAGCGGGCTCAGACCCACGTGATGCTGCCAAGCATGAGCGAGTGCCCCGAGTGCACTGTGTCGAGGTGGGGCCCGGCAGGCGCGGGGGGTGAGCTGCCCGCTGCCACCAGCCCCGCACCCGGGCACAGCTTTCTGCCGCCAGTGCCAGAGCCGGGCCTGCTGGGCCAGGGCCTGGCTGTCACCATGTTTCCCGCCTGCATCCCACCTGCTGGGAGATGCCAAGAAAGTGGGGGAGGGGTTCACAGAGTGCCACACAGTGTAAATGACGCCTGTAAACAGAGAGTTTAATAAGAAGGCAATGAGGGACTTTACAGGCAACCCAAGGATAATTAAAATTATTTATCTACTTACCTCCCTGCTGGCTGATCAGTCTATTAATTATCTATTGCACACGCGCCAATCTGCACGTCAGTGACGGGGCCGGGGAAGGGCAGGTGAAAAGCACGTCGGGTCCAGGAACCCAGTGGGGGGCGGGGAGGACCCTGTCACACACACACCCCGGCGCCCCCCTCACACCATCGGCCTCTGAGCAGCCCGGGACCTGAGGACCAGAATGTCCCATGTGAAGGACACGCACCTGTTTGTGGAGCGGAGCCCGGACACAGGCTCGCAGCTCAGCGGCGGTGCCGGTGACGTGTCCTCTGGCAGCTCCGAGTTCACGCTGCATCGAAAAGGAGACACAAGGAGGAAACCATGTCAGCTGTGGGCTGTCCCCATGCCCTCCCACACTCATGATCCAAAGGAGCGAAGGACACACTGCGGGGGCAGCAGCCTCGAACTGGCCGATGAGGGAGCGAAGCGGGAGGCTGGGAAGCCGCAGCAGCCACCCGGCCCCTGCCCTGCGCTGAGGGCCACCCTGCAGGGATGCACCTGGGACAGGGGGGTGGGGGCCCATGGGCCAGGGAGCCTGGCCGGCAATGACAGGCTGAAGGTGGGGTGCCCACGGCCCCCACAGGCTTCCCTCAGCGTCACCCCCATCACCAGCCTGGGTCCCCCAGCACCTGCTAGATTCCTCCGGCAGGGCTGACCAGGGCCTGCAGCTGACGCTTCAGCTCTTGTCACGTGTCACAGGTGTGAGCCTCACACAGCCCGGGACTTCAAACATACCTTGACCTTCTATTATCCATCATCTATCCAGCTTATCAACCTATCCATCGTCTATTCAGGGGTCTCCAAACTACGGCCCGCGGGCCACATCGCATCCGGCCCGTGGAGACCTTTTTATCTGAATAAAATAATATTAAATAAATAATTAAAAACAACATCTATGTTTTGATTCTTTTTTATTTGGACCTCGAGTGTGTAGTCGGCCCCCAAACTGCTGTTTGATAGTTATGCGGCCCGTGGGCTGAAAAGTTTGGAGACCCCTGGTCTATACCATCCATCTATCGTCTATCCGTCTGTCTTTCCATCTGTCTACCATGTGCCTATTACCTATCTGTTGTATCTACGATCTATCTCATCTCTCATCTATCTGATCATTATATCTATCATTTATCTGTCATCTATCTGTGGTTGATCGCCGATCTCATCGATGTCTCTACCCCGCTATCAGTCACCCATGTACCTGCACACACAGCTACACAGGCCCTCTGGTTCCGGAGCTGTGAGCACGCTCCCGGCCGCAGGGTCTCACCCAAACTCTGCCCTGTGGGTCCTGCTCCGGGGAGGGGCCCCCGCAGTGGCACCGAGCGGGTGGGGAAGGGGCAGCTCCCCGGTCCTGACGCCGTCTCAGTAACAGAAAGCGACACAGCACGGTGCACAGCGCTGCTGAGCGGCAGCTCGTCATTTCTGGAACCGGTTCGCAGGGCTGCGTGTAGTGAGGGGGCCCGGCCCCTGAAGCCATGCAGTCCTGGGAATTTGGGACATCGGAAAAGTCCCCATGGACAGGGGGTGCAGCGGGAGGGGAAGGCAGGAATCGGGGAGGGGAGTGGGGAAACATGCAGGTTTTGTGAGAGGGGCCCGGAGAGACTCAGTGACACAGAAGGTGAGTCAGCCGCCATCATGGTGGCCAGACATGTGCCCGCCCCAGCGTGCCCCGGCTGACACCTGTGTGCCCGGCTAGCGTGCACCATGGGGGGCAGGCGTGTGCCCAGCTCTGGCTGTGTTCTCACACGGCTACTCCTTCCATGCTCCAGGCTAATGAAAGCTGCGTGATCGAATTCCGGGTCATTACTCAAGGAACAGGACCCCTCTGCGGCCGACAACAGCAGTTCCAAACCAATTAAAGTAAGCCTGGCGTGTCTGCAGGCTGCCGCGTGCCCGCCACCCCAACAGCCTCTGAGGGCCCGCACTCGCGATGAGCAGGATGCACAAAATGCTAATGGAGACACTTAAATGCCACACGGAGGGGGTTCTGGTAAATAAGGCCACACGGAGGGGGCCAGGGGCGAAGGCTCCTGCACCAGCCCTGGAGGGAACCTCAATAAAAGCGCGATTGGATTGAAAACCCTCCGCTCTGCAAGGCCGGGCCGCTGGCCCAGCAGGAGGGACTGCGGGGGAGGGGGCTGTTCTGCTTCCTACTCGTTCCCTTGGCTAGTATGTGTCCCTCTGCTGCCACCAGGATCGGCCAGCGCCCACCGGGCAGGCTGGGGAAGCGGGCTGGGTCCCGCCGGTAACATCGGAGTGGCCGGGGGAGGGTGGTTCAGCGAGGGTAGAGGGTTGGGGGGCCGAGGACTGAGAAGGAAGACACGGCTGTGTGGTGGGTCCCCAGCTGTCTGGTGGCTGCTCCTCACAGGAGGCCTGACCAGGGCGTGGGAGAGGGGACTGCCTCTCCGTCTGGGCCAGTGTATCTAATTGATGGTGTGACCACAATGTCCTATGGCCGAGCCGTCCCGTCCCACGGCCACCAGCACCCCTGGAGAGATGGCCAGGGCCCCCCAGCCACTGAATTCTTGGTCGTACTGAATCCGTTGAAATGGCCACCGTTTTTGACGGCACGGCTCTAGCCTTGAGCTGCCCAGGACGGCCCTAGGGTCGCACGCTGCCTGACCCCACCGGCCCAGAGCTGGCAGAGCACAGACCCCGGTGTTCAGAGGCCCCAAAACCTGAGCCAGTGCGGGCCCCGCCCCCCAGCGTGGGAGGGGCTGTGTCTGTCTCCAGCCGGAGCCCCTTGGCTTCACCTGTGAGAACAGCATCGACTTGATGGACAGCCCGTGCAGGCACTTTGGGAAATTAAACTGTCGGCTTGGACTGAGCAGCGTGGGGACAAGCTGCCCGGGGGGGCAGGAGGGCTCGGGACCCCTGCCCGGGTGGCCGTCACACATGGGATGGGGGGGGACAAGGCAGGCAGGGAGCTGAATCAGCAGGTGGAGAGGGGCGAGGAGGGGGAGCCAGATGCAGGAAGGGGCCCACGCGGGGCCCTGCACCTCACACCCCAGACCCGGCCCAGCACAAGGTCACCGCGGGCCGCTCTCTGGCACAGTCACGCCAGCCCTGACCTTCCCACCCAGCCCCTCCCGCCTCCCACGCAGGAGAATTCACAGACCCCTATGATTTCCAGCCGACTCTGCTCTAAAAACGAGTTCCCCTCCTGCTTTATTATTATTATCATCTTCACTAATGCTTGATACAATGTAGCCTCCATGACAGCCGTCCTAGGGGCTCCCAGGAGGGGCCGCGCATGCGCCTGGATCCACCCTCCACCCTGGCCACACCCCCGCTGGTGAGCTGTCCTTCTGGGGGGCGGGGGTGGGAGCACCCCACCCTTGGCGGCTTTCTCACGGGAACAGTTACTGCCGCCGATATGATAGGGTCTCGCCATCAACTCGAATCGCCTCGAAGAACTGCTTCGTTACAAACCCACGACATTAACGGGGCAGCTGTTCCAAACCGAGATCTTGTCTCCTCTCCCCTCCCCCACAAGGAGGCTTGCAGACCCCGAGGGGTCTCTAAGCAACACCCTTGGGTCCACACCTCTCACTCACAAAGCCTGGGAGATCCCAGGCCCCCCTGGCCCCCCGGGACCCACTAGGGGAATCATTTAGGTGAGGGTATGGGGGCACCGGTTTTGGCTGTTGCGCAGGGGTTCACCCTGGATGGTTCTGGAATCGCCCCAGGACCACCTGGAAGTCCCCCTGGGCCCTGCCCAGTTCCCCCACACACATGCCACCTGTCACTGCCAAGCCCCCTGCATGCACACAATGCTCCCTGTCATGGCTTCCTCTGACCTCATCGGGTCTTTAAACAGACAGGTGAATGCCCAGGGTTCAGCACCTTCCCCACTTTGAGGGGCAGGATTACCAGGGTGGAAGCTGTCACGTGCCCACCTCCCCAGAGCCCCGATGCCCACCGGTTCCTGGTCCTCAGGTGGGAGAGCCAGCAGGCCTTGAGTCTGTTATGTCACAGCGACACCTTCCTCCCTGTCACCCTTCTCTGTGAGTTCAGACAGCGTCACATGAGTTCTTTCATTTCTCCCTATAACACCTTCCTGTTCGTTTAGATCTCACTTTCCCCGATGGGACATCCGAAGTTCCAAAGGTGCAGCCCCTGTGCAGCAGCACAGAGACAGAATGGGGGCTCACACTCAGGATCCAGGCTCATAGGGCAGAATCTCCCCCAAAGGTGACACCCCCAGCCCCCTTGGCTCTTCTCCAACTCGGCCCTTGTCCCGTCCTCGGGTGAACCCCACGCCTCTCCCTCCCTGCCCCGTCTGGCCAGAACCTGGCTCCCTCGACAGGACACTCACCCGTGGGGACCTGGACAGGGAAGTGAATCTGACAGTGTGTGATGAATGACAACAGAGAGTTCTCAGGGGCTTTGGGACTTTTATTGGTGGCTGAGGGCCTTCATGAGGCAATTAAAAAGGTGCAATAAAAAGAGAAGCGCTCATATTTCAGCGGTCCTGACTCACCCCTTGGGACGTGCGGCATGGTCCCCGGGCCTCTTGCAATCAGTTCAAGGCTGCAGCTTCTGAGGAAAGACCGCTGACGTGGCAAAAACGCGGGTAACGGCTGGGACAGCCACTGGTCCCAACAACCCTCCTTCAGCACCCTGGCCTGGAAAGCCCTGGGCCCACGTGCAGGACCCTGGGCAGCCTGGCTGAACCCAGGGGCTGCCGCCCATGCCTGTGTGCACATGTGTGTTCAAGAAAAGCACACTCATAGACCGGATTAAGGAAATGCACGGGCCTGCTGCCTATCTTCTCTCTCACACACTTCTTACCCCACAGCCTGCCTCAAAGAAAGCGTCCTGGCAACTTTAAACGTGGCCTTGCTACATTGTAGCATCTGTAAAGAAAAGCATCCTGGAAACTTTGAACGTGGCTTTGCTACACTGTCGCATCTCTTCTCTGTGTTTGCCTGCCGCCCTTCTAGATACTTTCTGTCCAGTGGCAACATCAGGCCCTTTACCTGAAGACCCCCCTCAGCCCCCATGGTGGGAGGAGCAGACACCAGAAGGTGGGCGTGTCGTTGTCCCTGGTGCTGAGCGGAGACATTTATTAGGCATAGCACGGCGACACTCCTGGGGCTGTGGTTTGTGACGTTTCTCTCCTTCCGTGGAATTTCAGGGACAGTGGCATGAGATGGAGGAGAGGACCCAGGAAACAGCTTTTCCAGAACCGTGTATGGGTCCGCCGGTCCTGCCCTCCCTGGAGCCCCGCCCCCACTGCTATGATGCTGGGAACGGCGTTTATTAGGAAGGCACCCGGCTTCTGCGTGGGTTTGCAGCGGCCGGTGCTCACTGAGAAGCCCCACCACGCCACGGAGGAGGGGAGGCGGGGGGACACTAGTGCTCGTCCTTCCTGGAAGGGAAATTGCAACCCACGCCCCCAGGTGTCCCAGTGCCATCCGGGGAGAAGGACCCCGAGGCAGGTCTGCTCTATATTCCGGAGGGCCCCTGCCTGCGTGACTTGCTTTTCCCAAGCGCCCTGGATGCAAACACAGAGCGAGCTAACCCGTGCTTGGTTCCCTTCCTGCTTTCCCTCTCCTTAACCCGAAGACTGATCTGTTTTGGGCTGTAGGTTCCGGAACATTCGGAAGACCAGTGACCTGGGGCCATGGCTCTCACCATGAGGCCCCTGGATCAGCGGCGTCAGCACCCCGAGGACTTGTTAGAGGTGCAGGCCCACATGGGTGCTGCTGGAACCCGAGCCCTATCGGCATCCCCAGCAGGTGGGGGCCGTGGTTAAACCGCACTGCTTCGGCCCTCCCCCAGGGTTTCTGCTTCCACAGCTCTCTGGTAGGTCTGAGAATTTGCATTTTTAATGAGTTTCCAGATGGTTCTGAGGCTGCCAGCCTGGGTCCACGCTGTAGAAAGCGCGGTGTGGGGTGAGGCGGCCTGTGACGGCACAGTGAGTGCTGGCCTGAAGTTTGGTCCTGGTTTGGTCCCTCACAGGCCACTCAAGTGTCTTCCCGTCCTGAGTCACGAGCCTGTCGTGCATGAAGTCAGTGGACGGTGTGGTCTGAGCCTGAGGGTCCCTCCCAGCCCCGTCTGTGCTGCGGCTCCGGGTACGGCCGGCAGGGAGCAGAAAGGAGTACCGGGCCCACCCCAACAGCTAGAGGGGGCACAGAAGCCCCTCCCACCGCCCCACCCCACCGCTAATGTCTAGCTTGAACCCCACAGAAGCTGCGCGGGGTGCCCGGCGGCAGGCAGCGGCTCTGCACCGGCCTCGGCGCCCGGAAACTGAGCTCCGTGTGTGGGCAGGGCTCATGGCTGGGAGCTGGCCCCACCCCACCCCCCGGGTGTGGGAGTCCGTGTAAAGAGAGCGTGTGTGCCTCTGCACGCTCCCTCAGCTGGATGGGGCAGTGCGACTTCACAGCACGTCCCAACCCATCGGAAAAGTGACACAACTCGGGGTGATTAGAGGGAACCCACAGGTTTGATGAGCATCTAAGTATCGGTGCTTCATGACACAGGCCTGCACTCAAACACCTGGAGACACGGTGGGTTGCAGTGTCTCATGATGGCCTGACTTTATTTGATGAAAAAACACAGTAAGGAAACGAAACAGATGGAAACATCTGCAGCGCACATCTGGATTTCGCTGCTAACTACGAAAGCCAATTCCTCAGAGTCAGCAAGCCGCGAGGGCTGGGGACGGGGTGTTGATGAGCGGCTGCAATGTGGGGGTGCAGGGAAGGCCCCGAACCCCACAGCCTCCTGCCTGAAAACCTCTGCCAGCCGCCAAGCATGGCGCTCAGCCCTGCGTCTCGGCGACTGCAGGGACACCTGCCAAGACAGGCTCTGCATGCAGCCCGCAGAGTCACAGCCCTGGCAGGGACAGCGAGTCCCCCCAAAGCCACCGCCACAGCGGATGTGCTGCATGTGCGTGTCTGTGGGTGTGCGTTCATCCTGATCCTTGGAAAGGAGAGTCAGGGGCTGCAATGAGCTCACTTAATAGAGAATGGCAGCGGGTGTGACGTCACCGGAGGACTGGCCCTGCCCCCCTCCCCAGGATCATTAACGGGCGTCCCTGCCCGCAGCCCGCCGTCTAGATGAGGGACTTCCGCCAGCCTCGCTGCTGCAGGTCCCCAAATGGGATGCCCCACAGGCTGAGCTCTGTGTTCAGGTCTCCAGGCACTCCGGCTCCTGACCTCCCCTCCGCAAGCGCTTCCTCTCTGCTCGAGAGGCTCACCCCCTTTTTTCCTGCTTGAACAGAAGCCAAGAAGCCCCAAGGTCACTGTTAAAGATGGCTGAGGAACTCAGGGCAAGAGGGAGGTGACCAAGCAATAAACATGCTGGGTGCCCAGTCCCACGAGTTTCAAATGAAAAAGAAAAGAAGGGTACTTTATACACAAGTATATCCCAAGGACTTAGATGCATCTGTTGCTTAGAAGTCAAATTCAGCTGGGTGTCCTGCGTCCCACCGGGCACCCTACTCCCCCCCCCGCTTCCCCCCAAATCCGGAAGGCCGCCGGTTAGTGGCAGGCGGAGCCGACTGAGTGTGCTCATCCGTGGCTGCTCCCCACTCCGCAGGCGAGAGGGGAGGGCTGGCCCCTGGGCCCTGAGCTGGGGCAGCGGCTCCGCGGGTCTAACCACCTCCCCACCAGGTTCTGGGCTGGGCGGGTCATTTTATGTTTCTGTGCCCGTCGGCAGCCCGTGTGCCGGTGGCCGGGTTTCTTAGCGCTTCCCGGCCCCTCTCACCTCGCTGCGCCGTAATAACCTGGTTGAAGCACACTGAGCCTCCGGAGCAGGATGAAGGGCAGTGACAGCGTCGAGGGGGTGTGCTGAAGGAGACACACTGTCACAGGCCCCGAGAACTACGTGGCAGGACGAGGGTGACAGCAGTGAGCACGTAGGCCCGTCAGCCTCAGCCAAAGAGACCCCTGCGCCTGGCTGCCCATCGGGCCAGGACTGCGTCCCCAGGCCCCGGGGCTGCCCCCACCAGTCCCTATCAGGCCCCGCCCAGGTGCCCGCGCTGGACGGGGGCATGAGACGTTCCCCTGGGGAGCTGGAGTCCAGGAGGCTGGCCTCCGGGGCCGTGACCTGGGCTCTGTCCCTGCCAGCAAAGGGAATCCTGGCTGGGACTCAAAACCCCTCTTACAAAAATCAAACCACTTCAAAGGAGCAGGGAAGCAGCCAGGAGATTTCCCTCCGCCAGCTGTGAAGTTACGGGGTTACCGCTGTCCACAGTTTGGGCGGCGTGGAATTACAGCTGCCCACTCAGAACGCTGCCGTGGAAATTCAGCCATGCGATCCCAAGTTTTAACGGAGAAAAAGTGCTCTGGATCAAATTCCTTAATATATATATTTTTTTCTAAGAAACAAACTATGTGGGGGGTGGGCAGCAATACTATAAGTTTTACATTGTTGTAATAAAATCGAGCTTCGGTTGTAAACCCACGCGTGTGTTGTGATTCTGAGCAGTTATGGGGAGCAGGCAGCCTGTCTGGGCTGTTTCTGCTGCCGGAAATGTCAGCTTCCGGCCACAGAGCTGCCCCTACCCCCCGGGGGAAGGAAAGGACATGGGCAAGAGACGACTCCCCAGCCTGTCGGGAAAGACCCTCGCTTGGCCCCTGAGGTTTGGAAGAAGCGTTTCCACAGGGAGACATTCTGACCGGCCACCACCCCGTATGGCGGTCTTCCCACCCAGGGGTCTCTCGCCCCACCCCTCCTCCTCCCCCACTTCCCGTCCTCCCACCTGTCAGGGTCCCCACGATGCTGGCCAGCGGGTCAGACGACAGGCTCCATTCAGCGGGCACAGCCTGCCGCTCCTCTCGCCTTCCGTGTGATGCAGACGTCCACCTGCTGGCCCCCGGCATGGCCAAGGTCGTGCGGCCCCTTCTCAGGACGCCCCCAACCCCCTGGTCACCAGCCCCGTCCCCGGAGCCCACGGGGCCTCCGTGCCTTCCTCTCCGCCGCCCCGCGGGGTGTGTGCGCTCACACGCGTGCACACTCAGGCGCATGATGGCCTCGTGTAGCTGCCTCTGAGGAGCAGGGGACGTGGGGGCGTGGGGGCGTGGCTGGCTCTCGCCCTGTCGTCTTGACTCGGTCACTTCCGCACGGCTCGCAAGGCACAGGCAGACTTCTGCTGCTTGATTTGTTACTAAAACCTCAACAACGACGTTGGGAACGCATGTGATTCGGGCGTGAACGGCCACTCCCGCGTGAATACACAGGCGGTGCTGCTAACGGGACCGTGGGCTGGGCCCTTGGCCTCAGCCATCAGAGCGCACGCACAGCTGCTGCCGGGTCACCCCTCGCCTGCCGGCGCGCCCACCCCGCCGTGGGTGATGCTGGCAGCAGAGTTCGAATCCTGCCACGTGCCGGGCCTTTGGGCACCCGGCTGGGCCAGGGAACGTTCTTTGGTTCTCAGACACTCTCTCACCTTCGGGAAAGCCCGCCGCCCGCTCTGCATTTCTCTGAAGCCAGAATTGTCAGCTCATCACCAATTTAAACGCGGCATCCCGGGACTTGGCCGAGATCCCCGGCCTGAGTCTGAAGAGGACAGCGGAGTCCCACACAGGCCTAAGCTCAGTGGCCGCCAGGGGATGAGGAGGGCGGGCACCGTGTGCGCACGCCCAGACCTGCCAGCTGGAGCGGCAAGGACGCTGGGGGCCTCTCAGGCCGGCTCGCAAACTGCCCAGACACCACCCCTCAGGCCAGAAGTGCCTGATGCTCTGGGAGAGAGAGAGCCGGCCTGCTGGGCGACGTCTCAGCCCCGGGGCCAGGTCCCCTCCACCAGCTCTGCACTGGGGACCGGGGGCCCCAGGAACACTGCAGCCAGCCCAAGGCCACCGGGATGCTGTCTGTTGACCCTGCAGATGGGAAAGAGGCCTGTGGGCCCCGTTCCTGTCCCGTCAGCTTTGAGGAGGCGCCCATGGTAACACAAACATCAGAGGGAGCCAGCTCGGGTCGTGGAAACGCTCCGGACACCCGAGACCACACAGTAGCACGGGGACCACCTCCCGGGGGCAGGCTGAGCCCCTCAGACCCCTCACTTCACGGGCAGAGATGCTCCCCACTCCCAGGGCATTAAACTTCCGCGGAGGAGCGACACGCACACAGGCCCGGGCGTGTGCGGCACGGGGGATGCATGGAGGACAGGCGGGACCGCAAGCTGCCTGCGCTGCAGAAACCGCCCCGTGATGCTGTGAGAAGATGGAACGCATGCAATGCCGGTGCGAACACTTGATTTGAACGGTACGTTTAATTCATGCTTAACTCCAGCGTCTCCAGCCACGGCCCCCACCAGGTAAGTGGATCACGGCGCGTGGGCGACGTGAGCCCACCCCAGCCACCCCCAGCGGGTGGAAGGTGCTAGAATCGCGCACGTACGAGACCAGCACACGGCTAACACCTCCAAGGAAATAAAGTTGCCCCACCATGATGCAGACGCAACAGTGGGCGTGGGGCTCAGGACACAGGCCAGATCCATGCTGGGACCCACCCTCCTGCCCCAAAGGGGCTGTCAGCTTTCAACCACACATGGTGTCACCAGGGCCCCTGGGACCAGGAGGGGCAGCCCTGAGGGGCACTCCCACCCCGGTGACACAGCGGCGGGGTCAGGGCTCCCTCTTCCCCCAGCTTTATTTTTCCTTTAAAGTGTCTATTTAACGGCAAGGAATGGGCGGGCTCCCGCGAGGGCCCACGCTCCAGGTAAGCTGTTATTTTGTGGTGTGTTGTGCTGGAGCCGCATCTCAATCCATCAAAGTCGGGGTCCCCAGAGCCTGAGAAATCAAGACGTCACGAACAGAGCGCCAGCGTGTGAGCTGGGCCCCAGCACAAAGCCCAGGCCCCCCCGAGCCCTGCGAGGGTTGCAAGTGCACACTGGGGCGCCCCCAACTCTCGTGTGAGCAGCTCCCAGGGACACGGGGTTGTGGAGAGACAGCGAGGGGCTTTGGGTGCACAGACATAAAGGAGGGCCGGCCTCACCCAGGTGCCACCTTCTCAGGGGCGGGGTGGGTGGGGAGGGGGCTGGCAGGCTGAGGAACGGGGGCTCTGCCTCCAGGTGGCAAGGGCCCCGCCCCGCCCCTTTGGAAGGGCCACCTTTCCACACAGAAGCGTGGTTTTCTTTCTTTTTTTTTTCTCTTTAATTCTTTTTTTTTTTTTTAATTTATTGTTAAATTTGATGAGGTTACATTGGTTGGGCGTGGTTTTCTAATAGACAAGAATTAAGAAAACTCGCTAAGCTACTTGGTTGCTGCAGAAGACTTACGCCAGCAAATAAAAACTGGGGGCCAGGGGTTTAAACATTTGCTTCAGTTTAAATTGAACTGAGCAATGAGAAGATGCCCCTGAGGGCTGCCATCGGACGTGTGCGAGTGGGGGTTTGCACGCACGTGTGCAAAGCACACACAGGCCTTTTCCCACGCCCGCAGGCTTTGTGTTTTCCTGTTGAGGGGTGCCCGCTTCAAGAACACTCCCCGTGCAAACGCAGGGATTAGAGGCCGACGCTTTGCATCAAGACTTCTCTGCAGATCCAGCCTCCCCTGGTCTATTAAACGAAGACCTGACTCCAAGAAGCTCTATCCACAGCCCTGCCTCCTCCTCCCTCCCGTCCCTCAGCCCAGGGGCTTCCTTCTCCCCAGAGGCTCACCCCCCCCAGGCCCCTCACTGCTCTCTGATTGCTGCCTCCTCCCCCACCAGGCCCCCACCCCACCCCAGGTTCCCCGCACCTTGAGAAACACCCCACGTGCCTGCCCTCAGTAATGTCACACCCGGTGTGTGTGTGTGGGGGGGGTCCCAGGACACAGCCCTCCAGCCCCCGGCCATTTGGTCAACACAAGGGCTCCCACCCCAGGAGATCTACGGAGACAGTGGAGAAAAATCATTTCCCAGGCGGGTCAACAGCATTGATTATGGATCAACCCACCCTGTATAGACTTGTGCGGGGAGGGGCGGGGAGGGGAGAGGAAGAGGAGGGAGTCTGGGCCTGCCTCCGAGCAGCTGCTGGCCCAGAACACACACACACACATTCTCACACATGCACACTCACACACACACTTACATGCTCTCACACGTACACATAACATACTTACACCCTCGCACACTCACATGTTCTCACAAACATACGCACTCACGTGCACATACACTTACATGCCTCTCGCACATGCACACACACTCCTACACACACGCTGCTGTCTTGGCCCCTGCGGATCAGGCATGTGAGCTGCAGGTCTCCCCAGGCTGGGACAGTGGGGCGCACAGGGGCCGCCACACCGGAAGCCCCAAGGGCACATGCAGCCTGGCTCCCTGGCCGCACTCCTACTCAGAAAAGGGGTCACTGGGCCCCTGATGCTGCTCTCTGGGGCATCGCCCCCTACCCTGCACCAGCTGTGTGACCTCAGCAGGCTGCTTAACCTCTCTGGGCCTCTGCTACCTGAACCGTAGAAGGGGGTAAGAGCTGTGCTTCCCTCCCGGTGTGGACTGGGACCTAGCGAGTTCCTCTGCATGAGCGCTCAGCATCTGCCCGGTGCACAGGGCACCCTCAGCACCCTGACTTCCCGGAAGTGGAGTCCAACCCCCACCCAGAACCCAGCCCACGAGGCCTGCTGGTCCCCCGACCACGTGGCCTGTGGGAACCGCGACGAGGCCCCTCGAACCTCACCAAGACCCCAAAAGTGGCCTGCCACCCCCCAGGCGCTCAGCGTTCATCCCCCCAAAATTCAAAGGCTGGATCGCACCCCGCGGACCAGGGAGTGTGGCCAGAACAGGAGAGGCCAGGGCGGCACTGACAGGCGGTCTGTGACACAGCGGTGAGCCCCGGGCGGCTTCCCTCCCCGCACCAGGCCCTGGTGGAGATGTTCAAACGCCGTGACGGAGAGAGAGCACCTCCACATACTATGTTTGCCGCAGTGTGGGGTTCACGGGGCACGGCCAGCACCCCTCGGGACGGCCACGGCCTGGATAGTGGCTGGCAGACCCCCTGGACCGAGGGTCTAGAGGGCCGGGCGGTGTGGGCCAGAGGGGCGGCAGGGAACCGGAGAGAAGCCAGGTCCTGTCCCCCCGCCCTCCCCAGACTGTCTCCTGCTAACGTAGCTTTTCACACAATCACCCAGAGCTCTGGCCCACCTGATAGCATTTGCTAATTACAACCTATTGATTCTTACTGGATGAAACGGGTGGGAGGGGGAGCCCGGAGGCTCCCGGAGCAGCAGGGCGTCCCCTCAGGCCATTGGCCTCTGCTCCCTGTCCCCTGGCCAAAGGGCCCCTTGTTCAGGCCTCCCAAGCCACGGGAGAAGTGTTAGGCCCAACCGCCGCTTCCAGCCACCATCCTGCATGTGACAGCCACCCCCACAACACACCAACCGGTGACATGCCCCACCTCCCAGGGACAGGGAATGTCTGTGGTGCTCACACACATGTCCCTGGTGCAGGGCACACACAGGCGTGGTGGCTCGCCACCAGAATCATCTCCTTGCCCGGCCTCAGGGACAAACGCCACAGATGATGAGACCTTGGCTGGAGGTGGCGAGAAGGGGCAGGTGTCCCTCAGGGGGCGTTCCCGCTCCAGGCCCCACTCCAGGAAACGTCTGGGTTTCTGGCTGCTGAAAGCCACCCCGTTCCCCATGTGTGACCCAAATCCCTCTCATGCACCCTCCTAAGCACCACAGAGCAGTTCCTCAGCCACACGGGAGCCGGTGGCCGCGGCCTGGCTGCCTCCAGAGCCGGCTCCGGCTCCTGCCTCTTGGTAAGCGCCCCCACTGTCCTCCTGTCCCCGGCTCTGTCACCCTACTGCTCTCTTCAAATCCTCCCCTTGGTCTCTGTTGGAGCTTTTCTGCCAGGCTGCCCCCTCTCCTCGTCCGTGACCCCACTGCCGTCATTTCCGTCTTCCCCCCAAATCCGTAGCAGCTATGACTCCCCCCAACAATCCCGAGAGGCCCCCTCCCCCAGCCGCCAGGCCGCCAGGCCGGGCTCCGCACGCAGGGCGGGTCCTACAGCAGGATTTAATTGCGTGTCAAAATTAAATCTCTTCTGATGAAGAACAATTCAGCTACGGCTCTGACTAATCAAATTAACAAAGTCTTTTTTGATTTTCAATTATCTTCTTCACGGGCACACTTTATCCAAAGCGACTGATGGCTCCGACGGGCTGCGAATGCACAATGAGGGCCCCACCTGGACGGGCTGCCCGCGGCCCCCGTCGCCCCTCCCCGCCTGGTCCGGGGCTGCCATGAGCCCGAGACAAGGGCTGGGGGGTCCTTGTGACATAGGAGAGAAGCGGGGCACCCAGGGATAGGACCCTGGAATTTTAGAGGCACGACCGCAACAATGGACCTCAGTTCTCCAGTCGCTTTTCAACAGACCCAGGACCCCCGGCTTCGCTCTGTGGCCTCCGGCACCCCTGCACCCACCACACTCTGTGCACCCCAATTAGCACTTTGTCTCAGCAGGGCCAACGGCACCAGTGGGCACAGCCTCCGCCGCCCATGGACCCGAACACACTGCAGGCCACGTGTGCACCAGGAAACGTGAAGTTCCTGTTGATAACGCATCCTCGTCCTCCCAACTTGTGACCAGCATAAAAACGATTGATGAGAAGGTCTACGGCTGCTGTGCGCATAGCACCCCGAAATCCCCACGGCCTGCACCTCCCCGGGGCCGCAGTGGGGGGGGGCCCTCGGGCCTCGGGCTGAGCCCTGACTGGGATTTAACCCACCGCCTGGCAACCACCTCCAGCCCAGAGCCCCGGCTCTCTGCGCGACGCTGGGTCTAAATCCACCCGAAGGCGAGCTCAGGGCAGGGCCTCTGAGCGCTGGGGCCAGGGGGCTTCACCAGGAGGCATGGCCCCCAGATGTGAGCTGCACAAGGTGGGCGAGGTCACTGACCCTTCTGGGAGCCATGCCACCTCTGCTGCCCCCCTTCTGCTCCACAGCCCCCCAACGCTGGAGGCTCTTCCACTCCCACACTCTGCACTCGTCTCTGCTGGTCTGCGTCCTCTTCCAGGCAGCCCCCAGCTCGCTTTCCTAACACGTCACGGTCACCATGTCCCCATCCACGTCCACCCTCAGCAGCCTCCTTGGCCCAGTGCCGAGGCCGGGGCCACGTGCCCCTTTGTCTGGCTCTATCTGTCACCCGATGGCAAGCCCTACCGGAGGGGACAGAGCGGCAGCTCCCTGTCCAGCTCTTCCCCCAGGTAGAACCTGGGCCGGTCACCTCGCTGCTCTGAGCCTCAGTTTCCTCATCTATTCACCGGCATCCCCAGACCTCCCTGGCCTTGTCACTTAGTGTCAAGTGCACGGCCTAACGGCCTCTGCTGACCCGGCTCCATGCCGGCCACACGGGTGGAAGCGAGGCCCAGACAGAGGCCTTGCGTGTGGACGCAGGACCACTGGCCCTGAGTGACAAGCAGCGTGCACGTGTTCTGGGCAGCAACCTCCCTTCTGGGCCTCAGTTTCTTGATCTGTCACAGAAGGGGCCACATGGAAGCCCCCAGGGCACCACCAGCTTCCTGGCCCCCAAGCTCACTGAGCAGGTGGCAGGGGCTTTGGGAGAAGACACGTGCTGCCACCTGCTGGAAGAAACGGGTATGCTCCCCAGCGGAGCCAATTGCATGGCAGCCCCCTGCTGCCGTGGCAACGGTGGCCGACAAGCGCTGCAGATGTGTTGGCCTCAGCGGGATGATTTGTCCGCTGGTCTCCCCCTCTTTCTTTCCTCTTTAAAGTTCCTCTTTTGTCTGATTTTTAACCTCCTCCTCCTACATCCGTCCTCTTGAGCCCTGTGAGCGTGAGGGGGTGCCCACGGGGGTGAATGAGGGTGACTGAGGCTGCTTCCCCTCTGGCCAGCTCCGTCGTGGTTCCCGAAGGCAAACTCGAGCAGCCAGACGGTGGCTCTGTGCACAAACGATGGAGCCACAGAGGCAGAACTTCAGGCCCTGTGGCGCCACCTAGTGACTCCGGCCGGTACTGCAAGCTGAGGAGGGGCCGGGAAGGGTGGGAGGGGGCCGAGGACTGGGCACGACGTCCCCAGGACGTCCCTAAAGATGGACACACCATCCAGCAGCACCCAGGCCACAGCCGCTGCCTGGGGCACATGATATGACATGTCACTGGTCCCCATGTCACCCACAGGGCCTGAAGTTCCGCCTCTGCCCCTTGTAGCTGTGCCGTCCTGACAAGTCATCCAACCCTGTGTGTGTGACAGAGGCGTGACATTCAGGAGCGAGTTCTCGGGAAGTCCCGAGCTCGGGGCCTGGGTGAGCCGTGGGGGTAGCTGAGTGTTCCCGGTGGTCACTGAGGCCCCGCTCCTGCTAGGCCCCCCAGGACTGTCCAGCCTTCGCTCTCACGTGACTTGGTTTGACCAATAAGATGTGAGTAGATGTGTGTTATTCTTGTCAGAAACTTTCAGACCAGCCTCATGCTCTCTCTTCTACCAGCTGAGGCCTGGAGTTTGGTGACAGCACCGCAGTGTGGCCAGAGACAAGCCTGCACTGGTTCCAGAACTTCAATCTGGGCCCTTTGTTACCCGGCTGTTGTTACTGACACACCATTACTCCTCAGGGCCCCTGACAGGGGTGGCCCCGGGTTTCTCATCAGCATATGCTTATTAAATGCCAATACGGATGAATTCACGAGCACACGCCGTTTCTTTCCCAAAACTGAGAACACCAACCCACAGGGCCTGTAACACTCAGTTCAGAGTATGTCATGAACTATGATGGGAGCCGGAGTCGACACCAAACCAACAGTCCCACGGTGTTTTTCTCTAAAGCCCAGAAACCTCTACAAAGACTGATCCTGGGTTTCACAGGTCAGTGCTAGGACCCACCTACGAGACCAGCTGCTGGGAGCAAGGAGGCAGGGCCTGGGGTGCCCCTTCCCCGCGACGCCCCCGCTGCCTCCTTTACTAGGAGACAAAATGGTCGGTGGCCGCAACCTGCGGGGAAGGAGAGGCTGCGGAATGAACCAGGTGGCCAGCCTGCCTCCTGCAACGGACCCTCCCCTTTGCCGCAGTCCTGGCGCCACCTAGTGACTCCGGCCGGTACTGCGAGCTCAGGAGGGGCCGGGAAGGGTGGGAGGGGGGCGAGGACTGGGCACGACGTCCCAGGACGTCCCTAAAGATGGACACACCGTCCCAGCAGCACCCAGGCCACAGCCGCTGCCTGGGGCACATGATACGACATGTCATTGGTCCCCGTGTCACCCTATGCAGAGGACAGGGGCTTTGGGGAGCGTCGGTGGGGAAGGACTCCAGCTTCGGTCTGGCTCACTTCCATCCATGATGGGCTGAGCCCACCCACACCGCAGACGGCTGGCATGGTGCCCTCCTGGTGCAGATGGCACTGTCCAGCTGAGGGGTGCGAGTGCAGCAAGCCCCCCAGCCCCCTGGTCACTCCATGCCTGAGAGGGACAAGGCAGAGCCCCCTGCCCCGTTAGGACGCGTGCTACCTGGGAACCTGCTATGCACTTGGTGGGGTACACAGCACCCCACTTACACCTTCGTGTCTGTGAGCGCTACACCGTCAGACTTGGGGTATATGTGCTAAAGGGGTGCTAGGAGCTTTGCTGCACACCAGCATCGGCTCCGGCACCTGGGGTCCAGCGTCAGGAAGGGGAGCATGTCTGGGCCACCAGACCCCTCAGTCTCAGCCAGAGCTCAGAACACAGGTCCTCCCAGGACCAGGACACGGCAGGAGAAGCCGAGCAGGGGGCCGAGAGCCGTCCCCACTGCGGGGGGTTGGGGGCTCCCTCCTCCAAACCAGCCTCCTACTTTCTGGTTACAGCTGCCAGCCTCCTAGACCCCTGGAAGGAGAAACGCCTTTTCTGGGAGTGTTGGGACCAGGCTGGGCAACAGCAGCATGTGAGAGGGGGCTCAAAAGACAACCATCCACAGGGCAGGCGCAGTCCTGTGAGGCTCCAAATGCAAGAGAAAACCGTGGGTCCTGTCCTCCCAGCAGATGGCTAGCCTGCGCCACCAGGTGGCGGAACACAGGCACTACCGCCCTACACCTGTAGTTACGGTAACTTCAACCCGAATGGGGAGAAAGGAAAGAAAAGGCAAGATAAACCAGCTGGTCAGTCCCAAAGACCACTCTGTAACCGTGGGCGCATGCAGTCAACCAACCAACCAACCAGTCAGTTCATCGAGGAGGCCACCTTACGACAGGACAAACAGATTTCATGTGACCTGCGACCTCCGTGCCGGCACCGGGCGCGCTAGTTCGCAGCCTCCCAGCCCCTCCAGCCCGCCTGCCTGCAGCAGGGCACGAGGCTCGGGGCCTGGGGCACCAGGGTGGGCTCTCGTCTCTGCGAGTCCCTGCTTCCTCCCCGGCACCCCCGTGCACACCTGCAGGAGCCCCAAGGGCCGCCCCAGCATCGGCATCACCGGTTCCCATTGGCGGACGCGCCACTCCGTTTATTCCACGTGGCTCCCGGTTTAATTGGGGTTTCCCGCTCCCTGCACCCCTTAGAGCAGCAGAGAATTCATTTGCACCTGATGTCCCGTTAGAACAATTAAGCCGTCATCGCACCTCAGGGGTGATGAGTCACCCCTGCTTGCGGGGTTCACAGGTCTGTGGTTTCCTCTGCTCTGGCCAAGGGGGGGCGCAAACTGGGACTGAGCAGCTGCCAGGTGGGGCCGGCCTCCCTGCCCCCTCCTCGCCCTCCAGACACCCCGTTTTCCCCGCGCGGGGCTCCAGGGGAGAGCTCTCAGGTGCTTCCGTTCTCAGGCACCTGGGTCCCAGGTGCCCACTGCCCAGGTAGCCTGGAAGGTGTCACCTGAAGGCGGCCTGTGGGCATTGCCTGTGGCTGCCCAAACAAATGACCCCAAGCTGGGGGGCTGCAAACAAAGGAGGCCACCATCTCACGGCTCTGGAGGCCAGAGGTCACTCCTGGAGCTGCCAAGTCCAAGGCCAGTGGGGAGCAGGCTCTTGGTGCTGCCAGAGCCACGACCCCAGGGACCGCAGACCAGTTTCCTGCCCCTCCAGCCCAGGGAGGGCTTGCACCACGCACCCCGCCTGCACCCCACTCCCAGGCCCGGCTCACACTGGCCTCCACGGGCCCACGGCTGCCACACCACCTGCAGCCCAGCCAGAGGCCCGAGGCCCTGGGCCCTGGGCCCTGGGCCCTCCGTGAGGACCCGCGGCCTTGCACATGCGGTGGGCACAGGAGAACAGTCTGCAGCCGTGCAAGAGCAGGCAGCACAGTGTCCCCTCTGCAGGGATTGGCATGGGACGTGGGCTGGGTGTGGGCAGCTGGAAGGAGGCCCGCCTGCGTGGGCCCACGCACCCCCCCCCACACACACACACACACTCAGACACGTCCTCACAGCTCACTCGAGCCCCCGGGGTCCCAGGTGCCACCCCTGTCCACATCAGGAGCTTGCCAGTGGCATTTCCTAATAACATGCAAATCAGCAACTGCCTTGCTGAGGAGCAAGAGGGGGAAAAAAAATCACTGTAAACAAAATCTCCGTCACCATGGAGACCATTAAAAATAGCTTGCCGACCCTGCCCCCTTCTTTCCAGGTACGTGCAGCTGGGTTCCTTCACGCGACGTTATTCTCACTTCTAAATTATGAGTGATTTCCTCCTTTCCCTGGGAAGATGGATTAGCGCCCAGGACTTTCCCAACGAAGCCCCCCTCAGGATGCATTTCCATATGCAAATGGCGGGGCGCCCGCCTCTGCAGGAGGTGGGCGTCTCTCTCCTGCAGAGCCCACCGAGCAGCAATGCACTCGGCTTCCGTGGCAGAAAAGGGGAGAGGCGGTGTCAGCACAGCTGGGAGGGGTGCCTAACGCTAACGCGGGGGGGAGGGGGGTTCTCCTTGTTTAATAAAACCGCCGCCACCGGCAAAGCCCTCCCTCAAACGGGGCCACCCTTCACAGCAAAGTATAGGCGCCTGAGACCCCGACACAAGTGTCAGCACACGGGCACGAGGGCGAGGCCTAGGGAGTGTGAAGCGAAGCCCGCGTGCACACACGGCTGGTCACGGTACGCGCATCCTAGAAAGCTGCCGCCAACACTGGACCCGTGAGCGCTGACCCACGGCTCCCTGGGGCGTCACGGGGTTGGATTCCTCCGGGCCTCTGGTCACCACATTGTTGTCGGCCATCAGGGCATGACCCTCTGAGCCGTTTGTAAATGTGCCGCTGAGTGGTACGCGCGTTCACATGCCTGTGTAGCCGTCTCTACTATGTCCAGCACGTCTTTCTCGTCTTAAACGGCGTCTCTGTCCCCATTTCGCACTCACACCCCCGCCCCGTCCCCCAGCCCAGGCACCCACCCTCTGCTTTCTGTCTCCATGAACTTGACCCCACCGAGTCCCTCCCACCTGAGTGGGATCACACAGTGCTCGCCCCTCGCCTGACTCAGTTCACGCTGCGTGGCGTCCTCAGTACAGCCGTGCTGTAGCCAGCAGCAGATGGCCCTTCCTCTCTAAGGCTGAGAGATGTACATCATGTGGATGGGCCCCACTTGCTCTATCTGTGCATCCGGTGATGGGTGCCCGGTTGCTTCCACCTTCTGGTGACTGTGAACAACGCTGATGTGAACACGGGCGTGCAAATACCTATCCCAGTCCGTGCAGACACGGGGTTGCTGGTGGAGCGCTTTTTTCATACAAATACACACACAGAGTGTCACTTCTTGGGCCACCGAAGCCACCTAGGATCTGCGTGAGCTCATGGACGCACATGTTCATTTTTTTTTTATATATATATATTTTTAATATTTATTTATTTATTTATTTTGACAGAGAGAGAGAGAGAGAGAGAGAGACAGAGAGAGAACTGAGCCGGGGGAGCTCCCAGTTCAGCATATGGTTCCGCACGGGCCGGGGCCAGGATTCGATCCTCGGTCCCCGGCGCTGCAAAGTGAGCGCTTAACCCACTGAGCCATCCCAGCTTCCCCTATTTTTTTTTTTTTGACAGAGAGAGAGACAGAGAAGGGGGAGGGCCCAGAGCAGTCTCCATAGTTGACATTAGTTTTCCATATAGTTTCACTCCACAGGTGGGCACAGGGCTGTGCAGGGCAGGAACTGGACTGGGAGCTTCCCGCATAGGCCCTGGCAAGAACTGAACTGGGGGCACAGCCCAGTTCAGCATATGGGTCCACATGGGCCAGGGCCGGGATTCGATCCCTGGTCCCTGGCGCTGCAAACCAAGCGCTTAACCCACTGAGCAATCCCAGCTTCCCACACGTTCATTTTTAAATGGTCACTAATGGCCCTTTACTCATGTACAACCTGTTCGGCTTAAGGAAAAAAATGGCCTTATTTGTTTGATGTGGAAATAAAGGACAATTAATTTGTTGCAGCCCCCTTTCCCACACGCACTTGTTTACGGAGCCAGGGAGACGCCCCGAGGCAGGGAAGGGAAACACTGAACAGCAGCCCAGGCACACACTTCCAAGCGGAGGCCAATCAGCACCACCCCACCCTGCCCGCCAGCTCCTCTCCGTCCTAGGATACGTGGGTCCGTGGGACTAGCCCTCGACACCCGAGCCTGGCTCCCTGCAGATCTGTACTTGACACTTACCGTGGTAAGTGTGTCACAGACGTCGTTAAGCAAAATGTTAGAGCCCTGGAGCTTTGGGGATGTCCTCCTGTCCCCGCCCGCCATACACGAATTAACCAGCCTCGTCCATCTCCCACCCAGTGGACACGGCATGTCACACTCAGGACATCTGCAACCAGGTGGCACTGGCGAGGCCACCATGCTTTCTGTTGGAGCAGCACTTGCACAGAGACACCTGGGCACAACTGGAGGGACGTGTCCCCCACCAGCAGGTCCCCAGCCGCTGCTCTGGGCCAGGACTCCTCTGACATATCCCTCATCCCAACCACCAGGGCTCAGATCAACAGGCCTGAAGAAGCTGCCCAAGAAAAGTGTCCAGGCGTGTCCCCACAGGCCCGGACCCGCCGTGTCCCCAGCCCTGGACGCTGACCTTCTCTGGCCCTCCGAGAAAGCGGGCTCTGCGCACAGGACCTCTGTGTCCTTGGAGATGGCCTACCATGTGAGCTTGGCTTTGTGACCTGGGGATAGCGCTTCCCCTCTGCTCCTCACTCCAGCTGTCTGTGGAGGGAGGGTGACCACAGCGGGTTAAGGGGACAGCTCAGTGCAGGACCCGACTCGCAGTAGGTGCAATTAAACGCTGGCCACCCGCTCGGGTCGGCCTCCCAGCTGCTCCCCGGCCACTGGGGCTCCAGGGGGGGCCGTGACCACGCTAGCAGGACTGTCAGCAGCCCGCTCCGCACGGGCAGCGCATCCTTGCCGGCTGAGCCCTGGAGCCTTGCAATCCGCATGCCCTCCCTCTCACCTCCTCCCACGCCCTGGCTCTGTGTACTCAGGGGACGAAAAACAATTTTAACATTGTTCTAAGCCAAACATAATTAGGAAGGTAAATCTACGGCAACAGCTAAATCGCATAATGCGTTCCGAGCCCAAGCAAATGTCACTCGGGGTCTGAGATGTTCCAAGGTGCGCGAGAGTGACAATCGTGCATTCCCTGGGCTGTCCCCCCTCCCTCGTCCACCCCAGCAGCCCGCGCAGGAGCGGAACTGGCTCCAGGCTTCCCTGGGGCCGCCACAGAGTCCCCCATGCTGGGTGGGCTCCCCTGGGAATGCCCACGCGGTGCCCGGGGACAACCAGCCCCTGGGGCAGCGCCCCCGTCAGCACGGTGTGGGGCCGGTGGGGCGGGAGGACTCCTCTGGTGTGTGCGTGTGTGCACATGTGTGTGCCACTGGGCAGGGGGCGGGGCCTCAGGCGCGCCTAGAGGAAGACTGGGGTCCGATGGGGACCAGGCAAACGTCCAGAGCCTGGCGGTAGAGGGTCCCCCCGGAGTCCAGGCCCTGCCCTGACTGCGCTGCGGGTCTGTCTGCAAAAGTCAAGTCCTCCAGAGCCCGTTGCTGCCTACCCTGCGTGACTTCATCCAGGGCCCTAGTGATGCTTTTGCCTCCTGGGGGGGGCAGGGGCGGGAGAAGGGGGATCCTTGTAGGAGCCCATTGTGGAGCAACTCTTGTGAGAAATGGAGGCCCCAGACCGCCAAGTGTACACTGCAGGTGCCTTGTCATTTTTGTGACTGCCACCAGCTGGGCTGGGCCTTTGAGGGGAAGCCGGGAGGGCTCAGCGGGTTAAGTGCTCGCTTTGCAGCCCTGGGGACCAAGGATCAAATCCTGGTCCCGGCCCGTGTGGACCCTTATGCTGAACTGGGGTGAGCTTCCCATGCAGGAGGCCCCGAGCCCAGCTCCCGCCCTGCGCAGCCCCCTCCCACCTGTGTGAAACAAAACCACGTAGAAAACTGATGACATACAACTATGGACGGCTCTGGGCCCTCCCCCTTCTCTCTCTCTGTCTCCCTGTCTCTGTCAAAAACAATAAAATAAATCTTAAAAACAAACAAACAGGCCTTTGGAAGCTCAGGACATCTGAGGCCCCTGCACTCCGAACGTTGCACGCCTCCCCCACCGCCCCCCGGCCCTGCAGTCCTCCCTGGACTCAGCCATCCCTGGCCCCCCCGGAGGTCCAACATAACCTGGGCTGGTTCCGAAGGCCAGGCCCTGACCAACAGCTGCCCGTGTGAATCCTGTTCATTCAAGGCTCCTCCCCGGGGGTGGGGGCGCGCTGCCCACCCCCACTCCTGCGACTCCCGCAGAATCTGAAGAGATGATTAAATAAGTGATGAGCGTAGGGAGGCTGCGCCCAGGCGGCAAAGCCCACGGCCCCTCTGAGCAGAGCTGCCAATCACGTCACCCTCAGTCACGCAGCCCCAGCACCAGGCCCTGCGGTCACTGCAGGCTGCCTCCTGGGGGCCTCCTGGGGAGTCCAGCATCGGGAAACCCCACCCCAAACCTTAAGCTGCCCACACATGCCCACCCCCGGCAGACCTCGGGCTGCATCTCCTGAAACCCAGGTCTCCCGACAAGGGGGTTGAGGGGCATCAGAAGGCACCAGCTGGGAGGCCCCACTCTCCTTCTTGCACAGGCGTGCACATGGCACACACACACACACGCATGCACACAGGGCTCCACGTGGAGCTGTGTAGGGCGGGTGCCCGTGGGGCTCCTGTTGCATCAGCACCCGGCATGGGCCCCCCGAGCCCCACATGTACGTCCCGCCTCCCTCCTCCCCTGTCCCAGCGCCAGCCACAAACTAGAATTAAACGTTAAGGGAGGTGATGGATGCGGGGCGGGGCCAGGCTGCTCAGGGCTGCGTGTCTGCTTTGGGGGGTGGGGGGTGGGGCTGGGCAATCTCTTCCTCGCCCCCTCCAGCTGCTTTGCCAAGTCCCCAGTCCCCGTGATTTTCATTTTACGGTTCACATTTTCTCCCAGCAGAATCCTGAGATGACGGGTGGAAAGTCTGCCTTGATTAACTGTCCCTGTGGTGCTGAGGCAGGGCCGGCGTGATAAACGGCGAGAATGAGGCAGAGAGAGGCGTGTGGCCTACAGCCACGGGCCCGGCTGTAAATCCGGCTCCGATGGGCCTGAGATGAGCAGGCTATTGGGGGGGGGGAAGGCTGGAAGCAGAGCGGCTTATGGGGCTGGGGGGGCCCTCTGTTCCCATGCAGTGGACGTGGTTTAAGTAAGACAGAACGGCCTCGCTCGGTTGTGCCATTGATTCTTAATAAAGGCAGGTAGCGCGCTGCAGATCTGGTGGTTATTCCATTCCTCTTCTCTGCCCAGACGTACAGGAGCCGCCCCACGGGCCGCGGCCAATGGCAGCGGCAGCGACCTGTGTCAGCAGGGCCGGGCCCAGGGTTTTGAGGTTTCCAGGAGGCCTGGGCTCTCTCCTCTTCATACAAGCGCACACATATACACACTGCACACATGAACATGTGTGCAAATGGGCACATGTGAGCACACGTGCACACAACCACACACGCTCAGCACACAGCGTGCACATCTGCACACATGCACACTCAATGCACACCTGTGCATGGCATGCCTTGCACATACGCATGCGCACACTCCTGATGAACCAGCCCTGAGGAGGGCCGGGCCTGAGCTCTCCCCACCTAACCTTTTGGTCTCTGGGGACCTGGAGCCCGACATGAATATGCTGGAACCTCGCAGGAGAAGGACAGGCACATACGTGAGGACACAGAAGCAGGTGCCACACAAGGGGGCTCCTCCCAAGTTCCCGGCTGACCAGCTAGACGGGCCTCGGCCATGCGGGGGGACAGGGGTGGGGGTGCCGGGGGGCACAGTTGGGACAGGGGAACCTAAACTGAAGCTGCGCACATTTCATTCAGTACGTTGACTTGTGTTTCGAGTTCACAAAGGCCTATAGGCCCTGAAATGTCAGGTGCTACAATGGAGTCCCTGGAAAAGCGATGACAGCGACTGTCCCCCAGGGGACATTTGGCCATGTCAGGTGACATTACTGTGTCAGGCCTGGTGGGGTGGGGGTGCTATGGCACCTGGTAGGTGGAAGGGGAGAGGCCAGAGACGCAGCCCCCACCAGGAAGACTTTATCTCACCCCCAATGTCAATAGGACCGAGGCTGAGAAACCCCGAGGTCAAGTTAAAAACGGTTTCCAGAATACACGTCGCAGGGTGGAAACACAGGCACGCGGTGATACACGCAGGGAGGCCACGTGTTTCACGTGAGGCCAAGGCCTGACTCGTGGCCGCCATACTGAAAACTCAGGAAGAGCCTCCCCCACCCAGGGGCACAGCCCGGCCCGCCCCGAGGGCAGGGAGGAAGGCACAAGTCTCTGTTCTGCCACTGCCCTCACCGTGGTCTGCCATCACGGCCACAACCACCATCAGCAGCTCCACGACTTTTCCTAGAGCTGCAAAGCCAACCTCCTCCCGGGAACTTTCCTGCCTAGACCGGGAAATCCAGATGGGGATGCCAGGGACAGATCCAGAGATGGTGACATCCCTCAGCGAGACGGTGACACGTCGCACAGCCTTTACTCCCCTGTCCCGACCAAGGGGATGAGTTTAGTTCGTCTTCAAAGCAGAAAGCAGGTTGTCAGGGGAAGGAGGCCTGGTGTGGATGGGCCTCCACACCCGCCCGGGGGCCACCCAACCCAGCCCACAGGGCCTCCACCCCCACCTGGGGCCGCCCCACCCAGCCCGCCAAGACCCACAGTGAGTATGACAGCAGGAACACAGAACAGGGCAGAGCGGGGGACCTTGGCCCACTAGGAGGCTGACAGGCCCCCGAGGCCCCCATTAATCCAGGTACATCTGCTGGACAGGACAGATGCCCGCAGACACGTGCCTGCAGGAGGAGACAGAGGCAGACACGACTGGGGAGGTTGGAGGGGGGCACCGCAAGCTGGTTGCTGGGTGCCCAGGGGGAAGGGGGCAGGCGGGAGGGAGGCGACTCTTTTTATAGCAAACAAACAAACTGTTTTGCTCAAGAGAAGCCAAAAAGGGAAGAAAGACAGAATGTTTCTGCCCCTGGTGGGAAGATCCGTAAGCGCCATCTCGGTCGCCAGAGGGGACAAAGGCACGGTGTCAGGCAGGCTGGGGCCACGACCTGCCTTCCCGGACCCTCAAACAGCTGAGGACAAGGCCGCCGGCCCCCAGCAATGCGCTAGGCACCAGGCAGGCACTCCCACTCCCCACAGAAGCCTGGGCAAGCCAGATAGTCGCCACCCCAACTGCACAGGCATGGGGCTCGCCAGCAAGGGCAGGAGCGGCAGGGTGTGGCCCTACTCCAAGCCCCCTCCTGCCACAATGGCGGGGGACCCGGGGGTCACCTACCCCTGAGCACAGCCCCAGGGGAGCCCTCCCTGACTCCCTCACCCTCGTTCCCCTTCCGAACCTCAAGTTGGTTCCAGGCACCATGAACATGGCCTCCCAAGCCTCCCCACCCCCATCACCCCAACACTGGAGCCGGCAGGCGTTCCCTTCCCCCTCCCTTTGTTCATGCCACGTAGACACCAGAGCTGGTCCTCAGAGAGAAAGCTCCCGCAATACACAGCGCGGACTATTTACAAGCCTGAAGACGCCGTCATTTTTATTTTTCTCCCCTCTGGAAACCGTTGCACGCGGTCCTGGTCCGTCCACACCACGGAGGCCTGGAGGGCCGCAGCCTGCGCTCCCTCTGGCCCTGCCCCACGAGCAGATGGCGCGTGGGCGTTAGGTACCAGCCTCCTGGCAATCGGAACATCTGTTCCCGTTAGAAAATGCTAATTGCCATCCATCAGGACAGCACCTACCCACATTGACATGCAAGCACACACGCAGGAAAAAAACGCTCCATTTCTCCGAGCAACACGGCCTGCGTGTTAACTAGCCGAGCAGTGCCCTGGCCACAGAGGAAGCGCATCGGGAAGTTTCCAGCCCGGGCCTCGCCAGCACCTCCAGGGCCCGCCCCATGACCCTCAGCAAGGAAAGACAAGGGCCCCTTCAGCGGGCGGTCCCTCGCGGCCTCGCGGCTGCCCGCCTGGGGCGCAAACACGCATCAGACGTCTGAGCAGAACGCCCGCGAGCCCCAGCGTTGCTTGGAGCTGTCCTCTCTGGCCCGGGCGGGGCGTCTGCATCAGTCAGCGCGCCCTGAGCAAGGCGCCTTGTGTCCCCGCACCAGGCGCGAGGTCTGCTCCATTCCCAAACCTAAAGCCAGAAGCTTCCCTACCGCGTGTGGTGCGTGCTGCCGGTGGTGCGGGACGTGTAACCCTGCACCTCGCCCAGGTCCAGGCCCCGCACCCCCAGCCCTGGAGCCCCAGACGCCTGGGCCGCCGTTTGGTTGACTCATTTGCACTTCCCTGCACCCCAGGGGCCCGGGGGCACCATGTTCTCTGCACAGCCTCACCTCCCAAAGGGCACAGAACCAGGCTGCTCTGCCCGCGGGGGAGGCCATGCCCGGGGACCACGGGCGGGTGATCTGCAGTGGGGCTACTGCCCGGCAATGCACCGCAGGGGACGCGCGGAGTCTGTGCACTCAGGGCCCCGGCTCCCTGAAGGCCAGCTTCCAACGTCGGCCACTCTCGGACAGGAGTCCCGCCCCCGCCCCCACAGAAAACAAGCCGTTTGGCTCCTTTTCCCTGGGCAGGAGGCAGCCTCGCCCCCCGCTGTTGCTGTGGCACCACACAGCCAAGGCCCCCGGGCCCCCGCCACTGGGGTCAAAGGCCCCAGATGCTGGTAGCGTGTGCCGAGGTGACAAATCAAAACTGTCCCCAGGGAAGCCGGGACAGCTCAGCGGCTGAGCGCTTGCCTTGCAACCACAGGGTCTGGGAATCCAATACCAGCCCCGGCCCGGCCCGTGCAAACCCATGTGCTGAACTGCAGCACAACTGGTGACCGCCAGGATGGCGAGAAGGTCCTCGCCTCCCACGCGGAAGACCCCGGTTCTGTTCCCACCCTGAGCGACCCCACATCCACCCATGTGGAATGAAACTATGTCACAACTAATGACGTACAACTATGGAGACTGCTGCGGGCCCTCCCTCCTCCTCCCTCGCTAAAATAAATCCTAATAAAAAAGGAAGTCTCCAGACATCACCAGCGTCTCCTACGGAGCAGTCACCGCAGCTGAGACCCGGGGCTCTAACTAGAAAAGCCTCACAGGTGACAACCATCACCCAGACCAACACGCATGGACCCGAGAGAGCACCCCCACCCCAGCCCACCCCCCCTGCAGCCATCTTACTGGACGGAGAGCAAAGGGGAGAGATTGCCACCAGCAAGAGTGGCAGGCCGGTGGGGGAGGGGAGGGGCGTTTCCATTCGGCACACCCGCTCCAGGCTGCCGGGCCCCTGTGTGAAACGTCTCGGGGTTATGTGCAGAGTACCCTCCGATTTCACAGGAGATGGCACTAACACTCATGCAGCCCGATCCATCCCACAACATGCGTGTGCGTCACATGTTAGAGTCCCTTCCCGCACATCCCCAAGGGCGCTCCTCAAACCAGGGGCCTCATGACCCACCCTCTTCACACAGTGCTGAGTTACATACGTGGGTCTTCTAAGCCATTTTCCCCGGAGTATTTTGGGGAACTGGGGCTGTTTTGTTACAACCAGCATGAGCATATTGTGAGTGAAATGTAAGGTCTGTGTGAATTTTTAAGATAACAAATAAGACTTCAAAGAAACGTCATGCTTTCTGGGGGCGCCTGCTGGCACCAGACGCTGTGTTCGGGGACGTGGGCTTCCTGCCCCTGCTCTTTCAGAGTCTGCAGAGGGAAGCTCGGACCCCCAGCACATTGCTGCGTGTCCTCTGCGTGCGCCCTGTGACCTCTCTCAGCCCGAGCCCTGCCCACTGCGCACAGGGAGGTGTCCCCGCACTGGGGGTGCAGTCGCGCTCGGAACCGGTACAACGGTCCTCCCCTTAGACTTCAGAGGAGAAAACGCGACCGAACTAATGTCTCTGTGGATAGCACGGTCAGCCTTCTGCTGCCCCAGTGACATGGGGGCGGGTTTGGTGGTCACACATCCTTTGCTCTAGAGGCTGGGAGGGGTGCACAGTGTCCCATGGGAGTGGCCAGCCATGTGTCTGAGCTCCTGGGAGGTGGGCAAGCACAGAACCTGTAGCCGCTCAGCCGATCACCGTCTCTGAGGGGCGACACGCTCGTCCTCTGAGAGAAAGGGGCTCTGAGGCCCCCAGCACGGGACCCTCCCCTGGGGCTGAGCCTCCCACGGAGCAAGGTTTGCCCGCACAGCCCCCAGATCACACCTGAGGGCCCGGTGTGGCCTCAGGCAGCTGTTCCCAGAGCCACAAGAGGGCCTTTCGGGAGATACAGCTCAGGCACCTTCTGGACCCTTCCATCTAAGCCGTCCCGTGGAAACCTACTACGTGCGGGGCTTGTGCCCCTGAGAATGCCCGGACGGGATAGGAGCCAGGTAGAGACAGGGCCCCAGACGAAGGGAGTGCTGCCGGGCCCCTGCCTCCCGTGGCCCCTGCAGACGGAGTGGCCAGTCAGAGCCCAGGAAACGGAAGAAGCAGGAGACATGCGTCTCCAGCCAGTAGCATCTCCAGAAAACCACTGGGTGTCCACATGCTTATAGCTCCCCTCCAGCTCACTCCTCAGGGAACCCAGCTGGCGAGAACTGGACACGTCCCCTGGGGAGGGGGACCAGGAGAAGGTGGCCTGTGTGTCCGCATCATCTCAGTATCAGCTTGACCACTCGGTCCCCAGGCCTGCGATGCCACTTCAGAGATCGCAGTGGACACAGGCCCGTGTCCCCAGGAAGCTATCCTGCGAGGATCAGTCGATCCTTGCTGTGCACGGATCTGTCTCCTGCTTCCAGTTCCTTCCACAAGGCTGTCATCCTGACGAACCCCCGCGGGCAGCTGCAGGTGCCCGCACCCTGCCAGCTCCCTGCGGCCCCAGCCACCCTCAGAGACACAAGGGCACCCCCTCCCCCACCCCCCAGGAGAAAACGACAAAGGATCCGTCTGCCTCCATGTCTTCTCTCACACACACACAAATACACATGCATACACACATGCACACAGATGTACACACACATGTACATGCACACGTGGGCGTGCACACACATGCTCGGAGGCAAAGCTATAGCGAGGCTCGCCTCAACCTCCGCTTCTAAATGAATTTTCATCCCCAAGGCATTTGCTGACACTTCTGTTCTGTTCTTGGCCCCTAGAAGCCCCGATGCCTTTGAAAGCACCAGGCCTGGGAAATCCTAATGGACCCTCGCAAATCAGATAAAAAAAATAATGTTCTGCCAATCCATAAAAATCCTTGCTCGTCCACTTGCCCTTTAAATAGAGTTCACCTCCAGCCCGGGTGTCCACGTGGAAGAGGAAAATGAGAATGCAGCGGGATTGGACGGAGGCGCTCGGCAGGGAGCCCGCCTCGCCGTGAGACCAGTCAGACCAGTGTCAGCTCGGAGTGACGCTGACCCGCCCACACGTGCGGCCCCTCGAGAGTAACCCTCAGTGAGTGGACGTGCACAGATTCACACAGAACCCACTCGCATGGCTCCACCGGGCCAGCCCCCGGAAGTCACAGTCCCGCACCATGACCGGGGCCCATGCAGATCCCATCACGTGAAGACACGGGAACACACTCAGATGGGGAAGACCATGCGACCATGGACGCAAGCTCGGGAATGCCAAGGATGGCCAGTGACAAGCAGAGTCTGGGAGACGGTGTGGCCCTCCTGACACCCCGCGACTCACGACAAGATAAAGGTTTCAGGCCCCCCGCCGCGGCCCTGTGCTGCCGCAGCCCCGGACACCCAGCCCACAGAGCACGGGGATTCGCAGCAATGTCCCTGCCCGCCTCTCCTTGACCGGTTTCCATCTCAGCTCCCAGCTCCAGCCCTGCAGCTCCGTCTGGAAATTCTCAGCCATAATTGTCCCTAACGCTGTAACACACCCAGTGACTAATGGGCTCTAAGTGGGCAGCACCCTCCCCAACCCGCTGATGAGCCTCACGGAGCTCCAGTCACCAAGGAAAGCGCACTGGCCCGCTCTGCTAGGTCTCACAAAACGTCACCCCAGCACCAACAAGCGCGTTCGCTCTTCATCCAACAGACACGGGGCAGAGACGCGGGTATCAGCGAAGCCAGAAGCAGACGCACTGAGAGGTCACGCCTGCCGCCGAGGCTTGTGGGGTCTGTCTGTCCCAGACAGACGGACTCTTGCAGACAAGCCCAGCACAAGGCAACTGGGTGCATGTTACAAGCCTGGACGGTCCAGCACAGTGACACTGAGTCCAGGCCCTCCCGGCTTCCTTGTGGGGACAAGGGCAGGGCCAAGAAGGCGCCAGGCGCTCCCCCGCCCCCTCCCTCATGGGCGCGCCCCCAGATTGTGCTCTGGCCATAAAGATCCCCAAGGAAGGACGAAGGAGGGTCTTTTCCAAATACGTTTAGCGACACCAGCGGTTCTGAGAAGGACCCACGTTTCCAAGGGCTGATTCCACAATCTTCAAGTTCAGTCTTCAGGTGTGAGAAGAGGTGGGGCAGCCCCCCAGGAAGGAAGGAACTGGGGGCAGTTAACGGTTCCACCCACCCAGCAGCGGCCAGGGCGTGCGTGTGTGCGTGCGTGGTGGGAATGTGCTCCCCACCAGTGTCACGAACACATCCCAGCGGCTCTGCTGCCACCAGACGAAGTTGCGGCCGCCCTCTCCTGCCGCCGGGGACATTCCCTTGCACGTGGGCAGCAGTGGTGCTGACGCTGGGGCAGCCTTGGCTTCAGCTCGGCCCCCCGAGGGTGCCGTGGGATGGATTCCAGTTGAACAGCTTTTAAAAACAAGCGGACAGGAGGCGGGCGTGATGGATGGCGCGGGAGGCACGCTCCTTGCGGATGATTTATGGGAGGTCACCTGGGGCCGCTGGAGGGACTGTCCCCTGAGGGTGGGGGCCTGGGCAGAGGGACGGGTTCCAATGGGGGGGCGGCAACTGCCGGAAGTGGGCTCACACCTGCCCCGAGGCCAGGCACCCGGCTTCCGTCCCGCGCCGGCCCCTGTACGAGGCCGCTCTTAAACCAGTTGAGAAGCGCCCCTGGCCCCACCCAAAGCCCTTCTTGGGCAGAAGAATAACTCTGTGGACTTACCTTCTCCTTCTCCCTTTGAGGGGCCACAGGTCAGGGGGCACGGCCCCCTAAAAACAACATCTGCAGGATGGCTGGGGGCGCCCTCAGCTCCAGCTGAGTGGCTGCGTGCCCAGTGCCCTGGCACGGGGGGGGGGGGAGGCAGAACGGGAGGGGCGGGATGGACAGCACCTGACGCCCCCCCACGAGTTTGGTTGGGCAGGCGGAGGGGGGGCACGCAGGCCCCCTCCCCATGGTTGGGAAGCACCCCTCTGCCCCGGGCCGCCCCCCTGCACGCAGCAGACAATCTTGTTCAAGACTAATCTCCGTCCGTGTTTTTATTAACAGGGTCTCAGAATTTACAGTAAAATCCCAGCTGGGATCTAATTTCTGGGGCCCTTCCCCGGGGTGCAGGAAGTGGCCAGAGGAAGGGTTCTGAGCACCTCCCCAGCCTCCCAGGCCTCCGGGAGCTCGACCCCCCATCCCACAGGGGAGACGGCCTCCCTGTGGCCCGTCCAGAGCTTCGTGCTAGTGTCAGGCAGTGACCCTAGGGCTTGGCCACCGTCCCCCGCAGCCGGGCTGGGGACTTGAGGGCACAGCCCTGACAAAAGCCACCCAGCGTCTGATTCCCGAGCCTCTGCTCTCCCGCCCTGCTCCTGGGACCCACAGAAAACTCCACGGCCCGCCAAGGAGCAGAGCAGATGCAGCCACTCGCCCCGCGTACAGAACAGAATCGCCACAATGCAATGTTTCTCAGCAGAAACGCCCACTAGGAGGACAGCGTGGCTGGAGGCGCGAGCTCACCTGGTGGAGGAGGTGTGGGCTGTTGCCCTGGGGCGGGAGGCGCCCCGGCTCTCGCTGAAATGTCCTTGGGGTGGAGGGTGCTGGGGGCCAGTGAGTATCAGCAAGAAAAACTTCAGGGTCTCAAAGACGGAAGGACTGTTCCTTCAACCTGAAGAAAAAGAAAATGTTTAAATGCCTTTGAAGCCAACGTCCCTTTTTTCTTTCTTTTTCTTCAGGGTATAGAACAAACATGGGTGTCAATAAGCAAGAGAAGGGAGGGCAGCTTCAAAGCCACTTGGTTGCCACCAGGGGCCACACCCCGGGGGAACAAGAGGAACCTTGTGGAACACAAATCATTAGGAACCGATTGCAGGTTGGTTCCCGACCCGACAATTCTGCGTCACTGTGCCATCACATCTCGTGCCCTCTCTGCTCTCACTTCCCGCCTCGCCCAGTTCCCATCCAGAACCCCCTGCGCCCCCTCTTTGTAAGTGACAGGACGGTGATGTCCCCCTGACAACGCATCCCCCCGGATGTGCCCCATTCCCCTGGGAGCTGGGACAGTAGACTGCAGGCCAGATGAAGCCAGAATTCGGGGCCCTGCGACTGGCAAGCCCCTCCCTCCCCAGGGAGGTCACCAGGAGGACCCCCATCAAAGACAACCCCGTCCCCTCAGCATTTGTTCCACACACCCCTGAACTTCCCCGCACAGACACGCTGCTTCCTGCTGTCTCTCTTGGCCTGTCCCCCACCCTGGGGACTGGTGCCTGTTTCTGTGTGAGTCACTGCTCCACCCCCAGGGCCTTGGTCCCACCTGACCCGTAGTTGGAGCTCACTCGGTATTTATCCAGTGCGTGGGTAGGTGGGTGGGTGGGTGGGTGGGTGGGTAGATGCATGGATGGATGGGTGAATGGGTGGGTGGATGGGTGGGTGGATAGGTGGGTGGATGGGTGGGTGGATGGATGGGTGAATGGGTGGGTGGATGGGTGGGTGGGTGGATGTGTGGATGGGTGGCTGGGTGGGTGACTGAATGCACGGATGGATGGGAGGATAGATGGATGGATGAGCGAGCCCCCATTTTCACTCCGCTGCCGTCACCCTTTTGGGTTATTTCCAACAGTGTCCCGTTATCACGAGTAGGAATTCCCAGGCAACGGGGCGCTGGCTGCTTCTGTCGTTGGGGTGGCCGTGGCTGGCTGGGTTTTTCTGGGGTGGGGGGCACCTGGGTTTGGGGTTTTTTCTTCATTTATTTCACCACAGCCCATTAGGACACAGGGTCCTCGGTAACCCGCCCACGACGCAGTTCAACAAGACAACTGCTTTCTTGTTTTTCGGTGAAACCAGCAACTTCCCTTGTGCGAACGCCCCTCCCCTGTCTCCGCTCTCCCACCCTCACCTGTCAGGGATGCTGGCATCTCCTCCATTTCCCATCACCCTGACTCCACCTCCGTCTCCGCTTCCCCCAAAACATAAGCTAAGAACTGAACTCGGAGTTTAAAACGAGACTCAAAAGCAAAACTGGCTGCTTCTCAAACCAACGCGGAGCATTTCCTTTCAGCAGCACGGATTACAGGGAATATGCAATATTCTGAATAAATGCGCCTCCTCTTCCCATTTTTTTTTTTAAAGATTTACTTTATTGATTTTTGACAGAGAGAAACAGAGAGAAGGGGGAGGGCGCAGAGCCGTCTCCATAGTTGACATTAGTTTTTCCATATAGTTTCACTCCACAGGTGGGCACAGGGCTGTGCAGGGCAGGAACTGGGCTGGGAGCCTCCCGCATAGGTCCCGGCAAGAACTGAACTGGGGACACACCCCAGTTCAGCATGTGGGTCCTCATGGGCCGGGGCCGGGATTTGATCCTCGGTCTCCGGGGCTGCAAAGCGAGCGCTTAACCCGCTGAGCCATCCCAGCTTCCCCTCTTCCCATTTTTAAACCGCTCTTGTAAAACCTGCTTCGCTCCGGACTCCCCTCACGCCTTATGAATCTCAACTCCAGCAAAATAATTCAGGTTTTATTCTGGCATCTGGTGGGAGACGGAGACAGTGTGACTAGGCACTGCCTCTACTGCTTTTCTCACACCAGCGGCTGTAATGACACAGTGCACCTCGAGGCACTGCTGAAATGTTACATTGCTCAACGTCTCTAACAGGAGGGGAGGGGCCTTGTGTCATTTGCGTGTCCTCAGTGCTGTATTTAAAGCTCACAAATGGAGGGGTGTAATTTGGGAAGTGATTTTCCCCACGGTCAATGGAGAAAGCCGTTTCTAGAGGGAGGCTGGAGGCCGTGTGACCCTAGTGATGGCTGGGCTCGAGCTGAAGGCCCAGAACCCCCACCCGTGAGGCTGGGACCATGGCTGAGGGGCTCCAGGCCCCAAACCAGAAATGCTCCCGAACCCCAGGAGAGTTTTGACGGGAGGGAGCAGCCACAGGCATGACTGCCCACGTCCCCGCCCCCTCACCAGACCGCGGGGTTCCCACGTGGGAACCAGGCCCGTTTCCGCCCCAGCTCAGGCCCGGCAGGAGCACAGGGCAGCATTCCTGCAGGCGTCTGGGACGAAGTGAACGCGAGGAAGTGGCCGCCAGGCAGTGCTGGGTCCCTCAGTCGACCTCGGGGTTTGATCTCAAGCATTCTGACGATGGCATTAATCCATATCACTGCTGTATGTTAAGTGCTTCCTTCCCAAACACTGGGAGAAGGGATGGATCCGTCTCCGGCACAGATCGGCAACCCCACGGGCCCACGGAGGCTCTGCCATGGCCCCTGCCTTCCGACTGAGGAAGCCGAGGCTGACAGCACCACCCGGCCACGGCCGCACCACCGGTGACGGGCTGAGGGCGCCTCAGTCCCAGGCGCTGCCCATCCCCCACGCTCATCCAAACCACACACACACGAATGCTAACGTTCCCGGGCTCGGGGTGGAGATAACCCAGGGAAAACAGGTATTTGGGGAAGAACAGAGAAGCCCAGGTGAGAAAGGGGAGGGTCAAGGCACTGGCTCTGGCAGAGCCCAGGCAGCAAAAGGAGCACCCCCACGCCCACCCCCACACCCACCACCCCCGTGGCCCGACGTCTGCACCCCCACACCCACCACCCCCGCGGCCACCCACCCCCGTGGCCCGACATCCGCACCCCCGCGCCCACCCCACCTCCACGCCCACCCATCCCCGCGGCCCTATGTCTGCACACCTCGGCCGTCTCCCAGCAGAGCTGCGTGGAACAGGAAGAAGGCCGTGCGGGAAGGTCGGAAGTGGGGGCAGCGGCCCCAGGGCGCCGTTTCTGGCCTGGCGGGCGGAACGGTAGGGCCCTTCTGAGGACATGGAGGACACAGAACTCTCAGCTGGCCCTTGGCTCCCAAGATTACTAGATCATAAATCCTGGGGACGGCCGGGAGCTGCTGGGAAGCCATCTGTCAGGGGAGCTGGGAAGCAGGTGTCTGCTGGGCAGGAAGCTGGCCCGAGTGACCTCCATGTCCCAGCCCATCCTTGGGCTCCGAGGGTTGTCAGACTCCACAAACGGGAAGCCAGCAAGCCCTTTCCCACCACGCTGCCCCGGCCTGCAGAGTGTGACCGCCAGCAGCCAGCGGCCTGAGCCCCGGATGTGGGAGGGGGACCATGTCCAGGGCAGTGAGCTGGACCCTGTTCCTCACCCCGTCCTGTCTGTCACAGGCTGGGGAGCTGGGGACAGGGGCCGGGATCGTATCCACCAGCTCAGCAAGTCTTGGCAGAACAAAAGCATCGGGTCACCGAGCAGAGATGGATCAGTGGGGAGGGTGGAGCAGCACCATGACCGTTCCCTGTGAGACTGTCCCAGTGCTAACCCCCTGAGGGGCTAAGACCCCCCCCCCAGGGCCCTAGGACAGAGAGGATCCAAATTCCCTAGACTTCCCCACCAGCCACCCCAGCCGGGAGGACACACTGTTTCTATGCACCACCGGCCCCGCCCAATCCCACGACCTTGGCATTTGGGGGCCACGGGAGAAGGACATGTGGGCACAGCCCCTCCGTCGATGAGTCAATTGGCATTCCCGGTGCAAAGCCGGGGCTGTAACTATAGCCGGTGATGAACGGCCGAGGGGGCCCATCTTGCAGGGAGCAGATGAACCTCGGAACCACAGTGCCTCTTAAGCAGGGGCCCGGCACCCGGGAGCGGGTGATTAATGGAGTGGATGACAGTGGGGACGTTTCCCTGGCTCTGGAACTGAGCTCTTTGTTCCTGGCCGTCCCCGGTCTGGCCAGGTGCAGGTGGTGGGGGAGCAGCCAGGGCCTGAGCAGAGCTCCTGGGAACCCCCAGAAGGAGGACGGGGCAGGGGAAGGCCAAGGCCACGTGGCCCCAAGGGTCATGAGCCAAGAGACGGAATCCCTTCACCAAACCCAGGAGACTCTGTGGCCGCCCCTCCCCTCCCCCTGGGCCACTCACAGGCACAGGCTCCGGCCAGGATGGTCGCCGTCCAGCAAGGGTGCAAAGGAGCCCGGGGCCCTCCCGAGGGTGAAGTCGAGAGAAGGGGTGGGGGCCCCGTGCAGGGACATCGGGCATCCATGCAGGTGAGACGCCGTGTGTGTGTGTGTATGTGTCGTGGGCTGTCACACAGCGTGACACGTTCCCCATTCATGCAGACATTGCACCGCTGTGCCAGGCGCTGGGACATGGACCGTTGGGAACCCAGTCTTGCCCAAGACACTCTGTCTTGGAGAGGAAGGTGTCGGAAACCTGGTTAATGCGGGCGGCTCTGAGGGCCAGGCCCACGCAGGGAGGCCCTCAGGGGCTGGGACGGAGCAGGGGAGGTCAGCTAGGAGTTTACCTGTCCTGTAACACGTGCTGGGTGCACACCACCATCGCACACGGCTCGCACACGGCTGTGTGGCAGAGCCCCCATCTTCCTGTAGGCCCCCGGCCTCCCCGGGAATGGCCGTGCTGCGAGGCCGTGGACCTCCTGCAAGCACAGGGTGACCACCAGGGCTGGGTGGCCTCCAGCAGGCCTCGTGATCCCCAAACGGCACGTCCTCACCTTGTTCCCTGACCCAAGTCACACAGGCGAGGGTGACGGGTCCGGGCGAGCACGGGGCTGAGCTCGGTCTAACTCTGGACGGGACGTTTTGTGTCCTGGTCCTGGTCCAGGAGCTCCATGAACACTGTCCCCTTCTGTTGCGTGTGCTGGGAGACTCGGGGCCAGCACACGCACCACGCATTCAGCAGCGGCCCCGATGACCATTCGCATGTGGCGGGCACTGCACTCAGCAGTGTGTGCCCGTTAGCTCAGGTTCCAGAACGGCCCAGCACCCAGGCCAGGAAGCTGCGCTCACACAGCCGCACATGGGCTCCAGGCGCCGAGTCGGTGAGGCCCATGCTGTCCCGTCTTCCTTCAGAGACCCTGCTCTCGCAGACGCTCACCCCAGCGGCCCTGCCACGGTCTCTCCCTGCCCCCCACTCCGCCTTGAGCCTGAGGAGCCGGCAGCCAAGAACGTTCCCCAAGACGATGGGGCCAGCAAGCTCCGGCCAGCCAGGGGCATCGGCTGCTGCCGGCCTGCAGCCTCTGGGCCTCACAAATGTTCAACACGACCGATGAAGACAAATGAACCATTTCCACGGCCCAAAACGGTCCCCTCCCCAGAGGGTTTAAGACACAAAGCAGGAAGGGACAGGTGCCGAACTGAGAAGCACGCCCTCAGCCACGCCATCCCTGCTGGCATGCTGACCCTCCCCCAGCCCCTTCCTGGAGACCCCCTCCACACCCCCACCCTCCTCCAGGGCACACAGAACCCCCCACTGGCCCTCTGCCTCCCCAAGTGCAAGGCTGCGACACTGCTCGGTCTCCCTGGCAGCACAGAGGGAATGGGGGGAGGGGAGGGAGCACGGTGTCCCGACGTGGTGACCGCACGGAGCACGGAAGCGAGCACAGCCCTGCATTCACCACCGTCCTCACTGACCTGAAGGAGGCAACTCGGCCTGGCCCGCCCCCCACGGGCCCCCTGTGCCCACCCGCCCTCCTGGCCCCTGGCAGCTCGGAGCCTGGGTGCGGGATCTGAACACAAAGCCCTGGTCAAAGTTAAGGTCACCAGAGCGCCACGGATGGGCCCGGGATGCCCACTCGTGTCCTGTTGCAGCATCATTACACTCGTCCTGGTGCCGGGCCCTGGGGTCCGACGACAGGTTTCGGCCACCCGCAAGCCTGCACGTCTGCCAAGGGCGCCCCTGGCCCAGGCCCCTGACATGGGCCACTACACGGAGGGACCTCCAGCACACTGTGCTGTGTAAAATAAGCTGATACAAAAGGACCCATGCTGTGTGACCCAACTTATGTGAGGGACCCAGGTGGTCACATTCGTAGACACAGGAAGCAGAGGGTGGGGGCCATGAGCCAAGGCCGAGGTCTCCAGCCTTTTCGGCACCAGGGACCGGTTTCGTGGGGAAGACAGTTTTTCCACAAACTGGGGGGTGGTGGTGGGGCGGGGGGGTTGGAGATGATTCAAGCACGTTGCATGTATTGTGCACTTTATTTCTATCATTACATTGTAATAGATAGTGAAATGATACAACTCATTGTAATGCAGAATCAGTGGAAGCCCTGAACTTGGGTTTGGATATGAGCTGCAATGATTGATTCTGGCCTCTGTGCAGTCAGACCTCTCTGCTCATGTGCATGTGCATTTGCAGCCGCTCCCCAGCGCTAACGTCACCCTCTCAGCTCCCCCTCAGATCAGCAGGCATGAGAGTCTCATGAGGAGCCGCAACCTAGACCCCTCACATGTGCAGTTCACAACAGGGCTCCCGCTCCTGTGAGTCCAATGCTGCCGCTGATCTGACAGGAGGCGGGGCTCAGGCCATCATGTAAGAGGCTGTAAATACAGGTGAAGCTTCGCTTGCCCGCCTGCCGCTCACCTCCAACTGTGCGGCCCAGTTCCTAACCGGCCTGGGCCCAGTTCCTAACCGGCCTGGGCCCAGTCCTGGGGATTGGGGACCTCTGGGCTAAGGGAGGGGGGATGGAAAGTTAGCGTTTAATGAGCAGAGTCCCACTGAGGGAAGATGAGAAAGTTCTAGAAATAGTGGGGACGGGCACATGACAATGTGGATGTACTTAATACCACGGAAGTGTGTACAATTAAAAATGGCTAAAACGGTAAATTTTACACTGTGTGCAATAAATCACAAAAGAGGAAGACAACGTGCCAGGCACTGCAGGGGCTGGGTGAGGTGCAGGGACCCCCGGCCCCCCGGCCAGGTGCTGAGCACTTCAATGGCTCAGCATGGGGGACGCAGCCCGTGCACTGAATAGCCACCTTGGACGAGGGGCAGCGTTCCAGAGCACAGGGTTCGAATGACTGCTGTGCCCATGCGCCAGGGGGAGCTAGCTTCTCCGGAGCATCGGCAGTCGCATCAGGAAGTTCCCGCTCCACAGACGTACAGCCCTCCGTCCGTCCTTCCTTCCTTCCCACCAGCAGCCTCTGCTGTTCTCAACTCAACACACGTGTCCTGCCGCTCACGGGCCTGGGAGGCAGCCGGAGCAGACTGGAGGAACCGGGTGAGCCTCCCGTAATTACACAGAGATAAGACTATCAGGTGTAATTAAACCATGTCCGCGGGCAGACCCCCGGCTGCAGCCGCCCCCTTTTCCCTGAGACGGTGAAATAAATTACCCTCCGAAGTCAGCAGAGGCTGAGCTATGGAAACAATTAAACAGAAATTAAATCTAATTCATTTATCCCCCAGCACAAAGTGGATCGTGTAGGTTCTGCCTCGCTCTCCTCTTCTCGCGTGCTGTTAGGGAGGACTATTATGGGAAATTAATCACGAGCAAAGCGATGAAAGTGATCTATCTATCACTCGTGAACGTGCACCAACGGCCCACACAAAATCTCTCACGGTGGCTGCACAATGCAGAGGGGATGCTGTCTGGGAGACGGGGGAGGAGGGGGAGGTGGGGGAGGCCAGGGAGAGAGGGGGAGACAGGGGAGGCTGACTGCAGTTCCCGTGCTCTGTAGGAGGACCCACTTCCTCTGATTGGGTCCTGCAGGAAGAAGGCATGGAGAGAAGCCCACGTGATGCTGGGCTCGTCAGGTTCTCCGACAGCCACACAGGCAGACGTGTGAGAAGGGTCCCCGAAGGGTGGCTGAGCTTGGGAAGGGGGTCATGGGAGAACCTGCTCGATGTTCACCGTTTCCCCAAAGGGTGGCCAGTGGAGCTGGAGTAGCCCCTGGAAGGATAGTCTGCAAAATCAGCCGGGCCTCAGTCTCACCATCTGCGAATTGGGGGTGAAGCTGCCTGCCCTGCCTCCCAGACATCTGCGCCCATCCACATGAGCAGATGAGCAGGAACACCAAGGGGAAGCAGAGGCCCCAGGGAGTGTGAGCTGGTGAGGGCCCAGGAGCCGTGTGCTGGTGTCCTGCTTTCGAGAGAAACAATTTGGGGGGAAGCCAGGATGGCTCAGCAGGTCGAAGGCTCGTCCTGCAGCCCCAGGGCCTGAGGATCGTACCCCGGCCCCAGCCCTGACCCCAGGCTATGAGAGCCCATGTGCTGAACTGGGGTGTGCTTCCCATGCGGGGGAGGCCCTGGGCCTGGCTCCCCACCCTGAGCAGCCCCACGCCCGCCCGTGTGAAATGAAACCACCTTCCCTCCCACGGCCAGCACTGAAATCGCGGCCCCAGGAGGGGCCTGTGCTGGGCTCCCTAACCGCAACTCCCCTCAACCCACCAGCTTGGCCTCCCTCGTGTGCATCTTTACGGTCACACAGTGTGCTGTTTCCCCACCAAGGGCCTCGGTGGTGAACTTCTATCCACCACCCCCTCTGTGGGGGCTTCCGAGCCATGGGAATGGCTCCTTATGCAAATGGAGGGCTCCTCCGCCTGCTTGGATACGCCCCACTTCCCCTTCCTAACCTGTCTCAGGGCTGAGGTGCCTGCAGCAGACGATAGGACTTTATTTGTGTAAGCCCAGGGGGTCCTGGAGTGCTGGCAGCCACAGTAACAGAAGAGCGCCCCAGCCTGCAGCTCCCACAGGCAGATAGTGGGGCGGGGCCTCAAAGGGCGGGGCATATGGGGCGGGGCCTGGGGGCGGGGCCTCAGAGGGGGATGGCAGCGGGGTCCTGGCAGAGCAGTACGCGGAACCTGCCCCCCGCCGGCTCGCTCAGTGTTTTCCATGGGTTGAATGAGGTCCCCTCAAAAGATATGTGACATCCTTGCCCCTGACACCTGTGCGTGTGACCTGATTTGGAAATCGGGTCTCTGAAGATGTGACATAAGGTCTACGTGGAGGGCAGGTCACCCGGGAGGAGGGTGGGTCCTAATCCCATCCGGTGGGTGTCCTCACAGGAGAGGACACAGAGCCACCAGGAGGAGGCCATGTGACAACACGGGCAGAGGCTGGGGTGGCCAAGCTGTAAGCCAACAGACGCCCAGGACAGCTGCGCCAGGAGCAGGGGGCCGGGGCAGGGCTCTCCCCTGGGGGTTTCAGGTGGCAAGGGCTCTGTCAACACCCAGCACCCGGCCCTGTCCTGTCCCACCCAGGACACTGTCCCTCCTCCCTTCCCCTCCCACCCCTCCCCCCTGTCCCGCCCCCCCAGGGCCCTATCCCTCCTACAGGGTGACATCTCTCAGGGCACCCATCAGAGGCCCTCCGAGCACGTCCTTACGCCCTGCATCTTCACAGGTGTTGGTGTAACTGGGACGGTGTCTATTTTTAGCACCCACTGTGCCCTCGGCCCCAGCTTCAGGGCCTCAGGGCAGGTGCTCAAAGCACGCCTGGCAGGATGGAGGCAGGAGCATAGCGGCCCAGGTAACAGAGCACAGGTGGAGGCAGGGCAGGAAAGAGTCACTCCGCGTCAGCCCCATAGTAGCTCTTCTAAGACCCCACTTGATGCCCAAAAGGCACGCTGGCCACCGAAGCCCCCCACCTGCTTTTCTAAACAAGGTGGCACCAGGGCACGGCCACGCCCTACATGTTTCCGTGGCGGCTCTCCCACCCGCAGGGCAGGGTAGAGGTGTCACAGACGCCAGCCGGCCCTCGGCACCTGCCAGCCCGACAGGGACCCTGCTCCAAGGTCCTCCTGGCCCTGGGGGTCCAATGGTCCCATCCACTGAGACTGCCTAGGTTCGTCCCCCAAATGCCCCGCCACGCTCCTGCCCACAGTGCCCACCTGCAGCGTCCCAACACCTAGGGCTGCCAGCCCCCACCCCTCAGTCTCTCAAACCTAGATGGCCAGCATCCTGCCTGCCATGCAAGTGGAGACAAGACTTTGCTCTCTGTGTGAGTTTCAGGGGTCGGGGGAGTGACAACTCATGGTGCCGGTTTCCTGACACCGTGTCCTCGCCCTCAGTCCTTAGGGAATAAACAGCCCCACACAAACCCACCACCACAGGCCTGTGCGAGTCGCAATCACGCCTTCTCTGCCCTCGTGCCTGAACCCAGCGCCCGCCACGGTTCAGCTGGGGCTGAGCCGACAGGATTCGATTCCAAGGTTGTGATGGGGTCCATGCCCGAAACCCAGCACCAAAAGGCAAGCCCACCCTGCAGGCCGGCCCGGGGTAGGAGGGGTGGTGGTCAGGCCTGGGGACGGCTGGTGAGGTCACGCAGATGGCTGGGGGGACACAGGATGGGCCACTAGGAGCTGGGGAGCAGCACCTCCAAGGGTGTCTGCATTTTATAGGTCCCTTCGCAAGTGGCTCAGGTACAGTGGGGTTGTTCTGTGGCATGTAAGGGGCTGGCATTCCGGCCCCTGCGGGTGCCCACGGCCTCCAGTCACCTCCACCAGACCCAGAACCCGACAGATGTCTGCGGGGAGCCAGCCCCCGGTCTCCTGGGGAAAAGCACCACCAGGCTCCTCCCCGGAAGGTGCAGTACAGAGAACACGGGTGTCACCTCCAAGTCCCCAGCCCCTCTGAGCGCAGGAGGGCCTGCAGCACAGGCTCCCGCCCCTCACGCCAGCACCTGCCCAGGTGGGGCAGGAGGCAGCTCAGGCAAGCAGGTGGCTGCCATCTGCCGGCCCAAGCGCTCCCACAGCAGCGTCACTTTTAAGCAGCCGGCTGGTGGCGGGTGGTGCTTGGTATTCATCAGAGCGCACAGGGTGGGGGTGGGGGTGGGGGTGGAGCTGGGATCAGCACCGCAGAGCGCCCCCACCCCAGACGCATCTGCAGCAGGAAGAAACCCTCCTCCCTGGAACTTGAGTGGCCCCTCGGAGGCCAGGTCCCAACCCCAGCCCCAAGGGCCAGCCCTTCACCTCTGTTTCCACCAGCACGTGCCCACCAAGGGGGCCTCAGTCCCTCTCCAGACGCCCCCCTCCTTTTCCCACACGTGGCTAAAAATAGAGCCCCTTTTGGCAACAAAGACCCCCAGTTTCCCCAGAACAGAAGCTTCCTGGGCGTCCAGACAAGGGAATAGCTCTACCTCTCCCGGAGCCCAGCTGGGTTCCTGAAAATCCGTGTCAAGCCCATCTTTGTAAATCTAGCCGTGTTCTCAGGGACGCAACTCCCCTCACACACGCCGCCCCCCTGGCTGGCTGCGCCCGCCTGGCCCACTCCCGCGGCCAGTGTGTTTGCCAGGGGTGGGCTGGGCCACGGCCAGCTAAGCGGGGGCAAGGCCGGGGGCCGGGGGGCAGCCGCAGCTTCTCTGTCATCACATCTGTCCCGTGCTGGTCCTACAGACAAGGTGGGGAGGCCCACGGCCAAGCCACACCCGAGGCTGACCGTGCCGAGCCCGGGCAGCACGGAGGACAGAGCAGGGGTAAACTGGGGCCCTGCCTCGGTCCCCTTGAGGATGCTGAGGAGGGACTGTGGAGCACACGGCTGCAGGAGTGGCCACTGTCCAATCGCCTGCTCTTCTGCGATCCCAGCAAGGCCGCGGGGACGGTTCCTGCTCCTCGGCCCCTTTTATCAGGTGACTATTAAAAGCATGTGGGGGGAAGGGTGAGTCCTACGGCAGCAGCCCTGAGCAGGCTGGAGTTCAAGGTTCCCTGATGCGCAGGTTCATGCCTAGGGGCGGGGCTCCACACTGGAGATGTACCGGGTGGGCACCTGCTCTGCACCTGCCCGTCTTGCGCCCCACACTAGGGGCTGGGCCCCCCGTTACTGTAAGCCATTTTCACACGTCACCCCCGTTCTCCAGATGACGGAAGCTGAGGCTCAGAGCGGGGACAAGAGCTGGCGGAAGAGGGGCCATGCTGGCTGCACATTAACGCACAGCCTCTGTCCTCAGCTTCCCTGGCAGGACAACCCCAGGGGAGGCGGCAGGCTGAGCTCCCTGCCCTCCATGGGCACCAGCGGGCACTGGGAGCCACGCCTTCCTCCAGGCTCTGGATGCGCCTGGACACACCTGTTGCCTGGCAGATGTGTCAGGAAGATCCCCCAGGGTCATTTCATCACCAGGAAAACCAGCGTCAGCTCTGCCCAGCCAGGGTCCCGGGGGGGCGGGCAGCTCTCAGGGGACCCTGGGGGGGGGTGTCTCTGCACAGCCAGGATGGGCGACCTGGGCCCCTCTGGTCAGGAAGTCTGAGCTGCCTTTGGAAAGACCGGTGGTTATAATTCTGTCCCTCTTATAAAATAAAAACATATTCGCTGTTGAAAATTTAGAAAGTACACATATGCGATCAAAAAAGAGAACTGTAAAATAACCCAAAATAGCTCCCGTTCGCGCTGTGGGCGCACGTGCCCTCCCCGCTACCCGCGGGGCCTCGTGGGGCCACCCTGTACACGCTGCTCTGCCCTCTCCTGCATCTCGCTGCAGCCACGCCAGTGTGAAGTATTCTCCCGCGACGTCACTTCCTAAGGACGGGACTCAGGAAGGGTACCAGCAGGGACGGCTGAGGACAGGCGAGAACGCAACACAGCACAGAGCCCGGCACTCGCAAGCCCCAACGGGAGAGCGCCCTGGGTGAGCAAAGCGGCTCTGTGATGACAGCACAGCGCGGCTTCGACACTTCCCTGTGGTCCATATTCTGCAACATCCAAAAGCCAAGACTGCTGCCTGCCGCGCGGACATGACACTTAAGAGACGGCGCCCCGGGGCTGGTGACGTCCGCACCTGGAAGCGGCACCAGGCTCCAAAGGGAGGGGTCCTCACTCAGGTGTCCGGACTGCGTGGGCACCACCCCCAGACATCTGTGCTGAAGCCTGACCCTCAAGGCCACAATACCTGGAGTGGGGCCTCAGGGCGGGGGTCAGGGCAGGAGGAGGTCATCGGGGTGGGGCCCTCAGAAGGAGAGAGGCCAGCGCACTCTCTGTCCCGATGCCTGAGGACCCAGCGAGAAGACGGCCGGCCCGCCAGGACCTGCCCTCGGCAGCGCCTCGCTCTCAGCCTTCCAGCCGCATGCCGCTGAGAAACACGATCCCTCGTTCAAGCCGCTGGGTCTGTGGTTCTTGGTCCTGACGGAAAAGCTAAGGGAGCGGGTGCGCTGTGCTCGGCGGCTCAGGCACCGTAAGAGCATCTGGACTTGATGCCACTCCCCGGGGACAGACCCATGGGTGGCACATGTGGAGGAGGGTCCCTCGAGCTGGGGTCTGCTGGCACATGATGACAGAGGTGACGTGCATGGTCCTTGGGGACGATCCCACGGGGCTGCATGGGGCCGAGCGTCCTGGGTGCCCGGCCCGCGATGACGTGATCATGTGTGCAGCTGTCCTCCCTCTGTGAGCCCGGCAGGATGGGGCCCAGTGAACCCAGAGCAAGAAGGGGCTGCAGGGAGACAGAGCAAGCCCTGGAAGAGCAAGCGAGCCCCCACCCTGAAGAAATGAGGGCTCCTCTTGGGGGGGGCGGGCCAGGGCTCAGGGCCCTGAGAGCCCTTCACAGGCCCCTGAAACCGCCCAGAGGCTGCTCTGTCATTGTGCCCGAAGCCTGGACGAAAATCCAAGGACAAGAGCATCCCGAGGCAGAAGCAAGGGCGGCTGGCCACGATCCGTGCCAGCCCTTGGCCCCGCAGTGACCTAGCAGCCACATCCTGGAGAGGACGCTGTGCTCACAGTGTCCCTGTGCCAAGCCCGTCTTCCACTCACTGCCCGTCATCTGCTGAGCCCGGAGCTGTGTCTGCAGGTCACTGGCTGCCACCCTGAGCCCCCTGGGAGAGCTCACCTGGAGGGCGTGTCCACCAGGCAGGGGAAGGGACCTCGGCCAGCCCCAGCTCCCTCTTCTCTCAGGAGCTGCTGACCACTCTGGGGAAGAGAGGTTTCCCTCTAAGGCTCCGGAAGGACTCCTGACTCTTGCACCCACGACCAGTGACGGCGGAAGGTCCGGCCCCACCCCCCGCCCCAACCGGCAGGGTTTCCTGAGCACCAGCGACAGTCTGCACCTCCATTCACAGCCAGAATTAAGCTGACCCCACAGAGGGATGGGAAGAGAAAATGACCACCCCCGTGGCCAGGCAGTGTGGACCCAGACACCCCCATTACACTAATTGCTGCCTGACTCACACCCTTGTCTCACACCACAAAGACCTGGCAAAGCTGGTGAATTGCACATGAGCTACGCACGCTTCCTATGCATCGGGCAGCCGAGGGGCCCGCTTCATCCCCACTGGGTGAACACGTGCCTAAGGACACAGTGGTTCTGTCCTGGGTGAGCCATCTCCCCGGGGGACAGGGGAACAGACAGGCTCCCCCGACCGTTGGGGGCGCTCAGGCCTCTGGGCCACTGGCCTCTTCCGGGGGCACAAGGCACCAAAGGGTCTAACGCAACCAGCCACAGGCATCCGACCTCCCACCCGCCAGGTGCTTTGCACGGAGCGCCCACCCTGTCTTCTCCGTCGTCTAATGGACCCGGAGGAGGGACACTGACCTCCTAGGCAGCTGTATTCGCTTCCTGCAGCTGCTGTAACCAAGCACCACAAACAGGGGGTGGGGGTGGGGGTGCTCAACACGACACATTTGTTTCTGCAGAGCCGTCGAGGGCAGAAGTCTGAGGCCAGGGTGTAGGGCCGCTCCTCTGCCTCTCCCAGCTCCCGGTGTTACCAGCATCACAGCGATCGAAGGAGCCGGCGTGCACATGATTGACAAGCTCAGGAAGATACTCCGCCCGCCCAGGAGCGGGGAAGCGCAAGTCCGGATGGTAGTGCGCACCCCCGACTGCCAGGTGTTTCAGGGAACAACACATCGATAGGAGTGGAGGATAGAGGGTTCCCACGTAGCGAGGGCAGGCTGTATGTGCACCCAACTTCGTGACGTAACCCAGACTGAGTTCCTAAAGTTGAAGACATGCGTGCCCTTTGCCCCGGTAATGCCAAGTGAGATTTCTCTCCAATAAAGCAGAAAGTGTTAGGGAACTACGGAGCATATGGAGGACTCGTGTGCTCAGACCCACGCGTGTCTCGGTGTCGGCAGAGGGGAAGGTTCCGGAGAGCACGCTGCCAACTGATGACAGAGGTCAGGGGTCACCCCAAGAGAGATGGATTCGGGTGGAGCAAAGGAGACTATTCACTTCACTTGGAACACTTCTGTCTTGTCAGAACGAATCCCATGAATCAGGGATGACTTTTATAATTCAGGTGACTGAATTCTATAGATGACTAAGGAAATGATTTAGAAATAAAGACTTCCACCTCCCATGCTCCGACAGGGAGGCTCCCAGAATCAGCCAACCAAAACACAGGATGCCCAGTTAAGGCTGCATTTCAGACACACAGCAGTTTTTTGTTTTTTGTTGTTTTTTTTTAAACAAAAGTGTGTCCCATGCAATATCTGGCACACACTTATACAAAAACATTCCCCATTGTGCATCTGAAATTCAGCTTTAACGGGGCATCCCGGGGTTGATCCAGCAGCTCTCGTTACAGAAGGAAAAGGAACAGACAGCTTCACAAATCTCTGTGACCCTCATCTGTTCCCTTGTGCTCCCCATGAGAACCCATCATATCCATAAGGTTATCTGTTCCCCCAGTGACCCAACACACGCACACGCATGCACGTGTGTTGATCGTCACTCCTCGGGCTCCAGGAGGACAGACATCCTTTGACTTGGCTCCTATTTGAGAGTCAGGACATCACATCCGCACCCCCGCGCCCCGGTGAGCTCCTAGATTCCTGTCCCAGCCTGGTGGTGCCGGGCACGTGGAAGGCAGTCAACGAACTCGGGGAGACCCATTAACGGAGGACAAGGTGCTCCATGGGAGGGGGATAGTGCCCCCCCTTTAAGGCGTGAGGCATCCAGCTTCCAGCCTATTTGCCTCACAAGGTCACCCGCTTCGTGGCCGTGGCCGGCATCTTGTGCTTCCTGGAGCTGCCAGGTGCGCCCTCTGCCCCTCCCCACTCCATCCCAGCGCGGCCCCATGCCAAAAGGGCGTCACATGGAGTGGCCACGCCCACTGCCTCCAAAGGTGGGCTGGATTTGGAACTCATTCCAGGCCATCCGCACACTGTCACAATGAGGAGAGCCGGGGCGGAGGACGGGGAGGCTGGCACCAGGGTGACCTTGGCAGAGCCCGCGGCTCGGAGCCCTTGAGCCCCAGGACAGAGGCCAAGGGGGCTCCCGATGGGGCTCCTGAGCCTTTCTGTGCCTCTAGTCAGCCCTGTCCTCGGCCCTCCTATTCCAATGTGGCCACTCCAGCTCCACCTGAGAGCGCCCACCCTTGCCCATGGCCAGGGAAGGTGACCACCGGTCAGGGTGGCTCTGCCAGCCCCGGTGTCCTCTGCGAGGCTCACTGCTCACCCCTGCGCGTCGAGTTCCGCGTCTCGGAAGCCACAGACGAGACTCGAACATCGCAGCCCACACTGGTCTTTGTCAGTTACGTGCCCGTATTTGAGCTCTAACCAGCTCCAAATTGAATCAGGACGAAATCATCAGAATAAAAGAGCCCGAACCCCAGCCTTTCAATTCCAGCACTGGGGAAAAAAAGAAAAAGGTTATACATTTCATAACGGCCTTCTACCCTGTAATGAACAGGACAAATAAATTAGATTCCAAGCTAAGGGTATATTTATGCAATTTCATTACGTGCCCGTGAGCAAGCCTGGTTTTCACCAAGGTAAAAATGAGCTCTCAGAAACACTCGCACTAAATGAATGAAGTGATTTAACAGCTTACCGGGGAGCGCGAAAGAGGAGCTGATGGACAATGTCAAACCGGGAGCATGAGACTGTGACGGACCAGCCATGCACACGACCCCCCAGCCCCCCAGGCCCGCCGCGTGGTGGTCGGCTGCTGGCCCTCACGGGCCAAAACACTGTTCTCGGCGCTGCGGGAACTCGAGACCAGGGACACAGAGGGAACATGGGTTTGCTTTTATGTTTTGAGTGGCTATTTACAAAGCTGAAGGGTGTTCCCCGAAAACTCCAGGGGTGGCTGGCTAGGACAAACTCAGAGCCCTCTGTCAAAGGCAGACCAACGGACTTCCTGAGTCACCCCCTTGGGCCTCACAGAGGGGCTCCCTGGGACTGTAGACCAGGGCCCTGACTGCCGGAACGTCAGTCCGGGGGCACTTCAGAGAGGACCCCCCTTTTCATGGAGCAGGACATCGATGCTGGCTGGTCGGTGGGGGAGCTACCCCACCAGCCTGCCCAACAGAAACGGGGCTCACTTTAACTTCCCTGGTAGCCACCTTTTACAAGTTCAAAGGAAACCGCAGGTGACATTAATGTTAATGCTACAGCGTGTGACCCAATGTACCCAAAATACCCTCGTGTCAACGTGTGCTCCACGTAAGGCGTGGTGAGTGAGGCGGGCCCCAAGCTGGGTCCGTGGGCTCACTCTTGGAAATCGCTGGCGTTACGCTCACGGCCCACCTCCATCGGCCAGCTACACCCAGGCCGTCGAAGCCCCCCAATGCGCCCCCGTGTGGCTGGTGTCCACCCTCTTGACAAGGTGGGCCCAGAACGCCTTCACGTCACGGCAGTCAGGTTCACAAACAGCCCCCAGCCTGGGAGACACCACATGGGCGCACAAAACCCCACGCAAGGCGCGTGGGCACCCGGTGAGGGGATGCGCCCAGGACTCAGAAACCCACCTCTGCAACTTCACAGTCAGTGATGTTGCAAAGCCGCCGGGAGACCAGAGTGAGAGTCAGCCCCTCCACGGCTTTTCCAGTCTCGCCCGTCAGGAGCAAAGAACCGTACAGCCGGTGCGCTCCTGCCCTGTCCCCATAGCTCCACGAGGCAAGTGTGTCGTCACTGGGACCCTCACCCCCAACCCGGCGACACGCAGGCTTGGATGGGGCCGCCCAAAATCCCACGGCGAGCCCGCAATGCACAGGGGGCTGAGCCATCAGCACCCTCTGAGGGTAGAACTTGCTGGACGACACTGAGAACCCACGTGGAGCTGCACAGGGACCGACCCCCTTATTTGTCACTCCAGGCGGCCTCCGGCTACTCCGCACAGAGCAAGAACCAAGCCCCTCCTTCCCCGGAGCCCTGCAGGGGAACATTAAACAGGAGCACACAAAGCAGTGAGGGCCAAGCCCATCAGCTCACTGTGCGGCCAGAGCGGAGGCTCGGCAACTGCCCTGGGGAAGCTCAGAGCCACGGGTCAGCCAAGGAGGGGGCCGTAAGGGCACTGGCGTGCCAAGACAACAGGGCGGCGGACACTGGGGGGCAGGGAGGCTCCCCGCCCACCCAGCTGAGGCTGTGGGCAGGTCCCCAGGTGCTCTGGCGGTCATCCCCGCAGTGACCACGTGAGCAGGTGAGGGAGCGGGCCCCTCCACAGACCCCGCACCAGCCAGTCACTGTAGCAGCTTCACCTGCTCAGGTCTCTGTCCAGCCTGGTCCCGGGGGCCCAGCAAGCTGACGGCTCGGGACAGGTATCACCCTGTCACCGCGGGCCGCGCTGGTGTCACATGGTGATTACAAGTGTCGGTGGAAGGAGCATCGAGGAAGTGAGGGGACAAGGAGGCTGTCTCCCGTTGCCAGGGAATCGCTTTACAGAAAGGGGGGCGGGCGAGAGGAGACAGGGGAGGCGAAGAGCAGAGAGAGGAAGAGGCTTCCAGAAGCTTCCAGAAGTCTGCCCCACCCACCCCAACATCCTCCATCTGTGGGCCGCACCTGCCACCACACGGCCACCCTGAGGGCCCTGAGGGGGACGTCAGCCTGCAGCCTCAGGCTCATCTGTGTCCCAAGCCACCCCCCTCCCCCACGTTCTTACATAACTTGGGTCCTTCCTCACCCCCACGCAGCACCATCCTCCAAGTCCCCACACCTTCTAGACACGGGGGTGTGACATCTGCTCGCACCATTCCGCTCCAAGAGAACATGTCCCCCCGCACCCCAAACTCAAACACTGCCACCCTCCTCGAAGCAGGGAGGGATAAAAATGAACATAAAATAAAAACAAGCTACCACCACCACCCACCGCATCATTAAAGGCAAAAAAAAAGACTACAAATAAAACTCTTTCCTTCGTGTTCTAGAAAAACAAAATCGCGTGCCGGGCGCAGGAGCTCAGGGCCGGGGGGGACTAGAGGGGACCAGGATGCTCTGCCTTCTCATCTCCATGGCTGAGCTCGCCGGTCGCGCTGCTTATTCTGAAAACAGAAAGGCAGCCGTCCACGCGGACGTGAGCAGGGCTCGGCCGCTACCACGGCGTTCCCGCGAGGGCAGGGCGGGAGGATTGTCGGCCAGAGTCCCGCTTCCCTGCCCGCCTCGCCCCTGCCCCAGAGGAGCCCATCTGAGGGGGAAGGAGGAGGAGCCACGTTTGGTTCAGGAGTCAAAGGCCAGGATCTGCCTCGCGGGCCCCTGCCCACCTGTGTGGAACGAAACCTCGTCCCAACTGATGACGTGCAACTATGCAGATGGCTCTGGGCCCTCCCCCTTCTCTCTGTCTCTGTAAAAAACAATAAAATAAATCTTTAGGAAAAGACAATAAAATCAATCTTTTAAAAACAAAGACAAGACAGGCCGCTGGGGAACGGCAGGGCACAGAGCTGTGGGTTCCCAGGGGTGTCCTCTGGCCTCCACCAAACACAAGCCGCCCTACTTAGAAAATTCTAGGGGAGGTCCTGGCAGGACAGGAGGGTGGCCGGCCGGGGCCCCGCCCACAGGGGTAGAAGGTTCTAGATGCAAGTCCACGTGCTCGTGGTGAGGAAGCACAGTTCACACGCGCCTAGCCCCCAGCTCGGTAGACCTTTTCTGGCACCATGTATTCGGCAAAGTGCTTCCTGAAGCACCAGTTGTGTGTGCAACGGCTGCGTGAGTAATGGGTGGACAGACGGACGGGTGCCTGGATGGACAGAGAGCTGGATGACACTCTGCCGGCATAAACGGAAGTGAATGGAGCCCACGGGCCAGAGCGCGCGAGCAACACAAGTTCATGTGAGCACACATGAGTGACAGGAGTGGGCATTGTAAACACATCCACAGGGGGTGGAGAGAGGAAATTAAGCACACAAATTAGGGATGATGTGAAATTAATGGCCGCCTCAAGGACTCTTGCTCATTTAACATCTTTATAAACATGAAAAACAACTAACCAGAAAGAAAAGACGGGCAAAACCGTTACTGACAAAAGGCAAAATAAGGACGTAGTCAAAGAGCGTGTGGAGGTGACAATTCCCGGGACATCCGTGTGCTCCTGCAAGCTCAGGGGACCAGAGCACGAGGGGTGATGAAGGGGACCAAGGCTGTTCCCCCATAGGGGCCACCATCATCGAGGGGTCGCTCTGGGCTCTCCCCTGTGCCCGGGGTACTTGTCCCCAGAGAACCCAAAGGGGACACAGACCAGAGAAAGGGCGATGGGGAGGCATGGCCCGGGGGGCCCCAACTCCCAGCCTCTGCAGTCTGTCCTGCACCCCACCAGTGCTGACGGAAACCAGACGGGGCCACCTGGCAGACACTGAGGAGCCGCTTGTGACCATGGCGTGCCCACGGCCCCACTAACCGGCACCTGAGGCTGCAGAATGCGCAGTAGCTGCCGCCGCCTCCCGCTGCGCCATGTCAGCTGTCGCTGCAGCATTTTCAGAGGAGTCTGCAGGAGTTTTCTTCGGGAAGTTGGACTGGATTGGCTTTGGTATAAACACAGTCACAGGGAGGCTGGAAAACCATAAACCAAGGCTGACGGCCGGTGCCACGTACCAGGCAGGCCACCCGGCCACCACAGCCCTGACCTTGCCTACCATCCAAGCCAACGGCCTGAAAGACAGGACAAGTGGGTCACCAGCAAGGTCTGCCGAGGAGACGGTGGGCGGTGCTGCAGGAGTGCTGGGACCGAGAGGAGACAGAAGTGGCCTGGAGTGAAGGGAAGCAGCTCCCAAGTCGATGGCGATTCAGCGTGAAGAAAAACGACAAATGCTCACGGCTGAGAGAGAAGCGGGGAACCCAGCCTGGAGCAGGTGCTGTCCAAGCCAAGGGCCGCCAGGGAGCAGGGGTGGCGGCCACGTCAGGCAATCCAAGAGGTCCTATGGTACAAGCTGGGATCCAATGGGGGCAAGGAGTGACTTGTGGTTTTCAGCAAAGAACCTGGCTCCAAGGAGTTGCAGAGTGCGCTGTGACCGCCCCGTCCCCTGCCCCGAGGTGGCCTCGCTCATTTTGGGGGGGAAGGGCCGCACTAGAGTTCAGGGGAGGCGGATTAGATGCAGAGAACTAAGAGCCACACGTGCGTGAGAGCCCATTAAACACCTCCGGCTCAGCTGCTGGGCTGGGGGCTGCCCGGGAAGGTTTGGGAGGGGCCGCTGAGGGTGGGGGCGGGCACTCCCTCAGAGGACAGTCAGGCCTGGAGGAGGTGAGACATTGCAATCAGAAGGTGCCAGAAGGTGGACTGCAGCCCAATGCCAGCCCTCCCTGCTCAGCCGATGTGCTGCTCAGGAGGAAAACGAAGCCGGCGCTCAGACACATTTGGAAATTTACTGAGGCAGCCATGCCGCGCTGTCTTATGGGGCTGGGTTAGTCAGCCAGCTACCCGCACATTCCCACCGCACCCCCCTGGTGCGGAGGCTGCGTGGGCCTGCCGGAAGCAGCAGGGAGAGGACAGAGCGGGTGCGGGGCGGCGGACAGTCGAGCCAAGACCCACGCGGGAAGGGCACTGGCCAAGGGCAGACAGAGGGGCTGAGCCAGGACGTGCAAGGTGGGCAGGCAGGGCCAGCTTCCTGGGGAGCAGGACCACGCAGGCTGAGGCTGGGTCAGGCTCACACAGCCAGTGACCCTGACAGCAGCAGCTCGGAAACCTCATGCCATGACGCCCAGGAGAGCAGCGAGGCTGCCCTCAGGCCCGGGAACCCATGGTTCACCCCACACCCCAGATGGGCAGCAGCGCTCAGATGACCTCTGTGACTAAAGCACTAAAAAGTCCCTCATGTGCTTACAGACATGACCTCCTTGAGGTCAGGGAGCTGGTCTGTTTTGTTTTACTGCTGTCTCTCTGGTGCCTAAAATACTACCCAGAATGTGTTAGATGCTTGGGAATTACTTGTAGAGTGAGTGGGTGGGTGGGTGGATGGATAATGGATAGATGGATGGATGGATGGATGATGGATAAATGAATGGATGGATGGTGGGTGGATGGATGGATAAATGGATGGATGGATGGATGATTGATGGATGGATGATGGATGGATGGATGAATGGATGATGGAAGGATGGATAGATGGATGGATGGATGATATATGGATGATGGATGGATGGATGATGGAAGGATGGATGGATGGATGGATGGATGGATGATATATGGATGATGGATGGATGGATGATGGAAGGATGGATGGATGATAGATGAATGATGGATGGATGGGTGAGTGGTGGATGGATGGATGGATTGATGATGAATGGATGACAGATGGATGGATGGATGAATGGATGCTGGATGGATGGATGGGTGGGTGGATGGATGGATGATGGATGAATAATGGATGGATGGATGGATGGATAATAGATGGATGGATGGATGGATGAATGGACGATGGATGGATGGATGATAGATGGGTGGGTGGATGGATGGATGGAGGGATGGATGGAAGACTAGATGGATGAATGGGTGGGTGGATGGATGGATGATGGATGGATGATGGATGATGAATGGATGGATAGATGAATAGATGGATGGATGGATGGATGGATGGATAATGGATAAATGGAAAGATGAATAGATGGATGGATAGAGTGCCCCATATTGCATTTTCAGCAATTACTTATATATTGGGTCCATAGCGACTGTTCCTTGCCACCATCACTCCTCACCCAGCCCCAGGAGACCGAATAAAGAAGTAACTGAGCTGAAAGTATCACTGGAGGGTCTCTGAGTGTGAGCACAGGCGATGTCACAGGAGGTCTGGAGGCTGAGAAAGCTTTGCCCAGCTCCTTGGAGAGTTACATGACTTTACAAAGAGAGAGGCCCTGTGGAGCAGTGAACACGTGGCCCTGCCAGCTTGCTAAGCATAGCAAGGTCTCTGCAGAGCTTAGACCTGGGACCAGCTGCTGTGCAGAGGGCATGAGCGCTCCATCTCATTCTCTCCACCCAACAGCGCTGCAAGGTGAGACGGTGACTCAGCCCATTTCATAGGTGGGAACAATGAGGCTCATGGGGACGAAGTCACTCACCCAAGGCCACACGTCTGACCAGACGTGAAGCTGGAACATGGACAGGACTCCCACCAGACAGAGCTCTCAGCTGTCCCCAAATCATCCCCCTCCCAAAGGATGAACCTTACATTAGTAGACACACCCTGGGCCATGATGGCAACTGCCCAAAAGGCTCTGCAAAGTGCTCTCGGAATGTGGGGTGAACGTTTAGGACCTCCTGAGGTGCCTATTTTGGGACTTGCTGCCATTTAAGAAAATTCACTTTCATGTATTCCTGGGGTCATGTTCCCCACCATGCTCAGAGGACAGGGGGCAGCGGGGCTGCATACTGGTGCCAGGCAAGCAGCTTCCAGGGGAGAGCCCCCCTTGGCTCCCTACCTCTTAGACCCCCTACCTGCCTCTGAACCCCCGAAGTTGAAGGCGAGCAGAGCTGGCCACCCCTGTGTCTATTGCAGGGCGAGAAGCCCCAAACTCAGGTGTTCTGGAAATGGCTAAAGAAGCTGACCTCTGCCCCCAGCCCCACGGGGCCTGGGCCAGCACCTATTCACCCCAACAGTGTCCCCATGACAGCAGAACAGTGTTGTGTCACAGCGCCCAGCACAGTGCAGCAGCCATGAAGCAGACGGCCTCATGCTCAGCTGGAGCAAATGCACAAATGGCGTCCCCTCCTGGTGCTGGCCCACGTCACAGAGCAGCGCCCCGGGGGCCGCCCTCACCGCTCCGCAAGGGAGGGCCACCCAGGCTTGAGCACTCGGGCACGAGGCAGGTCCGGTCTGCCGAACCCCCCGCCCTCAGCTGGGAGCGGGGGACACACGCAGCAGAGGCGCGGGCCCCCGGGGGAGGGGGGCGCACTGGGTTTTCATGTCAGTGGTTCCACAAGTTCTAAGTTGTACCCTAGAGACGTGCCCATCATGGGCAGGCGACAGGGTGGGCAGAGGGGCCAGGCTCGGCACCCCATCCCCCAATGCAAGCTGCCAGCCACTCGGCGTCCACCCCAGGCCAAGGGGCCGCTCAGGACATCTTCGTGACATGCATTAGCATATGCATCGGCGAAATGAATCCTCCCCCTAAACCAGAGATCAGTGTGAAATAAAGACTGTTTGATGGCTTGCTTTTTTTTTATTTGCACATGGGGGGAGTGGCTGGAGGCCATGACTCGTGGGATCCAGGATGGGGAGCCCTGGGTCCTCCTGTGTCCTCAGTGTCCCCATCAGCGGAGGACGCCCAGCACACGCTCCAGCTGGACTTCCACGGCCCTCCCTGCCACCTGCCTCCCGTCTTGGGCACTTGAGTCTTTCCTGTTCTCTTCCTCTCCCCTTGAAAATTCAAGTGAGATCCATGTGGGGCTGACTAGATGCTGGCGATTAGATTGCATCTGTCTGGATATAAATAATTTACTGCTTGGTGGTCAGAGGGAATTTTAATTAGTTCTTGTCCTGATAGAATCAGCCCACCACCGCTAAAACACTTCACTCCGAATTAGTCTGAAAGAGGCCAACAAGGCGATGCTAATTTTATACACAGGACGCCCCCGCGGCTTCTGAAAATACACACGCAGCCCGCCAAGCACTACCCAGGCTGCCTCTGCCCGCCTGGGGTCTGGGAAGGTGGGCCACAGAGAAAGGGCCAGGACCCCCTGCCTTCCATTCGCAGCCCTCCTCCTCCCAGTGGCCACATAAAGGTGTCAGGGACCCCGGTGATGCCATCAGGGGGCGGATGGGCCCAGGTGAGGACCTCACCCAACCCCAGTATCCCAGCAGGAAAGGCTGCTCTCCCTCCACGGAGGCCAGCGTCCCCACCGGCCCGGGGAAACCACAGCGGGGATTGGAGCCCGAAGCCCAGGCCCCGAGCCAGGCGGCAAACGCCCACAGCTCCACGGGGCCCCGCGCGGCCGCACAGGTGGTTACGGAGGAGAGTGAGGAGGCCCTCGTGTGTCCTGAGGTTCCCTTTAGAAACATCGGAAACGAAGCGGACCTCGGAAAACAAGCCAGCGAGATCAATAACCCACAAAAACCACCACCACAGAAAAGGTGCTTCAGAATGTGGCGAACACAGTGACATTGCCCAGAAACGTCCAGTGAGAAGGAAGAGGGTGAACAGGCTGAAGGCTGACTCGTGCATGGAGCAGAGACTGTCCCCGTTGGAACGAACGGTGGTCCCGTGAGGCTCTGCCTGCCACACCCCCACGGCCACGTCTCCGTGCAGTCACCCCGGCAGCCCACAGCGGGCATGTGACCTCACGGCGCGGTTCACAGAGGCGCCGGCCTCACCGCCACCTTGCCTGCGACGCAGGCTAGCGTTGTTAAAGCCTTCGCTAAAGGGACACAAGAGAGGGTGTGTCAAGTCGTTTAAATTAGTATGGATCGGATTACCAGCGGGGTTACGTTCCTCTCCACATGGCACGGAAACAGAACGTGCTCTTCTTGCAGGGTGCGCGCTCTTGGGCTCTTTTTTCCCCTTGCACTTAAACCTGTGTCCTTCCCCTGCCTCTGCGTGCCCCACGGGCCAGCAACTTAGGTCAGAGAGCATGACTTCTCTCCACCTGCCTGTCCGGCACACAGCGTCCAACACGGCGCAGGCCCTCCATAAACACCTGCTGGGGAGACAGAGACCAGAATGGGGGAAGTGAGTTCCCTCGTGGTTCACTATAGCATTCTTAGTACAGATGAGGGAGCTAAAGTAATAGCACACGGAAAACATCCTAGAGCACTGTCCACGTCCCGAGCCCTGGGGCACGCTCTATGTGTCTTGTCCCTTTGAGCCCCCCCCACCCCCCCCCCACGACAATGCTCGGTCCCAAAGCACATGGGGCACCCGGTAAGGGGTGACAACCAGCATTTACACCAGGCAGGCCGGCCCGTCTTCAGTCCAAACCCCATGGCTCTGGGCTCAGTGGTTATAACCCAATTTCCTCTCATTCACCCCACCTGCCTCCCGAGCGCATTTTGGGTCAAATGGAGGCGACACAGTCCCCACAACCAGGATCCTGGCTGGGAGGAAAGCGTGCCTTGGTGCACAGGGAGCTGCCGGTCTGCCAGGCAGCAACCAAGAGGGAGGTGAGGGCGGCCAAGGGGCCACTCGACCCCTCACAACAATCAAGGACACGCAAATGGACACCAGGCGTCATACCATTTCCACCTACTGGACCCAGGACCATCGCTTCTGAGACCAGCAGCCAAGCCGGCCACAGGCTCGCTGGTAGGGCCACCAGGCACACGGTAATGAGGGGCACGCATCCTGGGGACCTCACAGCGAACTGTTTGAGGAGCCGCAGGAATGTCCACGCTCCTGGAGCCTGGACTCTACTTCTAGGAATTCATTCCACAGAACTAACCAGAGGCCTAGATTTACGAAGAAGGAAGTTCATCACAGGATCACTCACAACACGGAAAAACCGGAAACAACCCAAATTGTGCATCTGCAGGACGGAGTTATCACTCAAGATCGCAGTGTCAATGGATACTTAAACCGTGCGGCGGCACTCACCATGTAATATTAAACAAAGCCGGGACACGGGATATAGAGAAACGTCACCCACTTTCATTTTACAGTGCATATTCTTTTAAAAGACGAGTGGGAAATGTACCAAAATGTTGAAGTATCTACCCCCAGGTGGGGAGATTTGAGGTTGTGGCTGATTTCTGTTCCCATCATTATACTTTTCTGTGCTTTCTCTGTTTTTTAACAAAGAGACCATATTTACTATAATCATAAAAAATATCTTCAGTAGCAAAGAATAAATTTAGCTTTTTTTTTTTTTTTTTTTTGGCTGTGGAATACATTCTGGAAGCTCACTCAGCTCTTCAAAGTCCTTTGCAAAGTGGGGCACAGAGATCTGGGGAAGGGACCCCAGAGGAGCTTCATCCAAGAAAGGACAGAGTACCCTCCTTTCTCCTGGGGAAAATGCTTCTATTAATGCAACCTAAGGTCACTCTGGGTTTGGGATGCAACCCCATCACACTGTAGGCTCACACTGCCGCTTGCTAAGTCGTCTCTTTGCCACCACCGGGCCCTGTCTCACTCAGCACAGCCTTGGAGAGAGTGGCTCTTGGGAGCCGAAGAAAGTACGTTTGATTTATTCCTACTAAACTGTATCTCGCTGGGCTCACCCGAGCGCTCCGACTACTGAGATCTGTTTAGATGCTGCGTCTATGAAATGCTCTCACCATTGCTCCCAGCTTCGGTCATCCTCAAACGTCGTAACTCTGCCACCTGTCCTCCTCTGAGTCATCACACCGAGCAGAGAGAGGGTGGGGACAGGGCCCGGTGGCACATCTCTAGGAACCCCGCTCTGCGCTTCATCCACCTGATAATCAGCCCTCCGACTGTTTTAAAAGACGTCTGGAAAGGCTGCCGAGCCCCTATGTGAGCCCTGCACGCTGGGCCTGGCGCCCACTGGTCCACGCAGAGGAGGGGCCTGAGCCCGACTTCCTCAGCAGCTCCCGCCTCCATCACCCCCAGGCCACCCTGGCCTGGTGCCCACTGAGGCCTGGGGGCCTGGGGCTGCCCTGACCCTGGGGGCAGAAGCCTCACTCGCCTGTCCTTCAAAAGCAGTGTCAGGGCCCATCCCTCCTGTGGGGCACCCAACACCATCTCCAAGTAGGACACCGAGTGCAGGTGGAGGCGGCGTGTGGTGCCAGGCGGAGCCGGGTGCAGCCCCTGCCCTTGGTGACAGCTGCCTGCAGTCTGCTTGGGCCGCCCTCGGGCCACCTGCCCAGCGAAGCTGCACCTCCACTTGCTCCCGTGTGAGACAAGGCCACTCAGCGTCCCCACCTCGCGGGACGGCGCCGCGTCCCTGACAGGGATCCCATCACTGCATGGCGGCCATGGCCATCGGCCAATGTGTCCCCACGGGGACTTAACCTCAGGGCTCACTCCAAGGCAGCCAGGACAGAACGCCCGCCCTCTGTTCTTCCAACGAGACCAAACCAGAACCTGAAATGCGGTTGGAGATTCACACACGAGAAAATGCCTGAGCCTTCCCTCCACGGTCTCCACGGGAGCCGTGTGCGGACCGAACCAATTGCGCAGAAGCTGGGAGGGCGCTCCGGGGACCGTGGGCTCCCACCCCCCAGGCAGGTGCATCGCACCGACCCCCTGTGGCCCATTGGGTGCAGGGAGGCCCACGTGCCTAGTGGGCGCAAGCCCCTCTGGAGCCGGAGCTGGCCCAGCACCCACCCTGGTCAGCCCGACACACATTGACATACAAGAGCACGCGGCCCTCGTCTGGTCTGGAAACGACCCTCCCGGGCCCCCCACGAAACAGCCCAGGGGCCCCAACCCCGTGCTTCCGGTGCCCATGAGGACCCCAAGCACCCGTTCCTCATAGCAGTCACTAAAGCCCGGATGTTGGAGGGCCTTCCCTGCCTCCCACCCCTGGGGCATTTTCCTCAGGTTGATAGTCACCACCCCGACCTGCGTCCTGAAGAGGTGCCTCCTTGCTGAGGCCTGTCCACCGTGCAGGGAGCAGCAGGCTGCCCTCCCACCTGCACCCCGTCCAAAGCCCAGGCCCATCACCTAGCACCCTGCCTCCCACTCGTAAGCCACCACCAAGGGCGAACCTGCCAGGCCCCCCAAATCCTGCTCCATGTGGGAGGGGCACAGCTAACACCTGCTTCCCCACTGCCCAGAGCTTCAGGTGTGGGTGGGGGCACCACCCTGGTGCGCCCCGATTCTGAAGCGAACAAGGAAAGCCCTCCCCAGCCTCTCAAGTATGGTTCTTCTTTCTCCTTTTGTCTTTGAAACATTTCTATTGGGATAAAATACATGCAACAAAATTTGCCGTTTTAGCCGTGTTTAGGCATACAGCTCAGGGGCGTGATGCACACTCACACTGTCATGCAGCCATCACCACCGCCATCCCCAGGACTTCCTCATCATCCCAAGCAGCCACTCGGTCCCTGTCGCTCCCTTGCCCCCCAGCCCTGGGCCCCCCACACACACTCTGTCTCTGTGGACACTTCCTATGTGCAGAATCACACAGTACTCGTCCTTCCATGTCTGACTTCTTTCACTCGCACAGTGTTTTCAAGGTTCATCCACGCTGTGGCCTGTGTGGAAATTTCATTCCTTTTCACGGCTGAGTACTATTCCACTGTGTGGATTTCCAGGCACCCCTGGATGAACACTGGGGTTGTGTCTGCCTTTGGCGATAGTGAATAATGCTGCTATGAACACGGGTGCACAAGTATCTCTGAGACCCCGCTGTCCGTTCCTCTGGGTCCACTCATATGCCAGGAATTTCTTTCCTTAGTCCACCAATCTGCATTTATTCCGTCTGCTGCAAACACTACACAGATACAAGCTATGCTGGTAGCCAAGGGGACTTCTGAGGGTGTCTGCAAGGACGGTGGATGGACAGATGAATGGATAAATGGACAGGTGAACAGATAAACAGACAGATGATGAACAAGAGGATGGATGGAAAGATAGATGGAGGAATGGACAATGGATCAATGGATGGATGGATGGACTGACGGATATGGACAAGTGGGTGGTTGGATGGGTGATGATAGACAGATGATGGATAGATGGATGGGTGGATGGATGGATGATGATAGACGGATGATAGATGGATGGAGGGATGGATGGATGGATGAATAATGGACAAGTGGGTGGATGGATGATGATAGAAAGATGATGGATAGATAATGGATGACTGGATGGATGATAGATGATTGGATGGATGGATGGACAGACAGACGGGAGACATCACCAGCATCCCATGCTTGACTCCCCCTTTACCCTATTAACCTGCAGTTTGAGACTTACTGAGTGGAGAGGATGCCCTGCATCTCCACGTGTGTGTGTGACGTTTCCCACCAACAGCCACCACTGGCTCCCAAGCCCTCCTGCCATCAGCATCACCTGGGCAGCATTTTCAAAGTGACGTTACAGACCACCCCAAGACCCTGACCCCGCGGATAGGACAGCGCCCCACAGCCAGTTTTCCGGGGGCTCCTTGCTGGCTCGGAGGATGGGCCAGGGTGGGAACCCTGGTACAGGCCGCCCAGTTCTCCTGTGGGCGCGGCTGCTCTGCAAGGCTCGCAGCAGCGTGGGTTGCTGTTCAAAAATAAATAGAATGTCATGTCTTAGGCAGGATGGAAAAACCTGTAAGTCGCAGATAAGAGTGACTGCAGGATGAGGAGGGGCCCTGGGGGGAAGAAACTTTTTATAAAACAGAGAGGTGGGAGGAGGGAACACAGCCTGGGAGCTGCGATGAAGCCACTGCGCCAGGTGACTCTCGTAAGGCCGTCCGTCCCTGCGTCCCAGCCCAGCCGCCAGTCATTAACTCCTGGAAAAGACTGTTTCCCCACCTCACCCTCCGGGCTGAGGATCTGGTGGCCCCAGGCATTGGGGACTCTTAAGGAATCGGGGGTCTCCTGGCATCTCTGAGTTCTCTAAAGAAGGCGGCACTGTGGATTCTAAACGCACATCCCAAAATGGGGGCCCAGTAGGGTACCCCCATCTCGCAACAAAAGGCGAGTTCTTGCAGTAAAACTGGCCCAAGGCAGACTGACTTGGTTCCAACAAGCCCAGCTGAGGACGGGCCTTGCCCCCTCCCCCCGGATCGCCTGTCCCTGAGGCGGTCACCTCTTCATGGTCCCCTGGTCCCCCTCATGGCTGAGCCTCTTCATGCGTATCACACAGCAGGGGTTCTAATCTCCTTTTGCACTTGCCTGCTCTCTCTCCCATCACTGAAACCCTGATTGAAACTAAAGTGCATTAGAATAATTTTATCAGGTTGTATTAAGCCTGGCGCATTAAATTCGTATATAGTCTTAATTAAATTTTAAGTCTCCAACACAGTCCCTCATTTTATCTCGCTGCCTCACATCCAGTGAAGGCTGCTGGTTTGTCGGGTACCGGAGACTTGGCCAAGGATACATGCTCATGAACTTGACGTGCAGGGCCTGGCCTCCAGCTCCTGCCCCAGCTGCCCACCCCCATCCTGCCCCAAGAGGAACCAAAACTCCCCGGAGGCCAAGGGAGAGTGGGAAGCCCACGCCCCACCTCCCAAAGAACTGGACACACCCCATCTCCCGCAGGACACGCCCCTTCTCCTGCTGGACTGGACACACCCCATCTCCTGATGGACACGCCTGGGGACTGTACCAGCAGGCAGTGCACACCTCCCCACGGAGCAGGCAGCATTCTGGGCCCAGAGCACATTCTTCCAGTCCACACTTCCTCAGCATCTACTGTTGGCTGTGACAAAGGATCCAGGATGGAAGGCCCTGGCCTATCCTCCCTTCTCCAAAGCAAGTACCTTAGGCCTCTGGCTTAAATCCTTAATCAACTGATCAAATCTACAAGTAGCTCCCTGGGCACAGAGGCTGACTTCACTCCCATTGCCCCAAGGGCCCCCCCAGCCCCTGGTATGCCCAGCCCCTTCCTGGCGTGCCCTGGGGAGAAGTGCAGTGGGTTCACAGACCCTGGGAGCCAGGGCCCTGTCCCCAGCAGTCTCCAGCGCAGCCTGTCAATGGCATCACCTGTGCAGGGGACAGCAGTGTTGTAGGGGTGCTCAGCCTGGCACAGGGCTGTGGGGCCTGGAATGAGACCCACAGGACAGCATGGAGCTCCCCGCGGGCTCTGCCCCGGCCCACCTTCACCCGTGGAGGGCTGCCAAGTCCAGCTCAGCCAGGGAACTCGGCGCCCCAGGCAGACGCCGAAAACCTTCAGCGTCAGACACCTGGGGTGCACTCCTTCTGAAACCTGTTTATCTGAAATCCAAGCTGATAGGGCCGTCCTGGGTTTTATCTGCTGCCCTCCACCATTAGCAAGGGAGCTCCTTCTCCCTGATGCCGGAGTCCCTTCTTCCCGTGCCCTCTCCCCTGAGGACTCCTGGGGGGAGGGGGGCTAAGCAGGGCCCCCTGAAAGTCACGCTCCCGGCCAGAGCACCGCAAGCCCCTTCCTGCCTGAGACAGCTGAGGAAGGCATGACGAAGGCGCCGAACAAAGGCAGGCAGAGGGGTGGCCGGAGCAGGCCACCCACACCTCCCTCTGGCTGAGAAAGACAGAGGTGCAGCCTGAGGGGTCTGCCCTGCAGGGGGGAGGGCAGGCCTTCAACGCTCTGCCTGAGCTCCGCCACCCCTCGCCCAGTGGGTGCCTGTCCCTTTAACAGGCCTGTCCCTGGCCCTCCCACTGCTGTGGCCCCTCCACGTGACTGACTGCTGATGACAGAACCGCATCTGCGATTCTCGGGCGCAGCCGTCCGCCTGCGTGTGCGCAGAAGGGGACATGGTTCTCTCCGCCTTCCCATCTGCCTCTGGAATGTTCCGAGCCCTGCCCACCCCCTCATCACCTGACTCCCAGCAGTCCTGGTTCCAGTTTTCTTCGGGGAACTGCCTGGGTGGTCACCCCAGCCCACAGATGTATGGATCCCCACACACCCGAGGACCTGGGCGGGGCCCAGGGCTGGGTCTTTACCTACTCACCGAGGGGGGGGGGGGACTGCTGACCAGGGACCACGCTCCCAGGACATGGGTCCCCCCCGGGGTAGCTATGACAACGGCTGCCTGGCCCCCACCCACGAGGCTCTGGCTGCAGGGGTTCTGGGAGCTGTGGAGATGGCTCGTTATGGTGCCCCGACTGCTGCAGTGACACACGGCAGGGGAGCAGAGTATGCTCAGGTTAGGATGCTCCCAGTGAGCAGACATTGTGGTGACAGCGTGCAAGAAGAGGGCGACGGAGAGAGCCATGTCAGCAGAGGCCGGGAGGCAGGAGGCCCATGGGGCTAGAGGGTAAGCAATGCGGAAAGGGGGCTTGAGGGGCAGGCCTCGTGGGGCCCACGCTGTCTCCCAGAGGCCACGGGAAGCCCTGGGAAGGGCTTCGAACATGGGGGTCACGGGGTCAGATGTGCTTTTTGAAACTGTTACTGGCTCCAGCTTAGAGAAGTAGGTTAGACGTGCCCCCGAAGGACAGAAGAGAGTGGCTTAAACCTCCACTCCTTAAACCACTTGCCTTTGAAAAGGCAAGTCGAAATGAGACTAAAAACTGGAGAACCGGGGCACCTGTCTCAACACCAACATGGGGTCGGGTCACTTCCAACTTCTGGCAGAGAGAGGAGCCCCTGTGGGGGCAGGCGGCCGAGCAGGCACGGCCCAGGGCCCCGCCCCCCAGACCTGCAAACGATTCCTGATTGGCCTGCCCTCTCCACCAGGCCGAAGCCCCCGTCCCGTCAGAGAAGTCACCTGTCCTGCTGGACACTGTCATGGCCAGTTTTGTGTCCACTGGGCCAGACCAGGGTCCCCAGGGGTCCACCCCGCCGCTGATGGAGGTGCTGCTGTGACCATATTGTGTGGCTATGCACTCGCAGGGGTGACCAGCTGACTGCCATAAGGGGAGCCTCGCGAAGATGGGCGGTGGGCTTCACCCAATCAGCTGACGGCCACAGAGCAAACCCTGAGGCCTTCCGGGAAAGTTCTGCCTGTTTCTAGGCTGCCAGGCAGCCCCAGGAATTTCTGACTTGTCAGCCCCCATAATCAAGTGAGCGCATTCCTTAAAATAAATCTCTTGATATAGATAATGATATATACAGATGTAGACACAGACGATCTGAATATGGATGAGGATGGAGACGGCGGTAGCCTATGGGTCCTGATTCTCCGGTGAGCCCTGATCGATGCGGACGCCCATGGCTCCGGCCCAGGTGCGTCTAGCCGCCTCTCACCTGGCCATGGTGTGATCCATGTAAGCATCCACTTCTCCCTCGTTAAAATGCGGCTTGTGGGAGCTCCAACGCAGGCCCCGCAAACCCGATTCAGATGAAGCAACCCAAACCCGCAGAACCCAGAACGCCTCCCCACCCTTCGCGCTACCCGGAAGGTCCCACACCCAACCCCCATCCCGGCTTCCCACGCAAACCCTGTGAGAGGATCTTGGCTTTGATGAGGACAGAGAGAGGGCAGAAAAACATCTTCTCACTCCCAAGATTTAAACTCCCAGAAAACTGGGTTTCCCGACAATTCTGGCTGCAACAGGAAAGCAGGGAGTGAGAGACATGTTTGAGACCCTGGTGGAGTGTGGGGTCACCAGAGAGACCCAGGACTACAAATGGGGTGCACTGGCCTGCTCTGCCCCAGGGGGGCGGGGGCGGGGATGGGGGCAGTGGGGGTCTTCAGACCCACGAGGGCTCTGTCAGCCCAGAGCCGCACTGCCGGGAGAGCAGCTGCATCCAAAACCGTCTTCGAGCTTGATGACTTCACGTCTTCCCATCGAACCTAAAGAAACAAACTCAATAAAAGCCACTTTAATGGTATTACACGGGGGGGTGGGGGGGGACTCTTGGGTTTCTAGTGCGAAGGACCCATGACAAGAGGCAGAAGTTTCCAGAAGTACATGTTAAAAGCGATGGGCTCAGCTCGGCCAGCTTCAAGCCCCTGCCGGCACAAATGCATCTTGTGGCCTCTCATTTCCACCCATTTCAAAACTGGCTCCAGCACCAGGAGCAGCTGGTCACCCCGCCCTCCCCCTGGAAAACGCAGAGAAGGGAGGCAGGAGCTGGGAGGGGCGTCTGGGAGGGCAGGGCTGTGGCCTCGAGTCCCGGCTCTGACAGGGGGCCAGCCTCGGTCCCTGGCACGAGGGCAGCTCTGGACGGCTGCCACGGGGATGGCTCTGCGGGGGCCACTGTGCAGACCCAGCATGGGCGGCACTGACCACATGCTCAGCTCGCGTCCTGCTGCCCCAGCACCTGGCCCCAGGGCACCCCCTTTCTGTGCAGGCTTGCCGGCCTGCAGGAGGTGGAGGCTGGAGGGGGGTGGGGGGCGGCCGTCCAACAGGAAGGGCCACTTGGGGCGCTTCCCTCTCATCTCCCTCACCCACCCGGGGTTTCGGCGGGCCCGGCTGACCACACAGTCCGGGGGAACCAGAAGCTTTGTCACCGCAGCAGCAGCAGCAGCAGCCGGCACAGAATGTGTCCTCAAATAACCCCTGCTTAGGTGGGGACGCAAAGCAGGCCAGGCACAGAGCACACGCTCAGACCAAGGCGGAGACTGAGGGTGAACATGCGTGCCCACAGCCCGCATTTCCTCCCCTGTGCGACCACAGTCAGGGAGGTGGCTGTGGGGTGTGCACACAAGGCCGTCCCCTTCCCTGCAGGCACGAGGGGAAGGCTAGGACTCACTGGCGCACTGGAACCCCAACTGGGCCACGAAACCCACACATCAACACGCCTTTTCCACATCCTCCGTGGAGACTATTGGGCAAGATGTTGTTAGAATTCACAGCTATGAAAAAGGAACTCCCTGGCTTGGCTTTAAAAAATAGAATAAAATAACAGAAAGGTAAACCTACAAGCAGCTCCTAGAAATCCAGAGGCACAGGGAGCTGGTGTAGGGCGTGCTTGGGGGGCGGCTCTGAGCAAATGGTGGGTCATTCCAGAAGTCCGCGGGGCTCCCAGCACAGCACCTGCGCCCACAGCTGACAGTGGGGATGCACCTTCTCCCTGTGCCCTGACTGCACAGCCGCAGCTACCCCGGCCGTGAGCTCCCCGTAAGAAGCGTGGTCTGGGGGATGGCTGCACCTTACACTCAGACTCCCGCCCCCTCAGTGTCTTCATGTTTCTGCATTCCTGCGTGTCCTGCTCTGGGATGCTGTCCCCACAGGTCTGTCTCACCCCTTCCTTTCTGAACAGAAGAGACCTTTGTCTCTCTGACACCCCCTTGTGCCCCTCTGTGTCCTGCTCATGTCTTTGCCTGTTTTCCATGAACTCTGGAGACCTTGTCTGATCCAGCCGTGTGGTGAAGTCACAGACATGACGGCTCCAGTCCCCGGCCGTGACGTGGCCTGCCCCCATGTAGCATCACACACCTGTGCAGGCCCAGCTGCCAGGCACATGGCACCACCACTCCTCCCAGAAAAGCCCATGTGGGAGGGGGCACCCAATCAGCCAGTGTGCCTCAAGTTGCCCAAAGCCAAGAACTGCCATATTTTGGGACCTGAGGGACGTGACTCAGTTTCCACAGACACTGCCCTGAGGCCAGGCCACCTTGAAGAACCTTCTCTTACAGAATCATGCAGCCCCTATGCCAGAGCCCTCCACAAGACCAAAAGACGCCCTGGAAGTGACCGTATGCCAGCTCAAAGCCTGGGCCTCTGCGGGCCTGCTTGGATCCATCTTCTGCCCTGGAAACCAGTTGGATGGAGTCAGCCTTCTGGAGGATGCGAAACCACGTGTGGCAGAAACCGGATATTGAGTCCAGCTGTCCTGCAGCGCACCCACCAGCTGACCACAGATGCTTGAATGAGCTCAGCCCAGATCAACGAAGGGCCCAGCTGACCTGCAGGCTCATGAGCAAGAACAAGCTGCCACGTTCTGGGACTTGCTTGTTATGCGGCAGTGGCTAACTGATACACTCTTCCCCTAAAGGCATGCTCCAAACTTCATCCTGCTTCTCGGTATCAGAACTCAACGGAGACATGCAGTCAAGTCATGCCAGGAGGGCTTATAATTGATTCACTTGGTGAGATCTTTGGTTTACGTTTTTTCTTTTAACATATTTTTCAATCAGACATGAAAGGAGCCGTTTGGAGAGTCCCCGCAGCGCTCTCCGAAGCACCCTTTCCTGGGTTTCTCCACAGGGGTTGTTTTGTTTGTTGGAGAGTGTGTTCTCCTGCAGCGTTTCAAATGCTACATTTTCCTCTGGCGGCATCCAGGGCATTTGATCGCATGAGACGTGGTGATGTGGTTGTGACTGCTGTCGATCTGCATCTGGGCAAGCCTGGTAATTCTTATCTCGATGCCAAGCACAAATAAATAAACTTTATTTAAAAGAACTGGGAAAATTCCACGCTGGAGGTTAGTTTTTTTCTTTCCTTTTGCTGCCGCAGATGGAGAAATTGGTCCTGGCAAGGCCGTCTGAAATCGACTCAACAACTGGGCAGCCCCAGAACTTCTGTAGCAGGTGCGTGCAAAGCAGGGAGACGGAAAGAGACCCAGAACTCACACCCTTTGGTGCACCGACTCTCCAAGCCAACAGCGAGGAGATGCTGTAAGACGAGAACACTGCACACACGATGTATCACGGCACAGTGCCCTGCACGCACGCAGCGGTGTGTGATCCCCAAACCGTTCTTGTGCGGAGTGTGACCTCAGGGACGGGCTGACCCCAAGACCGCCACCTTGCAGGGCTCTATCAGAGGCCCCTGCAGGGCCCTGCTTTTCAGCCCTCACTTGCAGTGGGCTTGTCCTCCTGCTCAGGGGCTGGGGGGGAGTGCCCGTAGTGTCACGGCCAGGAGAACACCAATCAGTATCATCCACCCACCTGCAAGGCCACCCAGCATCCCCCAGGACTGCATAAGTCACCCGGTCACGCAGAGGGCCAGCCCAGAAGCCTGTCCCACAGCACCACCAGGACCACCACCATGGAAGCCGACCTGGACACCGGCGAACCCCGCCCTCCAGCCTCAACGCACACCGTGCTTCCTGTCCCGGAGCTGGTCACTGCTGACCCGATGCGCAGGGGCAGAATCTGGCCTGGGCACCTGCGTTTTCCAGGAGACACAAGTGTTTCAAAGGCAGGGGGGCCCAGAGACCACACCTTGAGAAACGTGGCCAAAGAAAGAGGCTGGGCACCCAGGGAACAGCAGGATGTGTCACTAGGAATGTAGAGGACCCTCAGCACAGGGGAGAGGCTGTGGGAGAACAGGTGAAGGAGAACGTGGAAGAGTCAGGGCACGACTGCTCCATGGGAGAAGGGGGCATTTGAGTTGGGTCTTAAAGCATGCGTAGGAGTTTCCAGGTGGCAAGTGGGCCATCCACATCTGGCTCTTGAAACCACAATGACGCTCAGAAATAAATGCTTTCGAGCCTGACCATGGGGTCAGGCCCCACCCCGGACACTTTTTCTCATGTTGTCACGACATCAGTGTATCTTCGAGGGGACACCACTCTCTCCTCACTTTGCGTCCCCAGCTCCTGTGCGCCTCTCTGGGAGGTCATGTGAGCCACTCACACCCGAGATGGGCGAGAAGGAGCCGGGGAGCCCCCGCAAGGGTCTGAGAAAGGCGCTGAGGCCGGGCTGCATGCACTGGGCGCCCCGCCCTGTCCTGCATGGCCCACGTGGGCTGTGTGTCCTTCAGGGTTCTCTGAGTCCCAGGGCCAGGTGGGCAGGATGGCCGGCAGTCCCCCGGTGCACGCCAGTGTCTCATATGGAGACCTTGGCGGTGACCATGAGTGCACCTCAGTGAGAGGTTTATGTCAAGTGACTGCTTCTGGGGAAAGAAGCCCTCGGATTAGAAAAGGAAAGAAAATAGGTGGAAGGCACCCCCTGCCCTTTTCCACCCACCCCACTCCCCAGCCCTGTCCCCCTCACCCCCGCCCTCCCAGAGAGAAACCCACAGAGGCACTTGGGGCTGCTTCCTCTTCCCCTCAATTTGTCTCACCTTTGTCCCAACTGCCCCTCCTAACTCCCAGCCCCCTGCACTCCTCCCCCCGCCCCCCACACACACACTCCTCATTTATTGTCCTGATCTCAGACCCCACGTGGCCAGGCCCGGTGAGCAACACCAAGACACTGCAAAGGGCAATTACTTTGAAACCGCCCATCCTGTCATTTTAAGAGGGTAGAGGACCGACTGGCAGCCAAGAAGGATGGCACATAATTGCCCTTTGTTTAAGAGGCAAATGAATATTCCTGCAGAGCTGAAAACTCATTCTTCACACAGATAAGCTTCCAAAAATTGCCATCCATCCGCTGCCAAGTTTGGGGCTGTTCTCTCCTTCCCAACCCCCCGGGACTGTTTTAACGGCCCAAAATGCAAACTGCCTTCCCCAGTGGCCCTTGGGGCTAGACAGGGGTCTAAGGATGCACCTCACGCGGCCATGAGAAGGGAGGACGCCTCCAGGACAGCACATTGAAGGTCATGAACACTACTGAAGGTCACGCCGGCTGCCTGACCCTGACAGGGAAGCAGGTCACGGGCCTGCTCACTTGTCTCGCCTGCACACTCTTCTACACTTCCTGGTATCCAGGGGGCCCCTTTCTCTCCAGGGAGGAAAGGGAGACACAGGGACATCGGTGCAGCCCTGGGGGAGACGTCCTCACTGTGACCCACATCACGGGGGAGGGCTAGTGCAGACCCCGCTCCTCAAAGAAGTCTGCAGTGAGCCTCTTGAGAGGGGCTCAAGACTGGGGTGACTCACTAGAAATCTCAGGGTCCCACTTCCAGGAGCAGAAATAGGCCTGTAAGCTACTTCTGGGAGAAGGGAGCTGTCCCCTGTCCCTTCATCCCTGTGTTTTCAGTGTCCAGGCCTGGGCTTGCTCCGATCCAGGCTCCACCCATCGGGAGCCACGCCCCCACCCACCCCCCACCCCAGACTTCTCAGTTTACTGAGCACCTACTCTGTGCCAGGCAAAGCGGGAAGTGAGGAAGCAGCACCAGGGCTGCAAAGACCCCGCATCCCTGTCCCCCTCCCCCGAACCCAGGCCTGCACAAGCAGTGCATTTGCTGTGTGTTGGGGACCCCGAGCAACAGCCTGAGGCAGGGTTAGGGGTGATCCCAGGAAGACGGGGGTGAAGGGTAGGGAGGCTAAGACAGCGATGGAAGGACACCGCGCGTGCGAGGTGAGCATGCGTGAGTGTGCGTGAGCGTATAGTGTTACCAAACTGGTCACGGCGCAGGCGACGAGCACTCCATCCACGGGGATCCTATGGAGAAACACGCAGCCTGCCCGGCCCTGGGAAGGCGGGAAGGCTGCGGGGACAGGGGCGGGCAAGGATCTCCACCACCCCCATCCCCCATGGTGGGGGGCTGCACTGACTCCCCACACCTCCGGAGATCTGCTGGGAGCCTGAGCCCCCTCCCTTCCCCCCAGAGAAAGCTCAAGGGCAGAGAACCCAGGCGCTGGAGGTGGGAGGGGCCCGCACGCACAAGAGCTGCACCCCGATAACCACAGCCAATGAGAGCTAAGCCCAGAGGTCCACGGGGACAAGTTCTCCTGAGGTGGTCCCTGCAGGAGGGGGGCTATTTCTGGGTGAGCAAGGGCCCTCCTCCCACCCCCATCCCCGGCCTGTCCCTTGAGAGCCAGCTTGTCAAGCGCCCCCCACCATGAGAAGCGTCACTGCAAGAAATGTGATTGTCCCTCAAAATCGTGTTGAGACGTAACCCCCATGTGCCGTTACTAGGAGGTGGGGCCTTGGGGAGTTGAGGAGGTAATGGGCGTGGAGCCTCATGAGTGGGATTGGTGCCCTCCCTCATAAAAGGGGCCCCCGGAGAGCACCCCCACCACCATGTGAGCACAGTGACAAGGTGGTGGTCATGGATCAAAAAGCAGGCCCTCACCAGACCCCGAGCCTGCTGGCACCTTGACCGTAGACTCCCACCCCCCGGGACTGTTAGCTGTGACAGCGGCGTGAGCAGTCCACGGTGACTCCTGACCCACCTCAGCTGAGGCGGCAGGTCAGTGCACTGACGGCCAGCACCTGAGGCCACATGCCCTGCCCCTCACTTCCTCACTGACCGGAAGGGGCCAGCCACACCGCCCCACACAGCCTCCTCATTGCAACCAGACGAGAAAGGGGACAGCTTGGGGACCAGCAGGGGGAGGAGGGCCCCAGCCGCTCAGCCCAGAACAGTGCTCCCCGGCGCACGGGAGCAGATGTGGTGCACAGCCCCATCTGGTGTCACGGCCCTTGGGTGACAGAGCTGGCTGGGTAGTGACTCCGGGAGCAGCCCAGGAGCAGAGAGACACCAGCCCAGGAGGATGGACGTGGATGGCCCACGCACGGCAGGCAACCGCCACCCGGGAGGTCCCCGCGTACCATGGACGTCGTCAGCGTGCTTCCAGGCCGTCCCCAACTCCCCCCTCCCTTTTGCTTCTTTTCTCTTTATTTTGACTAAGCTGCTTTTGTTTTGCGAGGGTCCCTTCGTGTGTGTGCGCCGCACACACGTGTCAAGTTTGTATTCCAATCCTTGAACGAGGTCTTTGCTGAGAATCTACAATCCCCCAAGGCCTCACTCCTGCAGAGATTGCTTTTCTAGCGCTGTTAGGCCTTCATTCTAATCAGCTTCCTCTTTATTGCAGAACCAGGTCACATTGCCTTGACTCGGCCAGACATCTTTCATCGACGGGGAGGGGTGGGCAAGGGGAGAGAGGGACCCCGAGAGGGAGGGGTGGGGAGCGGGAACCCTGGCTTAACTCAGTGGAATTGCTCAGTAATTGAATTCCCGGGAACCACACTGACCTGATCGCTTCAGATGACTGTGATGTGGCTGTGTCTCCCAGCACTGGGAGCTCCTTTCTGGGTCTTGATTTGTAAAGTGACTAGGGGAGGAAGCCACCAGCCACGCCGGGCCCATGTCCAGGTCCCGGCCGGGCTGGAAGGTCGTCTGCCCTGGCCAGACACGTGTCCCCCGGGGCCTGCTCCAGTCCTGAGGCCAGCAGAGGAAATGGGAGGTCAGTGCGCCCCAGGACAGACACGAGACCCGGCTGGAGGAGAGGCAGGAGGGCGCATCTGGACACCCAGGGGATCCGTCCATGAAAAGCTCTCCCCCCCCTCCCTCCCTTCCTCCACTGCAATTAGTTGTTTTAAGGTTCAGGGGGGACATGGAGGGAGAGATGTAACTGAGGGAAGTGAAGCTGTCTCTATCTGCATTCTCAGGTCAAATGGACAGTCCCCTCTCACGCTTCCTTGCAACGTTTATTGAGCACCTACTGTCTGCCAGAGAGGTGAGAGGCTGTGCCCTTTCCCTCCAGCGCTTGTCAAGAGCTCAGGGCTGCGGGGAGGCCCTAGGAGACGGAGGGTGTGAGGCCTTCATTCTAAGGCTGTGGACTGGGTCCCTTCACAAGCGCCCAGGCCACAGCAGGGACAACTAAGGAAACAGGCCCCAGGATAGGCTCCGGAAGCTGCTTTTCCTTGCCATCCAACAGCCACTCTCCAAGCCCATCCCGCTCCCACCGCCAGTCAGAGGGCTGGGTATTTAAATCAAGGGACCGAGGGACCGTGGACAAGCAAGGGGAACATACAAACCCCGTGGCCACCGCTGGGCTCCTGAGCATGGAGAAGATGCACCCTGCATAGCCAGCAAGCCTGGTGGTCCCTGCCCCTGTCCCCGGGTCCGTGTGACCCCACAGTGCCCTGCGGGAGTGCAATGCGAGCACAGCCAACTGTTTACATATAAAAATTCAAATTGATGCAATGTCTAGCATAAGGCACCTTCAGAATCAAAGGTCACTTTTTAAACTTTGGTGCCAAAGAGCACGGGTGCCCAGGCTGAGGTGCTGATGTGGGAGGTGGGCAGAGCCATGTATAGGGGGCCCCTAAAGATGCGAGAGGCGCCGCGGGCTCCAGGCAGATCCACGCCACCAGCTCGGAGCCCCCAGCGAGCTTGGACCAAGCACCTACTACGTGCCAGGTACTCGTAAGCCCTGAGAATACCAGACGGACACCAGACATGGCACACACCCTCACGTTCCCGTATGGAGACACGCACGCGGCTCTGTGGCCGCCCCATCTGTCTGCACGGACCCTGCTTGCTCTCCCAGTTGTGACCAGCCCCCTCCTGCAGGGGGCTGCTGGCAGCCAGGGGCTCTGGGAGCCGCGCGCCAGCCGTGAGTGGGGAGAGGGCAGGTACTGGCAAGACAGCCTGGCGCCTCGCTCGGAGCCGCCGCCAAGTCACGAGGGGCTCGCGCGCGTCCCAGCCACCCTCCTGGAGGGAGTGCGAGGTGGCAGCCCTTGGCCCGGGGACAGCAGATTCTTGGATTCTGCACAAGGTAGTTGTGAAGGCCAATCTGCCAGGGGAGAGATACGAAGCACATTCACAAGCTAAATATAAATAATATTGATTCGTCTGCCATCTTGAATTATCCGTTTCGCTTCTGTTTCCATTAGCATCAATAATCACACGCTGCCTCCCCTGTAGACGGGCTACAGTGCCCTTAGAAGGGAGCAGCCAGCCTCAGGGGCATGCAGCTAGCGGAATCTCAGGCTACCTTCCGGAACACTCGGGGCCCTTCCGAGGCACTTTCTCCCCCTTTTATCTGCTCCTCACTCCAAGCCCAGCCAAGAGGGCTGGGTCCACGGCCACCTGAGACGCCCCTCGAGGAGGCATTCTGTCCTCTTTGGCAGATGCCCTGGTTCTGGGACGCACTGGCACATGCTCTGAGGCTCACTCCCAGGCGGAAGGGAAGGAAGCTGACATGGCTGCATGCGCTGCCCAGCTCACCCCGTGGGGCACCGCCTGGCTGCCAGCCCAGGGCAGGCCCAGGACAGGGACCACGGAGGCTCTGCTGCGGAGCCGCGGGGCCCTCAGCCATCTCAGCAGTCCCCCACCCAGGCCCCAAGCCCACAGCGCACAGCACAGCAGGGGGGAGGTCCGGGCCTCCTGCACGCCCCCTGCATTCCCAGGACTCAGGGCTGCTGGTGACAGAACCAGGGCACGGAAGCCACACAGGCCCCTCATCAGTCAGCTGGGGCACAAGGCTAACGAGGCGTGAGCCCCACCCCCACCCAGCCAGCTGCCAGATTCCCAATTCTGATTGAGAACCTACTATCCTCTGTGTTCTGAGGGGACAGGATCCCTGCCTTTGAAGCATTTATAACCAACTATGGAGACAGTTGTGCAAACACCCGCCAGGGCCCGGGCTTTCCATTCTTGCTTATCAGGGATGACTACGGGTCCCAGGACTGTGCTGGAAAGACGGGGTGCTGACAGGCTGGAGGGAGCCATGAGGAGGGGCCTCTGCAGATGGCTCTTCGTGTCCTTTGTGTAACAGACAGCGTGCACAGATGCCCCCAAAGCCCACTGCCTTAGATATGGCCACAGACGTTCTGCGCATGCCTGTGGGAGGATCGAGATGGGCTTTCACCATCTATCTAATGGGTCTAGCAGCTCCTACGAGTCTCCAGGAGAAATGGGGCTCAGCCACCGCTTCAGTGTGCCCTGCTACACAGGAGGATTTTCTGAAGAGTCCCCCAGGCCCCTGGGCTCACTCAGCCACCAACGCTCCCTGGAGAAAACACACCAGCGCGCGAACCAGCCCAAAAGACCGTGCAGAGCCTGTGGCCCCTCCTACCTGTGGAAAAGTGGGCCGGGTGTGAAGGTGAGGAACAGGGTGCTGTGAGGGGCGTGCCAGAAGGACGCAGGGTTCCATCTGGAAGGAGCACAGACAGGCCAGAAAAACAGGGATGAGGGGCCCAACCCTCCTGCAGAAGGGCTTTCGGCTCTCAGCCAGACTCCAGGGAAGGAAACAGAGCCCTGGTGGAAAATGAGCTCTCTGGGGTCCCCACTGCTGATCCTGGGCCCTCATTTGTCATGATCACCCCCAACAGCCTGAGTTTACTGCCCAGTGTCATCCCTGCACCCACCATCACATGCTGAGCACCCACTCAGCCCGGGCTGCCTCTCGCCTTGCAGGGGAAAGAAAAGAACAGCTTCATCCGTGATCAGCAGGAAGCAGACGCCCGACATGTCTCTGGGCTCTCAGGGCCCGGACACACAAGCTGCCGCCTCCACATCCACCCCAAGGCGGCGGCAACAGCACTCACAGGTGGCCCACAGCCTGGTCTCTTCTCTTTTTAGCTGGTATTTTGGCCACACAGGTGAAGCCTGGACCAGGGGTGCCCCAGGGGTCCCCAAGGAGCTCAGCAGATAGCAGGATGGCACCTAGAGCTACTCTGAGGGCCCCACGTCTGGCCAGAAGAAATCTTGGTCGGGCTTCCCTCACTTTCCTTGAGCCACCCTCTCTCACCATCCCTATCGTTCCCCCCAAACCCCCTGCAGAAATCCAGCATCCCACAGCATGTTCCAGACACTGTCCTCCGGCCAGCGGCGCGGCACGGGACACCTCCAGTTGTCATTGTCCTTACACATGTGGCCTGGGGCAAGTAAGTGCCCATCAAAGAAACTAGAGCCAACACAGGAACTAAAGCACACACGCACACACACATGCAAACACAGTCACACAGATGCACATGTGCACCCCATGCATGTACACTTATACACGTGTGTGCACACTCTTGCAACACGTGTGCGCACATGCACATGTATGTGTGCTCAGGCACACACCCTTTGCACGTGCATGTGTGCGCTAGTGCATGCTCGCTCAGGCACATGCACACACATGTGCACATATGAGCAGTGACATATTCATGTGCACATACATCCTTGCACGTGTGCATTCACACTTGCACGTGTGCGTGCACAGGTGTACATAGGCACATGCCCTTGCACATGCATGTGTGCACACAGGCACACTCGCGCGCGCGCATGCATGCACTGGCACCCTCCTCGCTGCTAAGGACCTGAAGTGATATATTCTCTTCTCCCGGCTATAATGACTTGAGCGTGGGAGACAAAGCCTGTCTCCAGTATAGCAGCAGCCACACGAGAATAGCACATTCTACGATCCTGAGAAGTCTCAGCGGTCCCCAGCTGTTCCCTCCACACCAGCACACACAGGGGCCCCATACGGAGGATTTGATGCCTGCTTCCAGCCACCCCACTTACAGCAAGAGACCTGGGGGCCTTGCATGTGGGTAACCATGGCAACTTCAGGGAAGTTTAAAAAAATAAGTGTGAGTTGTTGGTTGTTATCTGGTGCTTGAGTGGGTTGGGTTCCCTTCTTTTTAAGACAGTAAGGTCCCTGAGTAACACTGTTATGAATCTGGGGGACAGCGTCCAAAGCACTTCCCAGGGGGAGGCCATGTCTCATCTGAGTGCCGCCTGCACAAGTCAGCCCTGGACTCTAGGAGGGCCATTCTCCAGGGTGACCTTCAGCCAGCACCCCTCTTGGCTCCTCTTCTTCCCCAGGACTCCTGAGACCATCAACCCAGACTCCTGGGGACCCCAACCAGGTCCCAAGGAACCACTCCCACCTCTCCCAATGTGGGGGGAGGGCCAGACAACCGCACAAGATCTTAATCCCCACATGCTGAGTCACACACACATGCGTGTAAACTACATTCCCCCACAAATAAGGTATTGCCCACACCTGGAGGTGCCCGGCACCCCAAAAGGCCCAGGTGGCCTCAGTGGAAGTAAATGGGGGACGCTGCCCTGGGCACTGACCACCCCTTCTCTGTGAAGCCAGTGGGAGCAGGCTTTTGATGCCAAGAGACACCCTCACATGTCGATGGGGTACACACACCCATGCCGGCGGCTGTGCGGGCAATGTAAGGCCCTGGGGCAAGCCACTGGGCTCCATACCGCACATTGCCTGACTGCACAGCACCTCCCACCCAACAACGGTGGGGACCCGCCCACCCCGTGCTGTCTACAGTGTGAACCTCATTTGTTACAGATCCAAGACCGGAGCGCTCGACGCCACTGCACGGCTCCGTGTCACAGCTGTGGTGCCAAAAGGCTGGGCACACAGCTGGGAGGAAAGGAATATTCTCTTAAAGGCAGAAAAGTGCTAAATGGCCTTTCAGCCTCTCCGTGCACATAATTGTAGTATCTGAGTTAATATGGGCCCGGCGTGCTGGCTGGCTGAATGCCGGCTAACGCCACAGCCCCGGGCCTCACGTGGAGCGTATCTACCACTTGGTGGAAATCAGACCCCGGTGGGGAGGTGGAAGGGGGCGGGCAGGGAGGTGGGGCAACGCATGAAATAAAGAGCGTTTCCAGGAATGACAAGGCTCCCACGCGGAATCACATCATCAATTAGCCAGCAGGAGGGCCGGGGAGCACTTGGCATCTCATTTCCACAAAGACAAAGTTTCCTTGAGGAAACTGCCAGAGTCTTCAAGGCACTGAACTAAGACAAGAACAAACGGAGGAGGAGGAGGACCACAGGCCTGGCCAGCGTCCAGCCACCTGCAGCCAGGCCCAGGGGTGTGTGGGTGCAAACACAACACACAACACGGCACATGCACACACGTGTGCTGTGTATGTGTGCATGCACACCATGTGTCTGCCTACACATGCAAACACGAATGCACGTGTGCCATCTGCAGGTGCACAAACACATGGATGCACTTGCCTGCACACTCTACTCTCAGGCTGGGCTCCACTGTTCTGACCCACAAACATCCTACTTGGTGGCTCTCACGGGTGCCAGGTGCTCAGGAGACCAAACACCCTGCAAACATGTTGCCTGGAACGTCCCCCTAGGGTCCTATAGCTCATTCCCCACCTATGAAGAGACTCTGGGGTCTTCAGGCCCTGACTCCAGGGAGCTCAGAGTGCAGCAGACCCTTCCGCAGTTCACTGAGGAGCCTTCAAGCTCATGCCCAAGGGGGCTCTGGCCTCCGAGGCCCAGGCAGCAGCCTCGCTCAGCCGTGGAAGGGAAGGTGACTGACTGCTCCCGACCGGCCAGACTGCACGGCACCAGCTCCTCCAGCTGTGCACGCCGGTAACTGTGCATCCTGCAGTGCCGAGAGGGCCCGTAAATCTCTCCTCCCTGCTGCTCTGAGCTCAGTGCCACTGCCGGCCCTTCACCCGCGCCCTGCTGGAGAAGGCTGCTGGCTGTGAAGGTGAAGCAGGGCAGGAGGCGGGCAGAGGATAGAGGCTGGTGGGGTCAGCAAGGGCGGAGTGGGCCACATGGAGAGCTGAGGCCTCCTGCTCTGGCTGCCACAGCCCCGGAGACATCACCGCAGCTCCAAGGGGAGGAGCCCCAGGAGGGCCCTGGGCCACACCCTCCTGGGCCCCTGTCTACACGGCTGCCTCCCAGGCCCCGGCTCTGGAGCAGCCTGACTCCAGTAAAGTGGGCCAGACCCTGGGGGAACCCCAACATTCCCTGGCCCTGCTGGTAAACAGCAGAGCATGAAAAGAAACCCCCAGGACAGAAAACATTTCTCCATCCGATCCTCACGCGTGCAGGGGCCGGCGCGTGGCATCGGGACCTCTCCGGAAGAGACCGCCACAGCGCCCCAAACGTGGCCCTGGTCCGGACGGCTGGGCCACGGGCTCCAGAGCACCCATCCCTTCCCCCGCAGACGTCACCTTTTCTGAAATCTCAGCACAGATGACTGCTAAGCGGGAACATCATGCTCAGGATGACTGTAAAGATGTCCTCCGTGGCCCTCGTTTTCCAGCACTCCTTACTCCCCGAAAAATTATCCTTGGGGCGCAAAATTTCCTAGTCTGGTCTTAGGTTTCTTGATAGGATTTAAACAAAACGTATTGTTGTAACCAGTTCTCTCTACGTCAGTCTCCGTGGTGATTTCTAACAAGGCAAGAACACGTCTGCAGCGGGAGGAGCAGAGGCTGCACTGTCACATGTGAACAACAGCCTGGCTTCACTTTGCCTGTCCATCCTGTGCAGACGGTTCTGCTCTTAAAACGGATGTCGGGGGAAAGCCGGGACGGCTCAGCGGGTTGAGCGCTCGCTTTGAGGCCATGAGGACCGAGGATCGAATCCCGGCTCCGGCCCAGGCAGGACCCACGTGCTGAACTGGGGAGTTCCCACAGTTCGGTTCTCTAACTGTCTCTGTCTCTGTCTCTCTCTCTATCTGTCAAAAAGTAAAATAGAAATAAATATGCACTGA
>PVKE010000046.1:105410-124214 GCA_004027555.1 Craseonycteris thonglongyai | reverse complement strand
CAAAAAAAAAAAACGGATGTCAGCTTACGTCAGGGGACGGCACCCATGCCGCAGCCATCTTACACGCTTAGGCGGGGACCATCCAGAAAAGCGGGGCCAATCATTGCAACACTGTCATGCAGCCCAAAGTTGGACAGCATTTTCCAATGCCAGGGCCGAGGTGTGGGCAGCACGCAGGCCTGGATCGGGCGCTGGGGAGGAAAGGAACGCAGAGTCTGGGAACGTTCTCCTCACCTGTCCTAGGGGGAACCTGCCCACGGGGAAGAACAGAGCAGTCACTGGGAGGTGGCCTTCAGTCATGCTGCGGAGCAGTCCCAGACCCCAACACAAGGGCTCCCCATCCAACAAGGCCACGCTGCAGCCTCCCTGTCCCTCCCTTCGGCCATCAGTCGAAGGTTCCCGGCTGCGGGTGTATGGAGTAGGCTCTGGATGCGGGGCTGGCTCTCTGGGAGCGTGGACTGTAACACTGCACCATGGAAGACACGCATCCCCACATCCCAGTTCTCCAGCTCTTCTCTCTGCTCAGATTCCAAAGCACTGCACTGACAGGCCTGGGGACAGCAGCCCAGCGCCGCAGAGAGGCCGGCCGCCCAGCCCAGCTGCTCTGGGCCCAGCTCTGCAGTGGGGACCCCAGCCAGGCCTAACGGCACCCCAGTTGTCCCTCCAATGAGCAACAGTCCATATTCCAGAAAGACACGGGCACTTTGTTTCTAATGGTCTTTGCAAAACTGGGTTTCAGTCTGTCCCACACTGAGCCCTGAGAACTGAACACCTCCCATCCTGGAGGCCGGGGTGGGACAGTCACTCCGCCTGAGTGACCCGTGCCATGTGGCAGTCACAGGTTCAGAGGAGTCAGTGCCAGGCTGGGGGGCCACGGCTCTCCTCCCTCCGTTCTTCTCCCTCAGGCCCCAGCCTCTAGAGGCCACAGCCACTCCTGCAAAGGCAGGGAGCCCAGCAGCAGGGCAGCCCTCCCTGTGGAGTGGAGGTGTGGGACCCACCACAAGCAGGCAGGAGCCCAGCCACTCTGCAAGCCCTGCAGACAGGCCCTCACTCATGGCCCCTGGCCTGGCCCCAGGGCGCCCCTGAAAACAGCTGTGGGCCCCTCCAGGCCATCCCAGTCAGGGCCTCCTCACCTACACGTGCTGAGGCTTGTTTCCATCTTGGCACCTGCAACTTTGTCCACAACCATTTTAACATGGCGTCATCTCCTGGTGGCTGTAGCCAACAGTGCAGAACCTACCTGCATCACTCCGAAGCGATGCCCATCCCCCTAACAGGGACATGGCCCTGGGGAGGTCCACGCCCACCGCCAACTGTGGTGTGCCCACTACGTGCCGGCTCTTTGCGTGTGTTATCTCCCCACTTCTCAGCTGAGTAAACCGAAGGGTAAGAGCTGAGTTCCATCCCCTACAGCCAGCTGCTGTCAGCTCTGGGCCTCACACTGTCCCCCACACACAGCCCGCCCGGCATGGCACGGGCCTTGCCACACCTGCTCCCTGCCACCGCAGATGGGCTGCAGGTCTGGAGAAAGGGAATTAACATGCAGCTCCATTCAGAGTCTCATTCTATCTAAATGTGGGTCCTGGAGGAACGGCCTGGCCCGAGGTGTGCGATCCTGGGGGCGCACCATTAATAAGGAGACTGAGTGAAGACCCAGACCAGACCCCCCAGGGAGAAGAAAGTGTCGGGGTGCCCCACAGGCGCCTGCGTGTGCATCTCATGCAACGTGTCGTTCTGATTTCATTTCACTTCTTCGATCTCAAGGTGACGGGAAACACGCATGGTGTGTGAAGTGCGATTGTGAAGTATTTAAAAAGTCATCTTAATATTCTTGCTGAAAAGAGGTTATGAAGCCCTTCTTGCTACTGGGGTGGAAGAGCAGGTTAAAGTCACCGGCAGTAACTGATTTCAATGTGCCCAGAAACTCTTACGCCCAGACCCTGGAGCCCTGACTTGCATCCAATCTTTAAAATAAAAGTTCCAGAAAAGGTAGGACTTATTTTCTATTTAATCCAGTAGAGAAGCCTCTAATTTATCTTCAGTAAGAATTTCAGGGGAAGCCGGGATGGCTCAGTGGGTTAAGTGCTCACTTTGCAGCTCCGGGGACCGAGGATCAAATCCCAGCCCCGGCCCGTGCGGAGTCACATGCTGAACTGGAGTGCCCCCAGTTCAGTTCTCTCTCTGTCTCTGTATATCTCTCTCTATTTCTCTCTGTCAAAACAATTTTAAAAAAAAATTAAAATTAAAAAAATTATAAAAAAAAAATTTTTTTAACTATTGAAGTTCAGTGAGTAATTATTTCTAAATGTACCCTGGTGTCTGCACCCCTTTAAATCATTCTCCAAACTGTATCCGCCTTTTTTGTAGAAGTAAATGTCACGTTCTCTTACGTCAACAGAGGTCTCCATTCTTACGTGAAAAGGCTTCACTGCGGAGAACAGGGCGCTTCCCTGCCTTCTCACCACCCGGGCCTGAAAGACCACTACCAAGATACAGCGCCCAGCCCTGGGACCCTCATCGGCCTGGTGCCCAAAGACAGCCACTGAGGGCCACCTTTCCTGCCATCGTCACCACTCAGTCTCCTCTGGGGTCACAAGCAAGGAGACATTGGTGGCCAGTGGTCCAGCTACTCACAGGCAGAGCTGTGAGTGTGCCCTAGGCTTGTGCAGTGCGCTGCCTGCACAACTGTATCAGGGTCTTATCTGGGGGTCTGGGTTGCTTCTCACTTGTTCGCTTTGGTGGAGGGAGAATTTTCAAGTGAGACAGGTTGCCTCAGAGAAATAAAGGCACATGGGGACTCTCCTCTCTTCCAGAGGAACTAGACCCGTTATGGCCTCATCTAGCCCCAAAGGGACCTGACAAGGCTGAGCAGGGTCTGGCTGCTAACAGGTGTCTGTCCCCAGGCAGATCCCTCACCTGCCAGTGGGACCATTTTCTAAAAGGGCTAAACTAGACATGGTGCACCACCCGCCTCTCCTCCTGCTTTCTGGTCACTGCCCAACACCACACAGGGCCCCGGGCACTGGCTCACCCCTGAGCATCTAGCAGACACCTGGCAGGACCTGCACACACAGAGGGCGGCCCTGCAGGCTGGAAGGGAGCCCAGCAAGGCTGGGCACAGGGCTGCTGGTAGCCCACCCTCTGTGCTCCCAGAATCATGGGAGAAAGCACTCAGTACAGCCCACTTACCAATGCAACGTGGTGAAATCCTGCTAAAATGTATGTATTCCCCTCCTGTTTACTGCTGAAAACATGCTGTTAAAAAATTAAAACATAAAAAATAAAAGCCGTCCCATAAGAACTGCTAACCCCAGACTCTGCAGACCCCACAACACTCACCCTGAGCTGACGGGCTACAACCTGCCACCCAGGAGGGATCAGGAGGGATCAGCAGGGACCAGCCGTGAGCTGCACAGAAAGAGTGGTCACAAGATACGAAAGATGTCCCTGTCACACAGCTGAGCACATCTTTCAGCCCTGACACTTAAAATAAAATCGCCAGGCCCTTACTGTGCCTGCCCCAAGGACCCTGATGGCTGGCTGGCCCTCCTGGTGGGTTCCTGGCTCCTGACAGCGTTCCATTCTGTTCCACTCCAGCCAGACACCAGCCACACTCCCCAAAGTGCAGTTTACACACCGTGAGCATGCCCCCGGCTACTGGAGGAAACACTTTCAAATAAAGTAACGGATTTTATGCTCTGTTATCTCAGCTCACCTTCTAAGGCATGTTTCGGCGGCAGCTCATGTGTTGGAGAAACTGTGATAGCGAGCTCCCTCGCTGAGGGCACTTAACAAAGGCCCATTTTCTAAACCACATCAGCCCACGTCACGGGGTGTTTCTTTAAACGAGGATACGCACCTTCTGGTCCATGGATCCCTGACGGAGAGCAGCAGGGCCCACTGTGTGCTGAGAGGTGTCTGGGTGCCCCCACCACCAGAAAGTACAAGGGCAAGAGGAGAGAGATGGACAGCGAGAGGCAGAGCCACACGGAGCCCGAGCGTTAGAAGTCAGAAGACGGCTCAGAGAGGACCCCACTGCAGAGCGGCAGGAGAGAAGACAGCGTGCGGGCTGCCAGGACACTTCACGCACCTGTGACAAGCGCGTGCGGCTGTATAAGAGAACGCGGCGGTACGACAGCCCGTCAGACGATGAAGGTGCAGTCGACCTGTGCTTACACGGCCTGCAGCTCCAGTAGCAGGAAAGGCCTACTCGGGGCCGGAGGTTCAGGGAAAGGTAGGTGCCCCAAGAAGAGCCTCTCTGCTCAAGGCGGGATGGAGAATTTCAGGATGGTTTTTCCCCTTCACTTGTTTGAAAATAAGAAACTCCTCACCCAGTGTCAGTGTGCGTCAGCCTCCATCTGTCTCTATAACACTATCAAGCAGGAGCGTAGAAATAAACAAACATAGAGACAACCTCCAGGCACACCGGCAGGCCGGCTGGGGGTGAGCCCCACACTCCAGCCGCTGAAAACCGTGTGCATCTCACCCCGGCACTGTCCCACCATGCTCCCTGACACCCCGGTTCCTGCCCCGCAGCCACCGGCACCCTGGGTGGGACCGGAGCTCCCTCCACGTGCGCATTCCCGCACTCCTCGTTCCATAAGCACACGTCACAGCACTGTGTGTACGTGAGAAGGCAGATAAACCGGCCTGGGTCCCTTAGGAGTGAGCCTCCAACCTGCACGTCACAGGAGGCAGGGCCCTGGGTCGTGGCTGAACAGGAGAGGCCACGCCCACGGAGGGCCAGGCTGGAGAGGAGCCAGGACTGGGCGTGGCGGCTTCTCCAGCCACTACATTCCAAGCCCACCCCAGACAGCAAGCAGGCCTGTCACCTGACTGCATGTCTCCGAGCCCCGGCCACGTCCAGGGTTCAGTACCTGGCAGGGACACAGGAGGCACCCTCTGGAAAGGCACCAGGGAGTCCTCCCACCTGCCTCATGCCTAACCTGCCTCTCCACCCAGCCTGGGCTCCCTAGCTCTGCAGGGACCTGGGGGAACCTGCCCCTTCCCACAGCGCCCCCAGCGGCCCCCGGACCTCAGAGACAGGAGGGCGGAGGGCAGACGGCACGCCCCCTGGCTCTGTCCTTGGTGCTGCCGCCCACTGCACCCTTGGTGGAAGGGGGTCACCCAAGCCGCGCCTGGCCCTCGGTCCCCGCAGAAGAGCAGTGACTACAGCCAGCTCTGATATGGCTTCTGGGGGCACCGGGCGAGAAGCATTTGCCACGAAGGCCCCACGCAGTCAGAGGCCTACAGGGACATTCCTGGACTTGGGCTTCTCCGGGGGAACCTGAGACCTGGGGTGGACGCAGGTCTCTCTAAGCCCCTGAAGGTGGATCAAAGCTACCACTGAAGTCCTCTGTCTATGGGGGAGGGGATCACTGTTGGAACTTGTGCCAGAAAACCCCAGCGGCTCAAGCACAAACAAACAGCCCACACGCCAGCAAACCCTGCCGCTGGCACGCAGCTGCCTCACCAGACCCAGGCTGTCTGCCTAGGTGCATCCCTCAACGCTGCCTCTGCTCCCCAACCCCTCTGGGTTTCCCACCTCACCCCTGCTGAGGGGCAGCCCTACCTCCTCCTGAAGCTCTGGCCTGGAATGAGGGACTCAGCATTGCAGCTTCCAGGAGTGTGGTGTGTACCCTGTGCCGATGCGGGGGGGCCTCCAGCCCCCTGGGAGGGACAATGGGGGTGGCAGCTTCAGTCCTCAGCACAGAAGGGAGCTCCGCTCCCATAAGCAGGGGTGGGGGGAGGGGGTGCCCCTCCACCTGTGACACAGCCCTCAGAGCCCCCCTTCAGCCAGGGGGAGCCTACACCCCACTCTCATCAGGCGGCGTTTTCACTGCAACTTTCTTCCCTTCACGATTTTTGCTCACCTAGAGGGTCTGGTTTTAATTAGTGTAATATCCCTGTTAACAACGCAGACTAATTAAGACATCCGCCCAAATCCATGATGCACACTTAATGAGCAGGCTCTGTCGCAATGTTTATACTTCCTAAAATCATTTTTTCTTGCAGACCAGTAAAACCAAAGTCGGCTTTCGGCTAAACGGCCTCATTACGGGCGACCCCACTCCATTAGCCTCGTACGTGCTTGGCGCTAAGTGCCCTGGGGTCCCGTGTGCGCACCCAGGGCGGTGCTGAGCTGTTTCAGCAGGAAATTGGCGACCTGGCAGGTGGGAGAACTGACTGGGGCGGGGGTGGGGGCACTCGCTGAAGGGCTGGAGCCCTCTGTCCCTCACTGGCCTCCACCTCAGCGTCTCTCGCACCAGGACAGAGATGGGTGAGTCCTTTTTCAAAGTGACTAGTAAAAATTAAATCCAGTCTCTCCCAAGAGCTGGGTCTGTTACTGAGGACTTCTGCGCCCCCACCCCAGACATACACATCCCTTGCCCGCTGGGTGAGGGAGGTGGCATTCTGAACACTTTAACCCCATGTGAGACCCCAGATCCCTCCCGGGGAGCTGCTTGGGGACAGGACAGGCTCCCAATGTCCCTCCATGCAAGGCACCGCGCCTCACCCCCGCTCCTACTGGGTGAGGGCCTTGGCAGTCCAGGCACTGCAGGGATGCATGCCAGGGGGCTCCGTGCCAGGAGGAGGCTGCAACCTCCGGCTTCACGCTGCCCCCAAAGGTGCCAGAGGAGACAGCCCTCCCCAGGGGGTGAGCTCCAGACCAGGGTGATACCCCCACCTCCAGAGGCCACCGGGGCAGGAAGTTTAAGCCAAGGGTATGTCCTGCCACCCTGGCCCTGGCCCCTGCGATGGGCCGAGGCTCCAGAGGAACAGCACTTCCCTCTGGGGCGCCCCCAGCCTGCCCCTGGAGGGCCCTGCATGCTGCTCACTTCCTGCCGCTCCACCCTTGCGCAGAGCGGCTTGGGGTCCTCCCTAGGGAGCCGTGGGAGCCCCTTCCTCTCCACAACTCTTCTGGGTCATCCACTCCTCAGTGAAGCCTCCTTTTGGTGGACCCAACAGGGCTCCCTGGGCCTGCGTGCCAGAAGGGGACCACATTGTATCCCAGGCGTTGCTAACCCTTGCTCCCACAGGCGCGTGGGCTCCGGCGGGCCCCTCGGAGGGCCTGCGGGGCGGGGATCTCCTCGTGCCTTGGCGTCCCCCCCCTGCCAGGAAGTTCCCCAGCCGGGCATTGTGCGGCGCCACCACCACCATGCAGTGCACGGTACTCCCCAGCGTCTCCATGGAGCTGACCCCGGGCCTTTCCATTCACAAAATCTGCCCCTCTGCCCCGGGACTGGGCCACGTGCCCCGACCCCAGTCTGGGAGGAACAAGGGGAGATCCAACCCGTGCAGACTCCTGATCCTGAGGTTGGTCCCTGGCCCTGCTCCGCAACCGCGCGCCACCTCGCACCCCCGCCAGTCCCACCTCCCACTGCGGGGTTCCCTGCGCCCCTCCCCAGACTGTGCCACCACCCCCACAGCGCCTAGCCAGCTCATCGCAATGGTAAGGGCCTCCACAGGGCAAAGCGCGGGCAGGAAGGGCCGGGCTACTCACGGGCTCAGCGCTCCCCGCGGCAGGTGACGGGGGCCCGGCGGCCATGCCCCAGCTGCATCCCGGCCGCCGAGCGCGCAGCAGCGTCCTGGGGCCGTGCGGGCACCTGCGAGCCGGTAGCGAGGGGTGCGGTGACCAGGCTCAGACAGCGACGGGCGTCTTCTCCCACCACGCGAACGGATGGGGCTGGGCCCAGGGCTGCTGCCCGAGGAGGCTCTGCTGGCTCCGGAGCAGCCGCGGCTCGGCGCTCCGCTCGGCACTGGCTCTTCCCTCGCCGCCTCTCTGCCTGCCTCCTGCGCTCGCGCGCTCTCCTTCCTCCCCTCCCCCTTTCGCTCTCCCTCTCTCTGGTTGCTCTGGCTCGCTCGGCTGGAGCGAGGAGACAGCAGGAGCACGCGGGCGACTCGGGCGGAGCGCGCAGCGCCGCAAGGGAGGGGGCTCCGGCGGCCCGCGTGGCCGGGGGAGGGCGGGGGCGGGGAGGGCCGCAGCCTGACAGTGAAGTTGGATGTACCCAGGTGGCCCGCAGGTCAGCCACGCGGCCCAGGCACCAGGCAGTGGGCAAGGCGTGGGGGTCCCCTTGAGCGCTGCCCTCAGGTCCAGAGCCCCACCTCCCTCTTCCCTCCTTCCTGGCCATAGTGGAAGCCAACAGCCCCTGGGAGAACCCCTGCAGTGCTGTCTCCCTCGCCCTGGCCCAGAAAGGACAACACGGGATCCCCAGAAATAAGTCTCAGGACAGGGAGGGTGACTGTCCCCCACACTCCTTCCATGCCCTCACTAAGACCTAAAATTGGGTGCTTTGCCTTCCTGAGGATGAGCCAGGAAGGAACCGGTAATGCAGGGTCCACTGCTGGAGTGTTTGTCCAGATTCCCAACCCCACCAATTTCAATGTTTCTATGCTGGTGGGGCAAGAGGTGCTGTCACTGTCAGAGGCCAACTTCAGGATCTGCCTAAAATCAGGACAGGCAGTCCCTGTCCCCACCCCCAGCCTCCCCCACCATAGGGGAATGGGCCCTGGTGTAGGGGGAGCTCTAGCCTTGGGAGGAGGCGCAGAAGGAAAGCAGGGGGCCAAGGACGAGAGTGGTGGGGACACTCTGGGCTGGCAGGATGAGACCCACGGAGGACAGGAGCGCAGCCAGCAGCTGGCATTCAGCACCAAAGGCAGGCAGGCCCAAGGGCCTGGACTGTCCCAAGCAGAGCCACAGGTTTGCGCAAGGCCTCGATCCCGTTTCTGAGCAACAGAGGGGACCCAGTGCCCAGAGCCCACCACCAATGACAAGACAGTCTCAATCTAAAAGCAAATGGAAGACGGGTCCCAGGTTGATTTCACTTCTGGATGCGGCTTCTGGAAGAATAGCCTTCCTTGTACCTGACGGTCCTGCTTTTCCAAATGTGAGGCAAAAAGCATGACATGGAATCTGGGGTTTGGCAGGGGCCTGGAAGATGCAGGGCAGTGGTGGGACGGACACCCTGCTCCTCAGTGCCCGCGGCTCCCACTGCCAGCCACCTTCCCCAAGAGCAAGGCTAGACAGCACTTGGGACAAGTGGCTCCCGTCCACTTACACGCTGAATGCTTTCACCTCTGGCCCTCGGGCCTGCCTGGGTCATTGACCTGGCTTGACCGGTGGGATAGTGTGGTACAATCCCAGGTTAGCGGCTCCAGCCTGCTGCTCAGCACCGGAGAGCTGCCTGGGCGGATAGAAAGCTCTGCAGCCCCCGGACTTGAAATGGCGCATCCCTGCTCAGAAGAACTAATCAGTTCTCTCCGTCCTCTGCTAGCAACTGGTTCAGACACCCGTGGCTGCCCACGCGTGGCTGGGCCCACACCCTGTCACCCACCCGTGTCCCCCACGGCCAGCCTCTCGCTTTGTAGGTAAGGCAGAGGTCTTAGCAGCCACTCTCCTGGACCATGCCAGCAGTAGCTCCCTGAGGGCAGCACCAAATCTTGTTCCCAAGCTCCACCAGAGGGCAGGCCAATGCTCAGCACAGTAGGGTGCTCAGACTCCATGCCGGAGGGTTGAAGTTGGCATCTGCGACTGGATCAGCCTCAGGACCTGCCCATCAGATCCCCTTAGGGACAGCCCCCAGCAGGCTGGCCACATTACAAGCCCCAGAACTCTGCCCTCTAGCTGGAAAGGAGGTCAGGGCCAGCCTGCATTTCTCACATCAGGGCCAACCAAGAGGTTTTCCATCTTGAGACCCCACTGAAGAGAACTGCACACACCTCAGACCTAGAAGCGTTTTTAAGTGAGAATACAGAGAATGGTCCTTTGCAACAATAATTAGAAAAGAAACAAAAGGAGATTTAGCTCCGGGGCTAAAATGACAACTGAACACACGTAGCTAATTTCACTCCCTCTGAAAAGCCTACTAAAACTACCAAAAGAGATGTTTTAAAGTTATAAGCCCCCCAAAGACCTGAGGACAGAGACAAGAAATAGGGGCTCCTGGCCCCACAGAGCTGAGCACTAGCCCCACCATGGGGGATGCCAGGAAACCCCACCTCCGAAGGCTCAGAACTGGTGGGGCCGGGGACCCATGCAGGCAGGGCAGGTGGCACAGAGAAGCGCAGGTCTGCTTGTGGAGCCCACAGATCCTCGATGGCTGCCCAGGTCACTGCAAGGTAGGAATTCCCCAGGGAGGGTGACACAAGAGACTCTGGGCCTGGGGGACTTCATGCATGGTGAGAGGGGCACTCTGCATTTGGAAGTCTGAGTCCGCTAAGAGTCCCCTTCCCCTGCAGGTGCCAGCAGACAGCCACGCCCCACGTGCTGGGCTGGCGGCCCCCCCGTTGTCCGGTCCTCACCTCTACAGGAGCAAACAGCCCAGCTGAGCAAGCACCTGAGGAACAGCTTTAAGAGGAAGAGCCCATACACAACCCCAGGCACGGGGAGCGGGGTGGGGCCTGCATGGAGGAAACGCACATTACAACAGGCAGGAAGGAGAACGTATCAGAAAGAGCCATTTTTGATAAACCATAGAGACCGCAGAGAAGACCGTGCCCCCATGAACCCAGAGCAGGGTGCTGTTCTGAGGAGAACATTTGAGAACAAAAAGGGCTGGAAGATTAAAAGCATGAGAACAGAAACAAAAACCTCAGCGGACAGTCTGGAAGACAGAAGTGAGGGCGTCTCCCAGAATGCAAAGCAGAAAGACAAAGAGAAGAAAAAGAAGAAAGCATGAAGGAATTAGATGATCGGTTCATGAGGCCCAGAATCCACACAGAAGTGTGTGTGTGTGGGGGGGGGGGGGTTAGGAGAGCCTCAATTATTTAAGTCAAGAAATTTTCCCAGTCTCCTCGTTTTCTGCACAATGGATAGAAACTGCCCCACATCAAGGCATGTCACCATGCAGAACAAAACACCAAGGACAAACAGAAGTTTACACAAGCTTCCAGGAGATAAAAAAGAGCAGGAATGAGAATGGGCTTCAGAACCCTCCACAGCAACAGCAGGAGCTAGTAGACAATAGAGCAGTTTTCCCAGAACCCCTTACTTGGCCAAATCAACAAGCAAATGTGAGATTAACACAGAGATATCCGCGCATGCAAGGCCTCAGAAACACTTACTTCCATGTCCCATTTCTCCGGAAGCTACTAGAGGATGTGTTCCAACCAAACAAGGGACGAAAGCATGAACGAGGACCACAGGGGACAGCGGAAACAGTGGACCCCGTCAGAGATGGAGAATGAAGGGGCATCCCCAAGAGGGAAGAGGAGGGAGGTACATCAGGGCCGCTGTCTCACAGAGCAGGCCGGTGACACACCCAGCCGTCCAGCGCAGTCATGCTGAGGGCCGATGTCACCACGTGCCTCCTGGCTCTGTGCTGCCCTCCTAAATCCACGTGAGGTCGCCCCCGTCTCCAGGCACTGCCACCTGGATGAGAGGAAGAGGCTCATCTCTTTCCTCAGAAGCGCCCCACTCTTTCCTCTTAAACAGGGTGGTGGTCACAGAGAACTAAGGAACAGAAAACGCACAACCTCCTACCCTCCCCGCAATGACCACCACCACCAACCTGCCAGGCATCCCAATGGGGCAGCTCCCAGCTCCCCAGGAAGCCCTCCTGGCCTCACTAGATGCCATGGCTCATTCACAGCCCGTGGGTTCACAGATGCCCTTAAAAGGGCTCCGGAGGCCAGACTGTGACCCCAGTACTCCCCACCCTGTCTTCTCCCATCCCCTCCTCCACCTCGGCCCAGAATCACAGGGCACAGAGAAGATGCTGTGGCTAGTCTTCTGTTACAAGTCGCCTTGCACAGAAGTAAACGGGGCCGCAACAGGAAAATGTGTGGGAAAAATGAGTGATAAAGGGACTCATCTTTCCACCTTTTGTCACCTTGTGAGGTCCACAGGTGGCCAGCTGGAGGGCTGCTAGACAGTGTGCGTGACATCCATTCCTGGGCTTCCAGGTTCGGTCTTTTAAGCCAACAGAGTAAATGAGGCCAGTCGTTGTTACAGATGGCGCTCCCTCTCCCTCTCACTACAGCAAGCGTGGCCAACCGGCCCTGCAGGCCACACGCGGCTCAGGATGGCTTGCAATGTGGCCTAATACACACTCGTAAACTTCCTTAAAACATGAGATTTTTGGGCCACCTTTGTTTTAGCTCATCAGCTATTGGTAGTGGGAGTGGACTTCATGTGTGGCCCAGGGGAGCCAGGTTGGACACCCCTGCTCTCTGCACACGCTCCAGGACTTATACTATGTGGGGCGATATGCCCAGCGCCCAGCCTTGCTGCCCAGTGCTGCCTATTAGGGGTTCCCCTTTGGCTGCAGTCTGAGTATGCTGTCGGACACCGTGGGCAAATGCCTGCCTCTATTAATGACCTCCACATCGGATGGCCCCATGTGGCCTGGGGGAAAGGATCAGTGAAACAATGCTTTCAGGTTCTTGCACACAAAATGCGGGGCAGAGGTGTAAAAGCTCACATTCTGTGAGGCTTAGAGGGCTGCAGCTCTCCAGACCTGACAAAATGCAGGTCACAGTAAAACCTCCAAGGTCAAGGCACCAACCACCAAGCTCACCAGCGAAGTCTCTCCCATGGTCACAACCCAGACCCCTCGTGCCTGTGCCTCCTCCATCTTCCCCGCGCTGGGGGCCCACAAATCACCAGCAGGCTTCGCCCAGCTATGAGAGCCATGCCTAGATGCCACTCCCTCCCAAGGCCCCCTGCCACCTTCTCCCTTTGTGACAAACAGCCCCCACCTCCTCCCCAGCACCCAATGCAAACAGCTGTCTTGGGGGCACCAGGACAGCAGTCACCGGCCTAGCATATGGTCCCTCCTTGGTGCTCTTGACCACTGAAGGCCCTGCTACCCGCTGCCTTTCTAGAATCTTCTCCTTCTCCTCCACCACCTCCCTCTCCTGCTCTTCTCCCCAGCAGCTCCCACGGCTTCTCACTCGCCTCCTCTGCTTCCCCCTAAAGCCCAGCTTTGCTGAGACTCCAGCCCTTCCCCCTTCTGTTCCTCTGCGACCCGACACCCTGCCCTGCTTCCACGGCCACAGTGTCACCACGGCACTTCACAGCTGCAGGCCCCTTTGCCCAGTCCCCGCACCACAGAGGAGAAAACCGGTGTCCGGGGTGCCCCGGTGCATGGGCAGCAGCTCCAGTCCTCGACCTTGTGTGTCCCACTCGGGGGCAGGCAGGTGTCTCTGCAGTGCCACACGCACCCCCAGACTTGGCATTTTCCTGAGGAGCATGCAGCTCTGCATCAGTTCCGACATCACATTCTCCAGACAGGGGGGAGCTCTGGCAAATCACCCCATCTCTCCTCCCACATGCACAGGAAGCGGGTCCCCTGGCCACAGGGCACACACCTCGCTCTCTTCAGGCTGCCTGAGAGCGCAGCTGCCTTTGACAGCCCAGGGCACGTGAGCAGGGAGCCAGCGCAGGATCCCCGGGCCCTGTCCCATGTGTTTCCACCACCAGGGGCAGTGGCTGCAGCGCAGAGCCTCCCAGAACAGAGGCCACCGGGCATCGGGGCAGAGGGCCCTTCCCCGCCTCCTCAGCCCAACTTGTTGTGAGTGGGACCTATGCCGTATCTTTGCACTCGCCTGCAATTGCACAATAATACTCACCCAGAAAACAAATTAAAAATAGGAAAATCCATCCAAGCCACATGTCTGCCGAGGCAGTGCTGTCGGATTGCTAGGCAACCCCAGACGATCCTGGGGGAAGGCAGGCCTGTGCTAAGCGTGCTCCACAGAAGTTGCACTCTTGTCCCTTTGTGTGGCTGTGCTCGGCTGACTTGGAGCAAAGCTGTGAGCAGAGAGGAGACACCTCAGTGACCCCCAGAACAGACAGGTTTTCCAGAGGACAGAAGATGCAGGAGTGTGCACACGGTGAGAGACATCTGGAAAATCCAGCTATTTCTCCAGGTGTTCAGAACTGTGAAGGCGAACACCTGGATGTTAACTGATCTTCCCCCCATTGTCTTCATCGTCTTTGGCAAGAGGCACATGCAAGCCAAGTCGAGAAAGCCGGAGACGGAAGAGAAATGGGAGACGGGTGCCTGCCTTATGCGATAAGAAAATGCACAGTCCTTGGTGACGGCCGTTGGTCTCACGTCCCGCTTCCTCCACTGGTAGCTGGGAATGCAGACGAGTGGCAAGCCACCTGAGAGCACGCCTGAGGGTCCAGATGACCTCCTGGAGCTCAGCCACCTGCCTCTGCAGTCACTTCCACCCCCATGAAGGCCCAGTGTTTGGAGGCCCCACTGCGTTCAGCACTACCTCCCCCCAACCAAACCCATGCTCCCAGCTTGTTCCAGCACTGAACTTCCATGAGGCTGGGAGCAGGCTGGCCAGGGAGCCCTGCGCTTTCCTTTCAGTTGTGAAATGCACATCACATAGCATCAACCATTATACCGTGGCATTTGATGCATTCCCATTATTGCGTAAGCATCCACGAGCGAGCCCCAAAGTACTTCCATCACCCCAAAAACAGACCCATGCCACTTCCCAGTCCCTCGTTCTGTGCTTCCTGATGTTAAAGAATACGACCCAGTTCATTCCTGCTACTCTTACTGCAAACACAGGACTGTCACTCCATCCCTGTCTCCTTGGCTTGACCACGTATGCCCATCAGCACTCGAGGACCTTCTTCGAGTGTCACAGGAAGGGATGAACAGAGTCCTGAAGGGAGTCACTTCTCATTCAGGGTCTTCGTTCCTTCTCATTAAACACTCAGGCCTTGAGCACCTTCTAAGTGCCCGGCCCTGCGGCTGTGGCCCACAGACCTGCCCTCCAGGCACCGAGGGCTGGGCTTGGGAAGCAACTAGGTAAACAGCTAAATGCCAAGGCCACGTGGTAAGTGCTTGGAGGGAGACATGAAGCCATGCCCCACCCCCCGGGAGGCCCCACCATCCTCCACCATTTCCATCGGTACTCCACCCCTGAACGTGGCCTCCTCACCTCCAGCGCCATCTTTAAACACCAAAGGTAGGGGCACATGGTGATAAGACCACAACAGGGGGATCTGAAAGAGGCACCGCAGGAAAGAATACTTTAAAAAGACCCAGAGTAGGGAGACCGCCTAATCTCACCAGTCACCAAAGCAATGCAAATCAAAGCAAACACACACCTCGCTTGCTCACCACTCCCCCGGTTCTGAAGCTGCTGATGGTGTCCAGTGGCTCTGGGGCTATTGGGGACTGACCTGTGAGCCCAGGCCATTGGGACTCGAAGCTGGCTCAAGCTTCCTGGATGGCAGACTGGCACTTGGATCACAACCTTCAGAGAGTATTTAACATTTAACTCGGCAATTCCACTTACAGGAATTTACCCTAAGGAGACACTCGGAAGCAAACATGAAGATTTACCTAGAAAGACTCATGTACTAGAATATGTGCAGCATTGCTTATGATATCAAAAGACTGAAAGCAAGTGAAATGTCCAACTCCAGGGAGCACTCACCAAAAACGCTACCGTGGCAGAATGCTGCACGCCGCTGCCAAGTGTGCTGAGCCGGCGAATGAAGAGGTTCGTGAAGCACGCCCCAGGCCTGGGAATCGGGCTGCAAGGGCGTGCTCACCAGGGCGATGACCTCCGTGCAGGTGGGCAACAGGCTGTTCCCCTTTTCTTTTGTGAACTTCACGGGACGTCCTCCGTGTCCTACACTGGACCTGAACTGTACTTGTAACGAGGAACCACCTGAGGAGTGTCCTTTAAATCAGATTGGAAATGTGACAGAGGCAGCAGGCCCTGCAGCACACCAGCTTCCGAGGCAGCTGCTGACAACCGCAGGCCCAGCGGGCAGGTCTGAAGGCTCATGACTTTGACCAAGAAGCTGGTGGGACACATCAGGGCATGGCACCTCACCGCACCTCCACGCACTGACCTGACACAGCACAAATTATGCAAATAAGTCACTGGCTGATCAGGCAAAGCTGTTTTCATTTGTTGTTCAGGAGCCAGACTCAAAACGTTGCAGGAGAGCAACCAAGAGGTGGCTTTGTCCTAGAAGGACATGACCCGTAATGTGTCCCATGGTCCAAGCTCTTTTGGGATGAAGTTCAAGCTGATTGCTGGCACCGTGCTGTTGGGTGCTCTCCCTCAGTCCTCTGAGCACGTGGACCATTTTAGACACATTCTAACCCTCCCGCAGGTCTTCTCAGGAGAAAGCCCTGCCCACGTTTATTGTTTTGAACTAAAGTTCTGGAAGTTCCTTCATTACAAGGTAAATATTTTTAAAACTCATGCTTCGTGAAAGGAGCAGCAGAAAGTAAAGACTATTTCTGGACTTCCTACTATGGGCTCGGCACCTAACGTGAGCTTTCTCATCGAGCCTCCCCCAAAACGCCACGGGTCAGGTCATGGACCCCAGCTTACAGATAAGGAGGCTGAGTCTCTGAGGGTCTCACTAACCCAGACCTGCCCACATGGCTCAGGACGTGGCCTCCCCCGGAGCAAGCAGTAAGAGGCCATACGGAGTCACAGTCTTTGTCACCTTACAGCCAGTGAGGGCCGAGGGGACCCAAACTCCACTCAGATCCCTAAGTGCCTGCTATCCCCACCCCCCTCCTAGAGAAGGGATGTTCCCAGAAGGCAGAGCCCTGTGTCACCTGGCCACACCCTCCCCAGGAACAGGGACCCCGGCAGCTGATGAACTGGGGCGCCGGCTCAGCCCAGGAGCTGAGCCCCCTTCCTAGTAAACACAGCATCTCAGAACCCGGCAGACAACTCTATTGGGAGAGCAAGCGCTAATTAAATTTACTGGGATCACTGAAGAGGAAATTATTTAATATTCTGAACAGATTTAATATTTGAAAGCACGGACAGCCCTGCTCGTCATGGATGGGTTCTCTGCCGTCCGGGGTTCCTTATGGGGCGTCCATGCGCAGTCCAGCTTGGGGAGCGGCCCCTGGTAGCCCCCAGCCCAGAACAAGCACAGCACCTGCCCGGGGCTTCCCAGATGCTGCCTGCATGCTCTGCTTTCCCCAAAGAGCTGCACTTGACCCTGGGCCAGCCCTGCCCACCTCAACACGGCAGCCTCAGTCAGCAGCTGGGGGCCGCCCCTCCCACCTTGGGTTCTCAAGAACCAACAGAGGGAACCCAGCTCCCTGTGTTCCGCCCCTGCTGTCCCCTAAGCCAGACTCAGACCCACGTCCAAAGTGGACCTTCTGGATGCACAGACCTGTGGACAGTGGCCCGCCTGCAAAGCCCATGACCCATCCACGGGGGTTCATGAAGCACCATGTTCACTCAGTCTCATCAGCTCGGGTGACACGCAGCAGGCACAGAGCGTCCTCGGAAGCCTCCAGGGAAAGTGACTCAGTGAGGACATGAGCTGCAGGGGTCAGCACAGGTCAGCACCCCTCCTGCTCCCTACTGTCCGCCTCTTCGACTGCACAGCTGAACTGCCCCGGGCGACCTCCTCTCCCGGCTCTCAGTTCTCTGCACCTCTAATGTGAGGCGTGCATGAGATGGGCCCAGGACTCAGGGTCGTAGTCAAGGGCTGGAGGGCTCCCGGAAGGCTTCCTGGCGGCCCCAAGACAGCCTGCACCACAGGCCCTGGTGTGAGGGGCCATTTCTCCAAGGCACCTATATGTGAAATGCTTCTGGAGGCTGGAGAGAGTGGTGGGGTCCTGGAAGCCCAGGCCTGGTAGACGGAGGCCCAGGTGAGGCCACATTGCGTCCCTGCCCCCTCCAAACTGTCCCCCTGGATGCAGAGCATGAAGCTGAGAAGACAGAGAAAGCCGCTCTCACTAGACAATAGCACGATAAATCATCTGGAAATCTTGGAAAGAGATTCAATATTACATAAAACATAGAAGCCAAAGAAAGGAAAAGACTTTGACTAAAAATATAACTTCTGTATGGAAAAGGTAAATACTGTAAACAAAGTTAAAAAGAAAATTACAATGGGAAAGAGATTTGTATCACACATAACAAAAGATTGATCGCCTTCATAAACAGAAAGTTCTGGCAAATTCATAAGTAAAGGACGACCAACAGAAAACCACCAGTTCCCAGAAAAATACAAATGGCTATGGCACATAGGAGATGCTCCACCCACTCATAACGGCAGGACTCGGTTAACAGCAAGAAGCTATTCGACATGTGAAATGCCCAGCACTGGACAGGAAGAAATAAAAAGCCACAGGACAGGGGACTAAATTGCTAAAAGCTTTGGAAGGCCTCTTTGGTAGTATTTATTAATTCAGAACACGTGCCTTTGATCCAACAAAACCCCACGATTTACCCTCACAAGTAAGCCCACATGTACATACACTACAGTAAGTGCAATGTTGTTATAGCAGGAAATACTGTCCCATTCACTATGAAATAAGTTATGGGATGTTGAGAAATCAATTTTTTCCAACAAGGGAGAGCTATAGGCAGTGATAGGTCACTATGTGCAAGAAAAGTTGTAACCTAAAAAGCAAGTTCCAGAACAATATACATCAAATCCTACGTATGTGGGGAAAACGGGTATTTTATGTATTAGAAGTTTTCAGGGGAAATGCACCACCAACTTTACTGCTGGGCTACAGGAAGGGAAAGTTAAGAGAGACCTTTTCGTCTCTACTTTTGAACTAGTCTATCCTGCTTTAATGTGTCTGCCGTAAGCAAACATACTTTTTTCCTAGAAAAATGGTTTTAAAAGAGATGAGAGGGGAAAGCCGGGACGGCTCAGCGGGTTGAGCGCTCGCTTTGAGGCCATGAGGACCGAGGATCGAATCCCGGCTCCGGCCCAGGCAGGACCCACGTGCTGAACTGGGGAGTTCCCACAGTTTGGTTCTCTAACTGTCTCTGTCTCTGTCTCTCTCTCTATCTGTCAAAAAGTAAAATAGAAATAACTATGCACTG
>PVKE010000046.1:35275-105310 GCA_004027555.1 Craseonycteris thonglongyai | reverse complement strand
TAAAAAAAATAAAAGAGATGAGAAACCCTTGCTCTGGTTTTCTTGGTGATTTAACTCTCTCCCACTTCAGTCTTTTATGTTAATGTTCTAGGAGCTTATTGTGGGCAGGATGGGGGGAGTATAAAGCACATATTTTCTTCAAATAGAGACAAAAATTTTACACACCATTCATCACCCCATAATCAAAACATGACGGTTACTGTTTGGGCCAAACGCAGTTTATGTGTGTAGGTAAGTGGTGTAAATGTATTGGTGTGGTTGCACTTTGGGAACACATGTTCTTTGCCACATCCTGAGTCATCCCCATTAGTACATAAACATGCTCTAATATCTCCCAACAGCAAAACCCTCCCTTGACTCAAATCCCAGATATCAGACCATTTCCCTGCTCCTCTTTGCAAGAAAATCCCCAAAAGCGTGGTCTTTCCATGCTGCTACCACCCCTTCCTGCCATCCTCTCCAGGAGGAACCCTACACGAGTTTCAGCTCACCCTCCACAGAAGCACCCTGCCAACACCACTGATACCCCCCACCTCCCCCCGAGCCCACGTGCTGGACAGCGGACAAGCCAGGCCCGGCCCCACTGCTCCTGTGACAGTGAGTGGCTTCTAAGCCACATCCTTGGCACAAGACCCTTCACATGGCCCTTAGAACGCCACTTCTCTCTTGGGTGCCTTCTCACCTTAATGGAGCTCTTCAGTCACCTTTGCTAGTTCCACCTTTTCTCCCCAAACTCGACAGACATGCTCAAGAGCTCCATGCCAAGACGTTCTCCCCTCTATACAGGGGAGATGTAACACCTCACATTCACTCTCAGGACTTAAAAAAAAATTTTTTTTTAGATTTATTTATGTATTTATTGTTTTTGACGGAGAGAGAGAGAGCGATACAGAGACAGAGAGAGAACTGAACTGGGGGAACTCCCCAGTTCAGCATATGGGTCCGCACGGGCCAGGGCCGGGATTCGATCCTCGGTCCCCGGCGCTGCAAAGTGAGCGCTTAACCCACTGAACCATCCCGGCTTCCCTTAAAAATTATTATAGTGATCTCTCAAGCAACCACCACAAAGGGGCAACAGATAAGGCTACAAAGCCTTGAATAAATGGAACACCAAACATACATAAAAGCAACCACAATGAAATTAGAAAAGGAGGTACACATGGACAAGGAACAGAGGTTACAGACAGAAAACAAAGTAAGATGACGGACTTAATTCAATAATTACAATCAATGTAAATGGACTAAACACTTCACTAAAAAGGCAGAGGTTTTCAGCTACAGCAATAGATTGAAAGTAAAAGATGGTTACAAACGATACCATGCAAACAATAAGAAGGCTAGATGGGTTATATTAACAACTGATAAACTAGACTTGAAGACAAAGAGTGTTAACAGACTTACAGAGTGACATTTCATAATGATGAAAGAGCTAATGTATTAGGAAAGTGTAAGACTGACAAGCAGGCTGGGTCTCTAGCAGAACTTCAAAAGACAGATAAGGCAACAAACAGAGAATTAAAGGAAGATGTCAACTAGGCTTACTGTAGTGATCGCTTCACAATACATACAAATACCCATCATTGTTATACACCTGAAACTTATGTAATGTCATGTCTCAATTACACCTCAATTTTTTAAAAAATACACTTGGAAAAGAAACAAAATAATATAAAAGGAGAGATCCACAATTCTAGTTGGAGATTCTAACACCCATCCCTCAGCAATTGACGGAACAAGTCAGCCAAAAGTCAGTGAGGAAACAAAATACGAACAGCATCCTTATCACCTTGACCTGACTGACATTTACAGAACACTAAACCCAGCACATGCGCATTCGCATTCTTTCCAAGTGTGCACAGAATACTCAGCAGGTCAGAGCGCATGTGGACGACTGGAAAGGCTCTCAAGTGACATCAGCAGGAGGGCAGCCAGAAAGGTCCCCAGGCTCATCCCCCTACCCCCAACACCACGGAAACAACGAATAAACCACTGCATACCGCGACATCAGCTGTCAGAGCTCAGGAGTACGCGGAAGCAGCAGCAACCCTGTGGGGCACAAATACCGAGGAGGGACACCCAGGAAAATGTACTGTTCCCTGCATGAGACCATGCAGAGCTCTTGCCCCCACAGGACAGCATGTGCTGATCTGGGGGGCTGCCCCCTCCCTACCCGCCTCCTCACAGCATAACCCAGCCAGAACAGTGAAGGAAAGGGACCAGCCCCCACGGAGCCAGGAGACCTGGCAGGACACTCAGGAGCATGCTGGGGGCCAGATGCTGGGGATGGGACAGCACCAGCCAGTGCACTGTGAACCAGGGATGCCACCCAAGCCTCAGGGTCGTCTTTACTGGCATCCCATAGGCACATTTGGTGCCCACATGGATGACCTCAGTCTCCAACGCCTCTAGAAGCCAAGCTGATGCCATGTGACCCAAAGCCCCTTTGAAACCACTTTGTTGGTGTGGTCCAAAGCCACCAGGCAAGAAGACCAGGACATTCCAAGGGCCTCGGGTTACCTTCCAGGAGCTTGCGGGCAAGGTTCGACTCTGCTACACAGCCAGTATGCCCAGGAGTGCCACTTGTGAGCCAGACAGTCTGCTTGGCATTCGGTGGAAGCAACTAAAGAATCAAACTCCAGAGCAGTCTTTCCAGATCAACCCTCTGCACAGAACTCTCACCAGCCTATCAGCTGGGGCAGCGAATCAAACCCTGGGGCTCACAGCTCGGGGTGGGGAGGGAGGGGCTCAGTTCCATGAGACACCATGTTTCTGTTGAGGGGGACCCAGTGTCAGGTCAGTAAAAAAAGAAATGGAAACCTCTCACATCACCATAGCAGAGAGAGAGAACATGCAGACCAGAAGTTATTGCCAAGAACTATCATTTTGTGGGGCACCCACCGTGGGACCCGAGAGCTGGGAAGGGGATCTGCCACTGTCTCCATGGAGGGCTACAGCCCTGCTCCCGGCCTTGAGTGGCCTCTGGAGCTGGGAGGCCAGGCTGCAGGGGGCCTGGAACTGGGGCCGTGTCTGTGTGTTCAGCCGTCCTGGATTCTACTGGGGTGGGGGGTGCACAGCTTTGGGATTGTCCTGAAAACCACTGAATCGTTCACTTCCGATGGGTAAAGCGGATGACACGTGGCTTAGACCTCAATGAAGCCTGTGAAAGACAATGGCCGGCGGTTTCCTCTGTGCCGGCTCACGCCTGCATCTGCGTCCTGCCCTGCCCGTGTGCGTGTAAGTCAGAAAAGGAGGCACAGATTTGCACGCCTGTCCACTGCTCCACTGTGGGAGTGGTAAGGACCCATCCCCAAACCTGCAGAAGGGCCCGGAGCCCATGCTCGGCTGTGGGGAGCACCCTTTCTGGTGGACTTGGAGAGGGAGGAAGCCTGAGGTCACCCCCACAAGGAGAGGGCAGGGGGCAGGGCAATGGGCAGCCCACCCAGAGGCCGGGAAGGAAAGGGGAGAGCATACGGTTCAAATCATCATGAACTCCGACGCGCCCGTCCCAGAACAGTGTTGGGTGTGAGACAGATTCTCCACGGGCCACGGTCACAATGCACGTGACGAGTACAATGTTCTAACAGTGTACCCCCTCTTCCGTTACTCCTTTCTAGCCCAAGACAGACCTCTCCCGAGGTCTCCACCAAGCCCCCCAGAACCACACCTAGATTCCCCGCAGCTGAAGGGCCTACGCCCCACGCTGTGTCCAGGCACCCCACCCTCTCAGAACCCTCTGGGACTGGGGCAGGGCACCCCCGTCCCGCAGAGGAGACAGGCGCCTCCAAGCGCAGCTCCCCATCTTCATTGGCTGCCCCGGGGGGCCACCCTGCCAGGGCCTGTCCCACAGCCTCATGGCCAGGGCCTTCCCTCCCACCCTGCAGGGCCCTGGGCCCATCACGCCACCCAAGAGCCGACGGAAACGGCCCAGGGCGCGCACACCCTCACGGTCCTGCGTGGCACGGCCTCGTGGCTGGGGACCCAGCCTGTCCCTCAAGCGCTCACACTGCACACAAGCCTCACTCGTGCGTCACCTGGCCTTGCTCCGCCGCTGTCCGTGCAGCCGGTCTGAGCTACCGGCTGGGTGTGCAGCAGGTGGCGGGCACGGCTGGGCTGGGGGCGCCGCCGAGGACCGCAGAGCTGGCCCTGCAGGAGAGACAGACGCCACCGTCAGCACGGCGAGGCCACGGGCCACTAGCTGGACGGCGACCCTGGTCGTGGCGTCAGGGCCATGGGCCGTGAACGCCCCTCGCGGCCACGAGGGGGCCGTGCGGGGATCCCGTGCAGCGATGGAGACCCCGCCCGGAGCCCCGGCCGGCACAGTGAGGACTCACCCGGTGCTCCTGCGTCTCCCCGAGGCAGGTCGCCTAAGACCTCGGCACAGCAGGGACGCAACCGGAGCTCCTGGGTTCGCGTCCCAGCCGAGGCTGCCCGAGAAGCTGAGCGTGAACAGTGCCCCACGAGCCCTGACAAGCAGGAGGCCTCGACGACCGCCGCCATGTTGGACTGCGACGCGCGCCGCCTGCACTTCCGGCGCCGCGGCTCGCGGTGACGTCACTTCCGCAGAGTCTGGGCGGGCTCTCTGGGCATGCGCGTGGCCTGGCGGTGTCCCAGGGTGCCCCGCGGGAGGTTGGAGCCACGTGGCCGGCAGCTTGCAGTGAGCGGGAGTGCGATGCCAGCCGTGCCCAGTCCTGGCCCTTGAAGTCCTTGTGCTCAGACCGCCCCCGGCCCACCCGTGTGCGCCACCACGGCCGCCACGGAGCCTTCCTGGTGGCAAAGCCCGCAGCTACGGGACGGAGCAGCTCAGCCCACATCGGCCTTGGCCTGAGAGTAATCATCTCTGTTGGGGTGCCCGGGCTTATTTGTTAGCAGGGAAGAGCCTGGTTCCATTCTGTGTTGACTAATCCAACAGCTCTTTTACGCTTTATTGAGGACAACCTTTCTATTGGAAACGTGGCTCTACAAGTTCCCCAGGATGGATTTAAAGGCCTGTTGTGAGCAATCCCAGCTTGAAACAGGAGTGAGACTGTTTGGATCCCTTCCCCTCCCAAAAAGCCCCGCAAAACAAGCAGATCGACAAGCAGAGACAGTGAAGGAGAGACACGTGTGGAGTCCCCGGCCATGACGCCCGGAAGACGAGAGGCCGCTCTAGGGAGAGGGACAAAGCTGGTGACCTGTAGGGAAGGGCCAGGGGATGGTGCCCAGCTGGTGTGCCCCAAAGAACCCCCCAAAACCATGGAAACTGGAGACCCCAGATACTTTGAAGGCCAAGGGCAGGAACAGATGCTGCAAGCTTCATAGGAGGAACTTGGACCGTGCCAACACTCCCTACAATGAGGCCCGAGGTTCATTGAGGCTGGGGGGGAAGTGAACCAGAGATCCCAAACTGGGGGGTATCAGCTCATAGCGGGTGGGGCCAAGCACGGTACTGAACAAGGGAGGATTGAATAGAAGTCTTCACCCTCTTGGCAGCCACACCCAGCCAACCTCCCTTGGCAGCTGCAGAACAAAGCCAAACCTTTGCCCTGCCCCCACCTGCACCCCCAGCCTCAGCCCAGGCCGGAGGTCAGAGGACTAAAACCTCCCTCACAGAAAGGACCTGCAAGTACACTGACGTTTGGGAGTCAAGTTCAAAAGCACGCACCACTCTACAGTGAAGCCCATGATCAGCGTCGGCGCCCACCCAATCCCTCAGCCTTTAGCCTATTCTGAGGGCTTCTGCAGACTCCAGCAGCCATGCCTGCACCTGGTGTGGAAGGTTCCCTACAACCTGGGGAGACCACTGCCCTCTGGTATAATAAATAGCAGGTGGCCATTCCCCTCCCCCACGCCAAAACCCTCAGTCAAGGGCTCCACCAGGCCAGGGCGCAGGGAGCCCAGCTCCTTTAGCAGCCAGGGAGCAATGCTGAGGTCGTGTCTTGCAGTTTCTCGGAGTTCTCTGCAGGACTGAGTTCCTAATATGCCCTGCAGTACAGATTTAACCTTTGTCACATGGGCCCCGAGAATATTCGCCAGCAGCATTTGCAGCTGCAACGTTTACCCTGAGATAACTCACAGATTACAGTCCTGACCTCACCCCCAAAATTTACCGCATGAAAAAATACTATTAAATGCTCATCATCATAGACATGTCTGTGGCACTAGGATCAGAGACAAGTTCAGTTTAGAAATAACTCCAAGAACAGTTCTTATATTTGATTTTCACATTGAAAACCATGTTTGGGTTACATATGAACGCAGCAGCGAGCTGCACTTTTTTCTCTAACCAGGAAAAGGGTTAATAGCGCCTGGTGAACACTCCTGGGCCTGGGGTGATCACCTCTGAGCTGTGCCCCAGGGTGAGCAGGGACAGGGCCAGCCTTGCGCACCCGGAGGCTTTATTGCGTGTGGAGAAACACGGCTCCGCCTCCCACACCGGGCGGATCTTCCGGCTGGTGAGTTCCAGTAGAGGTCCTGACAGGGGCACAATTCTCCCTTCAGACTCGCTCTGCCTGTGGAAACGAACCACTAAGCATATTCCAACAGCAGCTGGTTACCCACAATGCAGTGTCCGGGTGGAGTGATTTAATGCAACCTTGAAGGGCGTGATTAGGAATTATGTAGACAGCCGTCAGTCTGAGCAGGAGAGAGGACTGCGTCTACACTTTGCTCACAGAGATGCTCCTGGGAACCGTGGGTCACACTTGGGAGGAAGGTGAAGAGCCTTTTCAGGTTCATTACCGATTCATGGTGGGCTTGAGCGACATGCAGCGACCGAGGCAAGAGGTTGATCTCAGGGGGAAACAAAATGAAGGTTCTAGAACAGCATCACCAAGGCCTGTCCCGACCTGCCTGGGAGGTCTTCCTTCCAAGGGGGGGTCTCCATCAGCACTCCCTGCTTCCACTTTCTCACCTCCCTGACCCCGTCTCACCCCAAGTCCTACCGGCCCCACTTCCTACAGCTCCGATCTCCACCCCACATTCTTGTAAACATTTTCTGGAAAAGGTCAGAGTAAATATGGTTGGCACGCGGGCCCTACGGCTTCTGCTGCAACTGTGCAACTCCCGGAAGGCAGCCGTGGGCAATGCATGAGCTACCGGGCACGGTGGTGACATGCCAGTGAAGCTTTACGGCCACATGCAGGCAGGGGCCAGATCTGGCCGCTGGTGGCCGTACTTGCTAACACCTGTCCTGGTTCCCCCACCCCCTCTGCCCTCTTCCAGGCATCTCCACACAGCAGGCCGGGGGTGATCTGATCACGTCACCCCCCGCCCCTGGCTCATAGCCCTCTGGTGGCCCCTCGAGGCCCCTGGACAGGACACCAGCCCCTTGTGTTGGCTAAGAGCAGACCTGGACGGAGACACGGCCCTAACAGGGTGCCTTGTTGGTGGCAGGGTCTCAAGGGGGTGGGGGTGACCCAGAACCTCTGGCAGGTCTTCAGTGGCCTGTTTGGAGCTCAGAGGGAGACTGCAGGGGGTCTTCAAGCCCCCGAGCACCCCCTGCCCCCTGCTCTCAGCACCACACTGAACAACCCAGGCTGGGCTCTGGATGCCCGCGTACACAGAGCTGGACACTCTAAAACCAGCTTGAACCCCGAGAAGAAAAGGCAGGGGTTCATGCTGCCCCCTTGGGGGGTGTCAGCCCAGCATGAGGGGCACAGATGGCATCTTTTGGGCAGAGTCCCTCCAGACGACAGGAGCCCACGCATACAGGAGCCAGACAAAGGGATGAGGACATTCTGTTTCGTAAAAATGACAAATGAGACCCTGGGGTTTCAGTGGCCCCAACACAGCCTGAGAGGGTGCAGCTCCTTTGCTCATGGGTTGGTCTTGTTTCTTTTTTTAGTTGAGAGCTTACTACTATAAAAGGGAATAACTCACAGGGCTCGTAAAAGAAAGACGACCCAGGAGGACTTAGAAGGGAGTCGGGAGTCGCTCTGTTCTCTGTCTCCTAATTTACACACGGACAGTGACACTCCCCGCCCCACCCCCCACGGCCTCCCGGGGCCTCTCCCGCAGCGTGACACTCTTAGTCATTTCCCGATACCTGCCTGTGTCCCTAACCCTCCACCGCTCCAAGCTCCCCGGGGCCCCCTGCAGGTGGGCGAGGGCAGTACAGCAGGGAGCTCAGACCCCACACACGTGTCCCCTGAAACTGGCACTTGGTGACCCCTCCGACATGGCAGCATGAGGCAGGCGCCCCTGAAACCCCTGTGCTCTGGGGCCTCCCTCCCTCCCCTCCTGGAACTCCATCCCCTGCTGTCAGCGGCTCAGCAGCTCCCATCCTCATTTAGGTGCTGTGTGCACATGGCAACAGTATCCACTCAACGGCACACCCACATATTCCCGCTCCAGAGGCGAAAGGAGCCGGCAGAGGGGCTGAGCCGAAGCCCCAGCCCAGCACCTTGAGCGGCGCCCCAGGGTCAGGCAAGTGTGGACCCACCTCCTCGCATTGCTGCAGCCCAGCTCCTGGCCTCGGGATAAAGACTAAGAGGAGGGGGCTGCTCCCCGCACAGGCGGGGCCCTGGGTCCCAGTGGAGCAGGGAGGTCAGGAAGGGCTGCACCAGCCCGGCCCGCTGGCCGTCAGCCAACCAGGGTGCATTTTTTTTTTAAAAGAGACATATTTATTTATTTATTTATTTATTTATTTATTTATATTGGTTTTTGACAGAGAGAGAGAGAGAGAGGAGAGATACAGAGACAGAGAGAGAACTGAGCTGGGGGAGCTCCCAGTTCAGCACATGGGTCCGCACGGGCCGGGGCCGGGATTCGATCCTCGGTCCCCGGTGCTGCAAAGTGAGCGCTCAACCCACTGAGCCCTCCCGGCTTCCCCCAGGGCGCATTTTTAATGGTGATAATTCCATGGGCTTACATCGCGTCTCCCAGCGGCCAAGGAAAACGCTGGACTCACAGTTTTGTTTCTGATGTAGGTGAAAGTCGCACAACATAAAATGAACGATTTTTAAGTGTGCGATTAAGTGGCATTTAGTGAGTTCACCGCGTCATGCAGCCACCCCCTGTATCTAGTGCCAGAACAGTCTCATTGTCCCAGAAGGAAGCCCGTCCCACTTAAGTCACTCCTGTCCCCCTGGCAACCACCAGTGTGCTCCCGTCTCCATGGATTTGCCGTCCGGGACACCTCGTGTTGGTGGAAACCCACACCGCTCGTCCTTTTGTGTCTGCCTTCTCTCACGCAGCAGACCGTCTGCAAGGTTCATCCGTGTTGTCAGGTGTCATGGGGGCTCTGGTCCTTCTCATGGGTCCGCCGTTGTCACTTTAGCTGCAGCTTTTCCAAAAGCACGGAGGCACACCAAAGGAAGCACCGCCTTCACACCTTGCGCTTTCCCCCAAAAGTAACGGAATGAATGAGGCCCAGGGAGGGGCCTGGAAGGGGGAGGGGCCTGTAGGGGGAGGGGCCTGTGGGAGGGGCGGGGCCTGAGGGAGGGCAGGAGGGGCGGGGCCCGGGAGGAGCCAGGCAGGGGAGGGGAGGAGCCTGAAGGGGTGGGGCATGGGCAGGGCTAAGGGAGGGGTCTGGGAGGGCTTAATAGAGGGGCGTGGCCAGGGCTGGGCTGTGAGGGCGTGGCCTGGGAGGGGCCTGACGGAGGGGCAGGGGCGGGGCCAGCCCAGAAGCAAGAAGCCCCAGAACAGATGTGCAGCCGTGCTCGTGCACATGTGTGGGAGCACATGCATGTTCGGGTGCCTGGTATCTCGGGTGGGGACCCTGGGGCAGGCCTCCCTCAGCTCCGGTAGACTCTGTGGAACCATTTTCCAAAGCGCATTTCCCAGGTCACACGCCACCCGACCACCCTTGGGGGTCACGAACCTGTTGGTCGCAGCCGTCCTGGTGGGTTCAGGGCGCGGCCGCAGTGTGGGTGTTCCTGACGCGCGCCCGGTGCTTGGCGCCGTCTCTTCCCCATCGTCCCATGAGCCTCTCCTGGAAACCTGGGACATGGGAAGAGCGAAGCCAGAACCAGGGGAAGCTGCCATGACGCGGGTGGGAAAACTGGATAAAGGGCCAGGAGCCAAGCTGCTCACAGCGATGCCCCCTGCTCTCCACCCGCTGTCTTCTCCCCTCTCCAGACCCTCCACCCTCCCACCCCCAAGCCAAAGGGCAAAGAAGGAAAGACAGTGACCGGGACAGCTCCCTGCTCGGGTCACTGGCCTCTCTTAAGGACAACTGATCCCCTGCAACCCCATTTTATTCCCAAGTCTCCCCGGCACTTTCTGTAATTAATGGCCAGGTTTTAATGAAACATTGATTAGCCCCTAATTAGTCTAATAATTGATCTTGGGGGAGGGGGGAGACAGGGCCGTCAGACCTCGTAAAGGAGACGGGGAGATCATGAAAGATTGGGGCACAGGTGGGAACGCCAGCCCCCCGCCCCCCACAGCCCACGTGTTCTGTGATCTCGGTCTATTACAAATGGCGCTTTGCTTTCAATGTGGATTTTTCTAATCGGTTTGCGGGTGATGAAGTCCGGGTGACTGATGCGGGAAGATTGAATCTATTCTCCTTTTCATCAGATTTCAGCCTCTTAGTGCAGCTAAAGAGCTTTTCCCCACTTAGGGAGGAATGAGTTTCTGTCTGCACAGAGAAGTCATCCTGGGGGAGGCCGGCCCCTCCCCAGCCCTTTGGGGGGGGTCACACGTTGCCAGGGACTCTGAGAGGCGCGGAGCAGGGCTTTCCCCCCAGGAGCAGATTTTACTCAGCGCCAACTTCTCGGCCACCCAGTTGCCCAGGACCCCAGGGCCCCAGCCTGGAGGGCACCTCTTCCTTCCCCAGAACTCCGGGACACCCACGTGCACACAGGTGCACACACCCCCGATTTCCTACAGAACGATCATCTGCAGGCTCCTCCGTGTTCCTGTCCCCATGCAGAAGAGCGACATCTCGAAGACCAGCCCCTGGATGTTTGCGACCCCAGCGCTGGAGCAGTCACTTCCCAGGGCCTCCCGGCGGGAACGGAGGATGGAAAGGCGCTGCTCTCCCCGCCACCCCACGGCAGGCCCGCTGCCCACGGTGCCCACCACCTCCCGGGCCACAGGAGGGAGAGCCGGCAGCCTGCAGAGCAGCACGGCACGGAGGGCCAGGCACCCCCCACCGGCTCCCTGGCCCCAGCCAGCCTCAGAGCAGGGCTCCCTGGGGAGTGGAAGACGCAGATGGAAAGACGGCCGAGCCGACCACCTCGGGGCCTGGAAATTGCCCGTCTCAGCGGCATCCGGACAGCCATCTCCGGGGACGCCGGCCAGCCGGCGTGTGTCCTCTGTGTAGGGTGGAGACACGGCCCTGAGTCACCCGCCCTGAAGGGCAGAGCAGGGCCGGCTGCCGGCCACGTGGCCGCTGCAGACCTGGGTCCCTGTCGCCGCGGGGCCTGGCGGTGCGGGGGCCTCACGGCGGGCGCTCTGTCACGAATCCATCGTCCAACACGCAGCGCAGGACGGCTTCGCCTGCGGCCCAATGCGAATCCGCACACGTCCTTAAAACACCATGAGATTTGTTTGCGGTGATTTTTTTTTTTTCAGCTCATCAGCTATCGTTAGTGCGAGTGTATTTTATGTGCGGCCCCAGATAGTTCTCCTTCCACCAACGTGGCCCCGGGAAGCCACAAGGTTAGACACCCCTGGTCTATATACTCAAAAGAATTAAGCAGGCACTCAAATAAAAAAGCGTGTACAAATGCTCAGAGCAGCACTAACCACAACAGCCAAAAGGCGGAAACAACCCAAGCGTCCACCAGCAGAGGAAGGGATGAGCGAGACGCGGTCCATCCACACGACGGGATTTTATTTAGCCCTAAAAATGAATCGAGTCCTGCCACAGGCTAACAGTGTGGACGGGCCTGGAAAACAGGTCCCTGAGTGACAGAAGCCAGACTCGAAAGGCCACATATTGTAATGATTTCATTTATGGGAAATGCCCAGAAGAGACACATCCAAAGAGCCGCAAAGCCGATTTGTGGTTGCCAGGGGCTGGCGGGGACTAACTGCTAATTGGGAGGGGGGACCGTTCCCACCAGCCCCCTCTCCCTCTCCCTCCTCACCTGCCCACCCAGGGGCCCTGGAAACATGACGCAGAAGGAGGCAGTTTGACATGAGTCTCTGCTCAGCCTGGGAGCAGACGTGGAGCCCCGTTCTGTCCGGGCCCAGCACTCCCGGGCTGCCTAACGCAAAAGGCGCCGTGACCATTGCAGCTTTACTGCTGCCAATGACGAGCATCCTCGCGAAAAGGCGGTTGATCCAGGCTGCCTCGGTTTCCCGCTTTGCTTTTGCTGGAGTTCACCTTATAGCTAAGAAAACGAGTGCGACAGAGAACAGCTGCATCCTCTTTCCCCTCCACACAGACGGCGCCCTCAGCCGGGGACTGGAGCTGGGTTTACGGCCCGTGTGACCCGGGAATGGCTGCCCGGTGCAGCTGGTCACCCTTCCGATTCGTTGCTGCCCCTTTGGCAAGCAGCCCGGGGGGACGGCATGGGGTGGTGGCTCTTGAGTGTTAGGCACCTGCACGGCCCACCCAGCAGGGGCAGAAACCACACGGCGGAGACACTGAGGCCCACGTGGAGAACCTCTGCTCCGGCCCCAGGCCAGCAGCCCGGGGCCCCTGCAGATGGGAGCGGGCCCAGGCCCCCCGGGGCCAGTGGAAGGTTCCGGAACTGTCCTCCCACGGCGGCGGCTGCGACTGGGAGCTGCAGGCTTGTTCACAGTTAACAAGCCCTAATTAGCAGGCGGATGGGGCTGCACCCCGCTGACATTTGAACACTTTTTAAGGCACTGGCTGCTGATTAAGGACCGTCATGTTAGACCGTGAGCCTGAGGAGCCCTGTAGTAGCAGCGGCTGCGTCCCCTGCCCCAGCCCACCTCCGGGGTCTGTGCTGTCCCTGCAGGGTGTCCTTCCTGCCCTCAGCCAGCCCTCAGACCCCAGAGGCACCGCTCGCTCCTTTCTCCCTATGGTTGTGGGTTCACAGGCCACACGCCGAGCCCCAAGCCCGTCCCACTTTCCTCCGGGAGGCTCATCGGTCCTGGCGTCTGCTGCCATGTGCGGGGGCAGGGGGCCTGGGGAAGAAGTCCTAAGGGACCAGTCGGGTGGGTCCCCCACAGAGAAGCTGAGGCCCTCCCCCCACCGCATTCCCCCAGCTGGCCTCTCTGCCGGCGGGGCGACCAGGGGGCAGGGTTTCCCGGGTGGGCAGGTGGCCACACATGCATGGAGTGGCCTGCCCTCCATACGGGCTGCTCGTTGTGCTAACAACCACCCCGAGGGCGTGTGTCGATGCCCAGCTCCTGCCCCCCGCAGACCGAAACAACTGAAGGAATATTTGCAAAAAGCTGAGCGAAGTAAATATTTTATGCCCGCTGCTGTGCTGGGGAGGCTGGGGCGGGCGTAGGCGCCGCAGAAGGTGCGGAAGGTGCTGAGGAGGATGGGGCGGGTCGCAGTGGCAGGATGGGGGCAGGAGGTCCGGGACTCGGGGACTGGCACGGTCAATATGGATGCCACCGGGTGCCATCAGGAGGGGTCTGGCCCGCACGCTTCCTCGTTGCAGATCAATGGCGGCCAGAGCCATTAACCACGGCAACGCACCGGGAGCCGAGGGCCTGATTGGCGATCGATACTGGGTTCTGCAGGACAGACAGTGTCTGGCTGAGGACACTGGTGGCCAGCAACTGACATCTGAACCCCAAGCAGCAGCCGGCGGGGTCTCTTCCCCCCTCTGCCCCAAGGGCCTGCTGTCACCACCGTGACCTGGGCTCAGTGTGGCCGCTGGACACCGGGGCCTCCGGGGGTGGACATTCGAGCTGTGCCAACCAGGGGGGACAGCCGGGCCGGGAGGAGGTGCAGGGGACCCGAGGGGCCACGGCTGCAGTAAGACTCCCGGTCAGCACCACACAGATGCCCAGCCCTGAGCTCCGGGGACAGCGAGGACGCAGCAGGACATGAGCAGGCCTGGGCCGAAGCCACCCCTGGGCCTCCTGCCAGTTCAGCCCCAAGTGGATGAGAACAGTCCCACCAGGGGCCCGGAGCAGATGGGGCGGGCTCCGGACCCCTGCGCGGCCCGCCATCTGTCCTGACAGTCAGCCCGTCTGCCCGGGCACCCCCCTCCCGGCCCACCATCTGCCGGCCCGCTCAGCCCTGCTCCCGGCTCCACCGGGGCCCTCGGGAGGAGATGGGGCCCGAGCCAGAGGCCCACCTGGCTGCCTCGAACCCGCCCGTCTTCATGGAAGGGGCAGCCGGAGCCGGGCCAGGCCCGGGGCTCCTCCGAGACCACTGGCCCCGGCCCAGGGAGGGCAGGTCGGGACATCCCCGCTGAACAGGCCTTGACGGCAGCCCTCACCCAGGCCTGCACCCCCGGTTCAGCATGCATCTCCCTGACCACAGCCCCTCGGGTCCCTGGGCAGCACCGGCCCCCAACCTGGGACACCGCCCCCCCAGGGCCTGAGAAAAGAGTCACGTCCCTCTGAGGCCCAGGAGCCTCTGTCCTCTCTTCTCCGCTGGGCCCAGTTGCAGGGGGTGGGCAGTGGAACTGAGTGGGGACCCGGCGTGGGAGACGTCAGCCGTGGCCGCTGAGCCCAGAGCGGGCGGATCCGTGGCTGGACGGCGCCACCTGGTGGACACATTGGAGACGACAAAAGCCAGGCCTCCACTCTGTTCCCTGGGCTTTTCCATGCGGCTTTCAGAACGCCCGGCCCTCTGATAGGCTTCTGCTCAGCTACCGCTGGTGATCAGAGGGCCCAACCCAGGCAGCAAAATAAACCCCAAAGAAAGAGCTGGTCTTCCACAAGCCCCCTCCCCAGCACCGGCCCGAGGGGTCGCCCTGCCCCCGTCACTGTCACAAGCACCCCCATCACTGATGGGGAAAGTCCGAAATTCCTGGCCATAGAGGAGCGAACCAAGCCTAAGGGAGGATGCAATTGGCTGAAACACACTGAATGCCTCAACTAGACAAACAGAGGGAAAGAGAGAAAAAAGACCGAAACACCACCTCGCAAGAAACCCACTGGGAGTAACTTAGGGCCCCCGCTCTCTACTTGGAAAACTGTTGGTTAAAGGAAAAGAATGAAGGGTCTGCCTGTCTGAGCTGCAGTTCAGGGCGACCCGTTCACCCTAGTTAATAGGAAAAGGCTGGTTTTCCTGAACAGGAGAATTCCAGCTGCTCCCTGTGCAGGAACAGTATTGTTCGGAAATCACCATGTTGCAAGCTCTTTGGAATAATGATCTGTAGGAGCGTCCGAGCGATGGAGGAGACCATTGGTGAAAGACATTACAAAGCGCACTGGGCACGCTGATCAGACGGCAGCCCAGGGGCCTGCCTGAGACACCCAGTCCCGCCCAGGAAGGTTCCAGCAAGACCTGAATCAAGTCCAGCTTCCAGCGCCGACCTGCTTCCAGGAAATATGGGGATCAAGTGACACCACAAGGGGGCAGTCACACCCAGAATGTGTGGGATACTCAGCAGCACAGCTGATGGGGTTTCTGCAACAAGTCATGTGGGGGTATTCAGGGGGGCTGATCAAAATGAGATTTAAGAGACAATCAGGGGAAGCCGGGGTGGCTCAGCGGGTTAAGCGCTCACTTTGAAGCCCCAGGAAACTGAGGCTCGAATCCCGGCCCCGGCCCAGGCAGACCCACATGCTGAAATGGAGTGTGCTTCCCACGCAGGGGGCCCCCAGTTCAGTTCTCCCCCCACCCCGGTTCTGTCCCTGGCTCGAGGGGGCGTGCCTCCCATGCAGGAGGCCCCCAGCCTGGTTCCCACCCTGTACGGCCCCCGCCCACCCGTGTGGAACAAAACCATGTTGAAAACTGATGTCGTACAGCTGTGAAGATGGCTCTGGACCCTCCCCCTTCTCTCTGTCTCTCTCTGTCAAAATCAATAAAATAAATCTTAAAAAAAAAAAAAAGAGAGAAGGAAGCCGGGATTGCTTAGTGGGTTAAGCGCTCACTTTGCAGCGCCAGGGACGAAGGATCGAATCCCGGCCCCGGCCCGTGTGGACCCATATGCTGAGCTGGGAGCTCCCCCAGTTCAGTTCTCTCTCTGCCTCTGTATCTCTCTCTCTCTCTCTCTCTGTCAAAAACAATTTTAAAAAATTTTAAAAAAGAGAGAGACAATCAGATATAATCTGTGAGCCTTGTTGGGACCATGATTAAACAAACCAACTGCAAAAAGGTATTTTTGAGACAATCAGAGAAATTTGTTTATGGCTGAGCCATTAGCTGATACCAGGGAATTGCCATTAACTTGGATACTGTGTTAATGGAGCCGCCGTTATGCTACAGAGTTGCTTGTGTAACGGGCCCTTGTTACGTTACAAAGTTGCTTGTGTAACGTCCCTTGTTACACTACAAAGTTGCTTGTGTAACGTCCCTTGTTACACTACAAAGTTGCTTGTGTAATGGGCCCTTGTTACACTACAAAGTTGCTTGTGTAATGGGCCCTTGTTACGTTACAAAGTTGCTTGTGTAACGGCCCTTGTTACGTTACAAAGTTGCTTGTGTAATGGGCCCTTGTTACACTACAAAGTTGCTTGTGTAATGGGCCCTTGTTACACTACAAAGTTGCTTGTGTAATGGGCCCTTGTTACACTACAAAGTTGCTTGTGTAATGGGCCCTTGTTACGTTACAAAGTTGCTTGTGTAATGGGCCCTTGTTACACTACAAAGTTGCTTGTGTAACGGGCCCTTGTTACGTTACAAAGTTGCCTGTGTTTGGAGCGTCTGCATCCTGAAGTGAGCAAAATGTCAGAAGCTCCATCACAGGCTTAAGAATACTTCAGCCAAAGGGAACAGCCATAGATGGTTGCAAACACAGCAATTCTCAAAGATTTTATTTTTTTTATTGTTTTTGACAGAGAGAGATACAGAGACAGAGAGAAGGGGGAGGGCCCAGAACAGCCTCCATAGTTGCACATCATCGGTTTTTCCACATAGTTTCATTCCACAGGTGGGCGCGGGGCTGCACAGGGCAGGGACTGGGCCGGGGTCTCACCCCAGTGAGAACCGAACTGGGGGCACTCCCCAGCTCAGCATATGGGTCCACACGGGCCGGGGCCGGGATTCGATCCTCCGTCCCCGGGGCTGCAAAGTGAGCGCTTAACCCACTGAGCCCTCCCGGCTTCCCCTGCATGGCAATTCTTAATAGCTGTCAGTCGAGGTAATGCGCACTGGATTCTTGTGCTATCCCACCTTTAAGTGTTTCGAGAACTTTCGTTGTAAAAATTTCAAAAAGAAAGAAAGCAAGCCGCGTCCTTTCTCCTACAAGCCTCCTCATGGAAATTGTACGGCAGAAGTTGGTATATCCTGTGCCCCTGACCCCCACCTTCCCTCTTCCCCAGGGACATGTTCTGGGGGAGGGGAAGTCTACGGAGTCACCGTCACAGGGGTGTCCTGTGCCCACGAGGCCATGGGCACCTGGGTGGAGTCCCTGGCTGGTCCCTGCTGAGCTCCGCGGTGCCTCTCCTCCCCTGGCCCAATGGGGAGGGAGCTCCCTGAGGGTCCTGCAGCCCCCACTGAGCCCCACGCACCTCCAGTGGTCACCGCGCACCCTGCTTGGGTCAACCACTCTGTGAAGGCCGGAGAGCCAGCGAGGTGGGACCACATAAAGGTCATTACCCTCCAGAGGACCTTCACTGCACGAAAGGTCATTGTCCCTGTCCCTGTGGCAGGGGGGTGATAAGTTGGGAGGAGCAGGGCGGGCAGAGATGTGCGAGCCATCCCTTATCCACCCAGCGTGGCCAAAGGTGGCCCCTTATCTGTCCCAGCATGTCCCCTGTTCGTTATCGGGGCATAAACATGTCCAAATAGCTGTAAACCAGATGGAGCTGGAGATGGCAGCCCGGCCTCCAGCCTCCTGCGGGGACATCCATGATCCCAGCCCTGATAAGCGGAGACGTCAGTCCGCTTTCTGTCACCCACAGGGTGAGGGAGGGCCTGCCACCAGCTCTGGCCACAGGGCAGAAGCCTCAGGCAGAGCTGGCTTCCAGGCCACAGAAGGGCGGGTCCTGGGGGGCCGACCCCCAGTGATCAGGAGCTGAGCGACCTCGGGGTTTGGACAAGACAATACTGTTGTTTTCTGTCGCATTTAAAACGGGACATCTGGTCAGCCTGCCTCGGGGTCACAGAGGGTCCGGGTGGGAAGGGAAGAGTGTCCCCCAGGTCCCCTTGCTGCACCCCCTGACTCCTGCTTGGAAACAAATGTGACTTCTGCCCCCACTGAGCTGAGAACAAGGGCCCAAGCCGTCCTCAGCACTGTGAGAGCGGAGACGTTCATGAGCCTAGATGAGACTGTCGTGCAGATGTGTCCTCGCAGGGACCCACGTTGGTGGTAGGGGGAGTGACCCACACACTCCTAATTACACAGAAGGTGGCAAGCGGTTCGGCTGAAGAAACAGGGGCCCAGAAGGTCCCCGGCTCCCCAGGTGGCGGGGGTGGCAAGGGGCTGGCTCCTCCTCCCGTTTGTGAAAGGACAGTGACCAGGGGGGCGGAGGACCAGTGAGATGGCACTGGGGGTCCGTGGCATGGGACACGCAGGCCCTGCAGCCCCCCTGGGAACCTGGGTTTTGTCTCTGAAGTGACAGAAGCAGGAGGGGGTCAGAGCGGGCTCGCTTCTATGAGACGTTGGGGGACGTGGATATTTTTCTGGGAGAAACATCAAGGTCTGGGGCTGGAAAATGGAGAGGCTGTGTCACTCCGGGGGCTGAGATGCTGTCACGCAGATGCTGGGCCCCCTCCCCTCCACCTCCCACCCCAGCTCCCGCCCCCTCCTTTCTCCCCAGGGCTGGTCAAGTCTGCTGACCCCAGGACACAGCCTGCTGTCCCCATAGGACCTGCCCCTGCAGGACTATCCCCACCCCCGGGGACAGGCCTGCTCTTCAAGACAAACCACCCAGTGTCCACCCCCCCATTCCGGAATCTGGAACAAGGTGACCCCAGTGCTGGGGGCTGAGGGCGGGGAGCCCCGGGATCCCCACAGGGCAGCCCAGAATCCCGTCAGCATATGAATCCTCATTTAGCCAGGAGGCCAGGCAGCCTCCGAGCTAAAGGTCCGGGGAAGTGATAAAACACAGCAGCTGATAAAGGGGACCTTGGCGCTCATAAAGCCCCGCTGTGGCGAAGGTCAGGCCAGGCCCAGTGACTGGGGACCCCCGTGGGCAGGCAGGTCCCCACCTCAGCCGGTGGGGGTGCTCGTCTCTCCAGCAGAGGGAGGAGGGGGCTGACTCCCCTCGGCCCCGTGGGAAGGAACCGCCATCCTGGGGACCACCCCCCACCGCGGCCCCGCGCCCCTCACCCAGCATCCGGCCCGGGGCCACGGCCATGGTCCAGACCCTGCCGATCCCCCACCCCCGTGTCCCTTCGTTCACACATCAAGGACTGGGACATGCCTGCTGCACGCTGGGCACCGTGACAGGGATGAGAACACCGTGTCACACGTGTCTCGCCCAGTTCGGAGTGAGAACAGGTGACAGGGACCGGACGCTGCTCAGGGGACACGGCGCCTGCCGGGTCCCTGTCCCCCGTGGAATCGGAGCACGGGGCCCCAGGAGCAGCCCGGCCGTGCGGGCACATGTGTCCAATCTGCCAGGTCCCCGGGCCAAGGGGGCCTCTGGGCCGGGTCCTGCAGCACCCCAAGGACCCCCGGAGACAGAAAAGCAGCCACCCAGCAGCTGTGTGCTCCCTGCTGTGCCTCCCGGGGACCCCCCGGGACCCCCACAGATGCTGCGCAGGGCGCTCTCAGCCCGGGGCACCCGACTGAGCTGAGGAGCCGCAGCGTCCTGCACGGCCAGGCCGGGGCAGCTGCAGCCACCAGCTGAAGTCCTGCAGGGTTAATACACCCCGCAGCACAAAGCAAACGCGCAGAAACCGGGAGAACGCGCCTGCGCAGAATTCCAGGTACTAGGTGCCGTGGCCTGCCCCCCCGGAGGGGCCCCGGGGCCCGTGTGGGTGACGCACAAGGACACAGAGCGTGGAAAGCAGGAGTCGGGGGAGGAACCCGGCAGAGGATCAAGGTCACCTCCACAGTGATGAGTCAGGCCGATGGCGTGTGATGGACAAAATGTGATGAGAAGGGAGGTTTCTCTCCCTGGTCCCCTCCCCGCCACAGGAACCCCAACCCCAAGCTTATCAGGAGAAAACCATCAGATGACCCCAGCTGAGGGCCAGTCCACCAAGCGCCTGCCAGCACTCATGCCTCAGAACCGTCAGTGTCATCCACAGCCAGGCAGGTCTGGGGCGGGGTCACACCCAGGACAGCAGGAGCAGCGATGACTCAGCGTGAGGTGGGACCCGGGGACAGAGAAAGGCCATGGGGGCCGCGCTGGGGACGCCTGCACCTGCCGCGTGCATCAGCACTGACGCCGCGCGTGCAGCTTACAGACGAACACCCTGCGCTCCCTGCGGTTTACCCACACACCCAGAACGAGCGCGAAGTTGCTCACTTCTTACAATACGGGGGCGCCCGGAGGGCTCGGCCGGTTCAGCGCTCGCTTTGTAGCCCCGGGGACTGAGGATCGAACCCCAGCCCCGGCCCATGCGGACCCATATGCTGAACTGGGGTGTGCTTCCCATGTGGGAGGCCCCCAGTTTGGTTCTCCACGCCCCCAGTTTAGCCCCTGGCTCCAGGGTGTGTACCTCCTATGCAGGAGGCCCCCAGCCCAGTTCCCACCCTGCACAGTCCCCGCCCACCTGTGTGGAACGAAATCAAGCCAAAAACTGATGATGCACAACTACGGAGACGGCTCTGGGCCCTCCCCCTTCTCCGTCTCTGTCTGTGTCTCTGTCAAAAACAATAAAATAAGCCTTAAAAATATATATATGGGGAAGCCGGGATGGCTCAGTGGGTTAGGTGCTCACTTTGCAGCCCTAGGGGCCGGGGATCGAGTCCCGGCCCTGGCCTGTGTGGCCCCATATGCTGAACTGGGGAGTGCCCCCAGTTTGGTTCTCACTGGGGTGAGACCCTGGCCCAGCTCCTGCCCTGTGCAGCCCCCTGCCCACCTGTGGAATGAAACTATGTGGAAAAACCAATGATGTGCAACTATGGAGAGTGTTCTGGGCCCTCCCCCTTCTCTGTCTCTGTATCTGTATATCTCTCTCTCTCTCTCTCTCTGTTGAAAACAATTAAAAAAAAAATCTTAAAAAAAAAAAATATATATATATATATGGCTCGGTCCCTGTCCTTCGTTCTGCAAAAAAATATTAATAATTATATATATGTGTGTGTGTGTGTGTTTTGCCGAACCAGAAAGAATGTAGGTATTGGCACAAGTCTTCCCCCTACTTGGTCACCCAACCAGCACGTGTTGAGCACCTGCTGTGGGCTGGCACCTCGCCTCCCCCACTCACCCACTCAATTCCCGAAGACATCACTACACACCTACAAGCCACCCAGCAGGAATAAAAACCAAGGTGGACAGCCGGGCAGGGGAGACACGAGGCACCGCTTCCGTCACCCCGGACAGAATCTGCAAGAACCAAGCCGCCTTTGCATGTCGCTTGTGCAACAAGAAAGCGGGTGGGCACCGGATATATGGTGGTGGAGGGGGAGCTGATTCTGGGTGGAGGGCACATAAGGCGATGCATGGGTGATGAGATGTGGACTTGCACATCTGGAAACTAATTGTTACCAACCAATGTCACCCCATTAAATTTAACAATAAAAAAAATGTAAATAAATACTGAAAAACAGAAAAGAAAGCGGGAAGCCATGGAAGACGAGCTACGGACGTCTGAGCCACGACACCCAGGGAGCGATGGAGCCAAAGCCAGGAGGCGGAGCCCCCGGGCCTGGCCGCAAGCAGGCCTCGCCCGCCCCCTGCAGGCCAGAGCCAGCCGCGCAGGCGGGCGGCCGCGCAGGCGCAGGCGCAGGCCCGAGTCCCCACGCCCCCTGGGGGCCGGCGGGGGAAGTGCAGGCAGAGAGCACCGTCCTGTCCCTCGCGGCGCCCCACACCCACCCGCCACCAGGACCAGCTCTGGCCGCAAACACCCCCCCAGCGCTGTGCCCCTGGCCCGGGCACCGCCCCGCGTGATTCTCTCGGTGGGGCAGCAGCGGGGCTGAGCCCTCCCCGGGGAGCCCCTCGTCATCCGGGGAATCTCCGAGCTGGAGGAACCGGACAGAGTGAGAATCACAAAGAGCCAAGCTGGGGGCGGTCCCATTGGCCAGGGAGTCGCCACGTGACCCAGCCTCGCCGCTGGGGACGCTGGGAAATGTAGTCTTTCGTCTCGGCAGCCATTTGGATATGGGCGATGGGAAGAACAGCTATCGGAAGACAACTCCTGGTGCAAAACCCAGGCTCCTCCATGCCCGCCTCCCAGCCTCAAGCTGGAGCACGCCCCTCCTCCACCTCGCTTGATGTCCCTGGTCCCCCGTGACCTCCCCTCTGACCTCCCAATCATAGGTGATACCACCCCCAGCTGCTCATCAACAAGAGGCCTCCCCTGGGAGCAAGTCCTTTCAGCAAAACCTGCAAACTCCATGCACATCCGTCACCCCCACAGCCATCACCCCGGCCTGGGCCACCTCCAGCCTGGAACCAGCACCCAACATCCACACCTTCCTCCTGCCCACACCCGCAACCTGCAGATGGGAGAGGCTCCTTCCTTACATGTTAGATCCACCCCCCCACGTGGGGGGGATGGCCACCCCCACGGGGAAGCCCCCACAGGCTCCCCCGAGCCCGCCCTCCTGCACTGCGTGAGAATGCGGGGCGCCTCTCCAAGGCCCGGCCACCCCCAAGCAGCCCCCACCCCGATACCCGGCCGTGACCCCAGAATCAGCCCCCGAGCCCACCCCTCCAGGACGGCCCCCCACCACCCCCGGCCCTGCCCCCACCAGACGCCCTTCTGACGGCTCCATTTGCTGTTGTGCTTGTTCATTCACTTTATTTTGTGTCCTCAGCCGGAAGGAAAAAAGTCAGGGACAGGGAAGCCGGAGGGCTCAGTGGGTTAGCGCTCGCTTTGCAGCCCTGGGGACTGAGGATCGAATCCCGGCCCCGGCCCGTGTGGAACCATATCCTGAGCTGGGGTGTAGCCCCCCGTTCAGTTCTTGCCGGGGCCTATGCGGGAGGCTCCCGGCCCAGTTCCTGCCCTGCGCAGCCCTGTGCCCACCTGTGGAGTGAAACTATATAGAAAACTAATGTCAACTATGGAGACTGCTCTGGGCCCTCCCCCTTCTCTCTGTCTCTGTGCCTCTGTCAAAAACAATAAAAATAAATCTTAAAAAAAAAACAAGTCAGGGACAGTGTGGGCTCCTGAACAGCGGTGTCCCCAGAACCTGGCACAGTGCCCGGCAGTCAGAGCCTGCCTCCTCGGGAGGGGGGACCACGCCTGTGACGGGAACTCACACTGAGCTCAGCCCCCACCACGGGCAGGGTGACCAGGGAGCTCCCCGCCTGAGCACCTTTGGCGGAGCTCATCCCTGGAGGCCACAGCCCCTGCCGGGCAGGCGGCCGCGGGCACTCCTCTGAGCTGGCCGGCTGGGCCTGCGCCTGCCTCGCTTTCCGGGGAGACCCCCTCACACGAGCAGGGAGGGTGGAGGGGCTCCCCCAGGCTGGGGCTCCCCCTCTCCCTTCACTCCCAGACCCAGCCTGGGGACAGGCCGGCCTGAGGCCCGTGTACCCCAAAGGCTGCCCCAAATCACAGGATGGAGGGCCCAGGGGGTCCCCACACGGGTGCTTCGCGGTCACGTTACAGAAACCGTAGACCGAGAAACCAAGCGGCGCTCGGAAAGTTGGGGAACTCAGATTTGTCCCGCCGGTGGGACCAGCGGAGTCCCCCGAAAGCTGAGCTAAGCCCCACGCTACGGAATGGCTTCCGTTTCCCACAGTCTCGCGTCTAGGCCTGGGACGCAGAGGCAGAGGTGACAGAAGCAGAGGCAGGGAAGCCAGCGGTGACATGGGGCTTCGTCCACATCCGTCCCGGGGAGCAAGGCACGGGTTCCAGGAGTGGCTGCTGGGCCCAGGGCGGGGCCCCAGGCCTTCCCGGGGAGGGAGCCTCGAGCCCCCCACGCCCCGGGCACGGCCCCACCCTCCCCGTCGAGGACACAGGTGCCAGGCTCCCCGGTTATAAAGGCCAGTGCCTGACCAGGCGCACAGGATAAGAGCCGCCAGGGCGACCCTGGGACTTTGCTCCTGTGCAGCTCCGGGCAGAACCCGTCATGCGCCGCTCAGCCGTCGTTCTCGCCGCGGCGCTGGCCGCCCTGCTAGCTCCCGGGGCCGCGATGCCCGTGCGCCGGCAGGGCCCCCGGCACAAGCTGCTGCTGGTGTCCTTCGATGGCTTCCGCTGGGACTACGACCAGGACGTGGACACCCCCAACCTAGACGCCATGGCGCTGGACGGGGTGAAGGCTCGCTACATGACCCCGGCCTTCGTCACCATGACCAGCCCCTGCCACTTCACGCTGGTCACTGGTGAGCGTTGGCCTCGGGCTGGGTCCCAGCAGGGTGGGGGTGCTGAGAAGCCAGGGCCGCCGACAAGGAACCGCGCTCAGTGGGTGCATGCAGTCCCGTCCCACGGGGCACCGTGCAGGGACGGAGGGGACATTCTCACTGGGGACACACGGCACGGCCGAGGGGGTCTCTGTAACCTTCAGCGCAGGTGGCAGATCAATGCAGCCAGTGGCCCCCTTGTAATCGGTGACCACGACCAGGGGGGCTGCCCAGGGGGCTCCCGGAGGGGCGAGTGTGGCTGTGAGGCGGAAAGAAGGGTGGGTCCGGGCCCCTGCTCGCCCTGCGCCCACCCCCAGCTGCCCTCAAACAAGAATCCAGCTGTCACAGGGCTGCGCTCCCTCCAGAGGGTCGAAGGGGGTCCTTCCTGCCTCTCCCAGGCATCCTTGGCTGGTGGCCACAGTCCCTTGGTCACCTGACCATCTTCCCTGGGTGTCTCGCCTCTTCTTGTCTGTGGATGCAAGCCCCCTCCCCCCAGCACGTTCTCATTTCCACCTAACTACCTACATCGGCAACGACCCTGTTTCCAAACGAGGTCACCTGCTGAGGCTCCGGGTGGCACGACGGGGGGACCCCATTCGACACAGCCGGCTCCTCCTCACACCCGCGTCTCTACGCCCACAGCCCCCAGTACACACAGGTGGCAGCACCCCACCCAGACGGGGACAGGGAGGCAGCGGACACTCATCACTGTCTTGCCCTTCCCGTCTGAACGCACGCGCGTGCATTTCCCGTGCAAAAAAAAAAAAAATATGTAAAGAGCTACCCAAAGGAGCTTCCCTGAAACCCCTGCCCAGGACTCTGCCCTGTGCTGGGTGGTATTTTTTCTCTCGCCTTCCCGCCCGAGAGCCACCCACGTCTCGCCCCATCTTTCTCAACACCCGGGGGGCTGCAGGTGAGGTCCGCGCACGCGGGCGCGGTTAGCGGCTGGGCGCCCTGCTCCGCGGGGAAGCGGGGCCGCCGGCTCACGGGCCCGCTCGCCCCGGGTGACAGCCGGCCGTGTGCCCCCTGCGTGGCCCGGGCCGCCCTCCCACCGCCCCTCTGCGTGTCCACAGGCAAGTACATCGAGAACCACGGCGTGGTGCACAACATGTTCTACAACACCACCAGCAAGGTGAAGCTGCCCTACCACGCCACGCTGGGCGTGCAGCGGTGGTGGGACAATGGCTCTCTGCCCATCTGGATCACGGCCCAGAGGCAGGTAAGCCGTCCCCGTGCCTGCTCACGGACCGCACGTGGGTAGCAGGAGAGGCACCCGCTGGACCCATCCCCCACCCAGGGTGCTAAGTGGGGTCCCTAGGGAGCCGGGCCTCCCTGGAGCCAGGACCAACAGGAATGGCGCCATCGTCCAAATCGAAGACAAAAGTACGCCTTTGGACCCTTGGGGACAGCGCGGGGGATGGCCCAGGGGAAGGAACTCAATCCAATGACCAGGCGTGCGGCAGTGAGATGGCTCTGTCCCTTCCGCCTCCCTAAGGGGCAAAGATAAAGGAAGGAATGGGTTGTGGGGTCAGCCCAGGAACCCCACCATCCTGTGAGCTTCCAGGGGGCTCCCAGTCAACACAGCCAAGGGGAGAGGACCCTCAAGTCCGAGTCCCCTCGCTCCTGCAGAGACTCTCTCGCAGGAAGTGGCCGCCGAGAACGCGGCCTCTGGCGGCTCGCGGTGTAAACCAGACAGCCGGGGGACAGGTGGGCGGGTGTCGGGAAGGACAGGTGCATCTGTGACTAAAGCATCTGTCGGATGATGGGAAGGTGGACAGATGACCAGGGTGAGAGCTGGGAGGTCAGGGGACGGGACGTGGGTGGAGGGGCCGGCGACACCCGCCAGGATGTGACCACAGTGGAGACAGGCCAGGCTGTAGGCCAGAAGGGGCGGTCCTGTCTGGGCATCTCAGCCTCAGGTGAGGACACTGGGTATCCGGGAATGGGGGTGTATCGTTGTCTCATTAGTGCTGAGTCCTCTATAGAATCTTATCAGCCCCAAGATAAGAGCAATGCAAGGCCCTTCAGACAATAAAAAGGCTGGTGGTGGCACTTAGGGGCAGGGATGAGAGAGCGGCCAGAGACGCAGGCAGGGGGACGCGGGTGTGTCAAGGGCACAGCAGGGGCCCCGCCGGAGCGTCGCTGTGGCGTTAACGCCGCCGTCCCTGGCAGGGCTTAAGGACCGGCTCCTTCTTCTTCCCCGGCGGGAACGTCACCTACCAAGGCATGGCGGTGACGCGGAGCCGGAAGGAAGGCTTCCTGCACAACTACAAAGACGAGGCGGAGTGGAGAGCCAACGTGGACACGGTGATGAGCTGGTTCACACGGGACGATCTGGACCTGGTGACCCTCTACTTCGGGGAGCCGGACTCCACGGGCCACAAGCACGGCCCCGAGTCCCAGCAGAGGAAGGACATGGTGCGGCAGGTGGACAGGACGGTGGGCTACCTGCGCGACAGCATCCGCCGCAGCGGCCTGGAGCGCCGGCTCAACCTCATCATCACGTCTGACCACGGCATGAGCACCGTCCACCGGGACGCCGGAGACCTGGTCGAGTTCCACCGGTTCCCCAACTTCACCTTCAAGGACATCGAGTTTGAGCTCCTGGACTATGGGCCCAACGGGATGCTGTTGCCCAAGGCCGGGCGGCTAGAGCAGGTGTACGAGGTCCTCCGGGCCGCCCACCCCAAACTGCACGTGTACAAGAAGGAGGACTTCCCGCAGTCCTTCCACTACGCCAACCACCCCAGGATCACGCCCCTGCTCATGTACAGCGACCCTGGCTACGTCATCCACGGGGTGAGTTGCCTATGGAACGCGCACTAGGAGGCTTCTTCGCTGGGCTGCTAGTCCCCAATTTGAGTGCATTTGCCACCAAAGGGACACAGCTGTCACTATGCAACAAGGGTGTGTAGGCATGTACATGTGTATGTACACATGCACAACTTGTGTGTGCATGCATGGGTGCATGGATGTGTCGTATGCACGTTCATATGAGTGCCTTGTGTGACATGTGTGCATGTGTATGGCATGCACACATGCACTGTGCATGCATAGGTGCCTTGTGTGCTGTGTGTGCCCATGTATGAGTGCATTGTATGCCATGTGCATACATGTGCATGCATGGCTATCTGTGTGCATGTATGAGTGAGTGCATTATGTGCCGTGTGTGTGCATGTATGAGTGTATTATGTGTCGTGTGTGCATGCATGAATGGCTGCATGTGTGTGTGCGTGGTATGTGGAGTGTATGCATGGCTGCATGTGTGTGCATTATGTGCTGTGTGTGCATGCATGCATGGCTGCATGTGTGTGTGCATGGTATGTGGTGTGTGCACACATGCGTGCATTGCATGCATGGGTGCATGGGTGTTCTATGTGCATGTGCATGTGCATGTGTATGTGCAGGGTACAGTACGGGAAGATCAGCCGTAACAGTGACATGGAAGGGGCAGAGTGAGGAGGAGCCTGCCCCCCATCAGCAGAACGGGGGCCGGGGGAAGCAGGACGCAGGGCAGGGAGAGGGGCCCCGAAAGTCCTCACTAGCACAGACGGTTGGTCACCCAGAAGCCCCCGGCCTGGCCTGGGCTGGCGGCTCCACCCTCTTCACTGGAGTCCCCATTTACATCACAGGGTCTTTGCAGAGGCTGAGTCTTTGGGCCACTCCTCTTTTAAGGCTCAGAATCCCTCCGCCCCCACCTCTGACCTCCTGCCCAGGGCCGGGGTCCTCCACCAGGGCAGGGGGGGTGCTGGGGGAGAGGCGGGTGGGCTGGGAGCCCCAGCAAGGACTCAGGACTGTCCCCCGGCAGAGACTGAACGTGCAGAGGAACAGCGGGGAGCACGGCTTCGACAACAACGTCACGGACATGAAGACCATCTTCCGGGCCGTGGGCCCCAGCTTCAGGAGGGGCCTGCAGGTGGAGCCCTTCGAGAGCGTCCACGTGTATGAACTCCTGTGCAAGCTGCTGGGCATCGTGCCCGAGGCCAATGACGGGCTCCTCAGCACCCTGCTGCCCACGCTCACGAACGAGACCGACGGGGGCCTCAGCACCCCACGGCCCACAACCCACTCAGGTGAGGCGACATCTGAGCCTGTTGACTACTCTGCACGATGCAGCAGCGCCGGGGGAAGCGCATGTGACAAGAGGGATACGAAGCCCGAGGGACGGCTCGTCTGCCTGGCGACAGGCCTTGGGGGAGGTTCCCCTCCGGGCCCCTGGTCCCTCACGGTCACGGGAGGAGCTTCTTCCTGGATCCGTGTGTCAGCCTTCCCGGCCCCAACCTGGACCCGGACCCAGACCCATCTCAGGGGCAAAGGTCACCTGAAGGCCGACCGGGTGGCAGAGATGAAGCTGGGCTCATGGGGGTGTTGGGGGTGCTCGCCCAGCGCCCGGGTGTGGGAGTGAGTGACATGCCCCCTTCCCCCACTCACTGGATGCTCCACCCTCCCTTAGGGTCTGCCCTCTCGCCAAGCGGCCGGCCCTCCTTGGTGACGGGACTGCTGGTGGCTGCCATTCTGGTCAAGGTCACATAATGCCCACCGCTCAAGGTCAGAGGACAGGGACGTGGAGGGAAGGGTGGGAGCACTGCCTACTTTGGACTGCATCACCGGCTCTTGGGGGGCAGGGCCCCTGAGGGGAGCCTTCCGCCGCAGGCAGGCCTGGGGCAGGGTGTCTAGCCCCACAGCGGCGTGCTCTTAGAACAGCCGAGAGCTGGGCTCCGAGCACTCCTGAGACGTCACTGTTCAGCAGAAAAGAAAGAAAACAAGGCAAATAGCAAACCACCATTGGTGGATGAAGGGGAGGGGAGAGAAGAGCGTGTGTGTGTGCGTGCACACGTGCGTGTATGCACGCACGTGTGCATGCATGTATGTGCACGTACACACGGGCCCAGGAGCATTCTCAAGAGCAGGTGGGTGTTGGCTTCATGACCAGGCCAGGAGCAGAGGGGACACTGACCACCACCTAGTCCCCTGGGCACCGGACACGGAGACACTTCAAGGACTCCACATTCCCAACCGCTTTCTAAGAGCCCCGGCTTCGGGGTCAGACCAAGTCCTGCCCCAGTCAGTCCCCACCACCAACTGTGACCTCCGGGGGCAGGTCACCTCCCGGTCCCGGCTTCCTCACCTGAAAAGACGGGCCCAGAAGGGGATTTCCCCAGGATGTGGCCCAAGGCCGGGGCCCCCTCGGTGTAGCCATGGGAATGACTGGAACCCCCCAGAGGAGGTGCTGAGCGGGTCAGCTGCACCTCCCGGAAGTAAATCCAGCCACGCAATGCCAGAGGCCTTGGCGCAGCGTGGGTGTGTCAGACTCCACCTGCTGGTCCCCCGTGAACACCTCTCCTGCCAGGCCGGCCGCTTCTGCCTGCGGCTGGCGCTGCTTCCGCCTCCAGATCCCTCCCTAGCTGCCGCCCTCCACAGCTGCCTACCCAGCAGCCCCGGCTGGGGTCCGGGCCCCCACCCAACAGTTTTCCCGGCAGGACGCCCCACCCCCCTAGCCTGCAGCCAAACACCCTACCAAGCGGGCCCACAAGGGCTTCTCATTCGGGACAGGCCCAAATCCCCTCTCGTCTGCTCCCACCCGTGTCAGCCTTCCCTGGTTGGAAGGGACCAGGTGGGATACGCAAGTGCCCCCCGCTGAGGAGCCAGGGTGGCCACCCTGACCCCCAAGTCTCCCAAAGACACCCGACCTTACCCTGCGAGCCCACCATGCCAAGGTCTGCTCAGCCCAGCCTGCCTCCAGCGGGCATCAGCGGCTTGCCCGGCTCTTGAGTGTTTCTTCCAAACAGGAGAGAGGGAGACAGAGACACCGAGAATCTGGTCCGTCCTACGTTGAGTGTTCTGCCCCCGAAGATGTCTGCTGTCACAGGGAGCCCAGAAGTCACCCCTGGTTGACGGACTCGCGGGAGCGGCGGCGGGCTGTGGGCTGTGACTCTGTTTCCCGTTTGGGCAGCTGGGCATGGGGTTGAATGTGTGCAGGGTATGCCCCCGAGTGCCACAGCCACGTTGAAACCCAGATCCTGCACTTCAGCACCCACTCATTCAATGCTGTGTGGCCCTGGGCAAGTTGCTGACCTCTCTGGGCCTCCGTTTTCTCACCTGTGACATCAGGAACGACAGCAGCACTACCTGTCTCATAGCACGGTCCTAAAGAGTAAAGGTTACCGTTTGCAAACTGCATAAAACCGCGGAGGCCCGTGTCCCGTTTAGGGGTTGCACAGAGACCTCCCTTCTCCGTTCACCCCCAGAGCCCCTCGTTTCTCTGGCTGGTGAGGCTAAGCCTTAAGCACCTCCCTTCTGGAGCAAGGAGCCATCCCAGGCTCAGAGCTCCGGGTAGATGTTACGGTATTTGCATGAGCGCCTCAGGTTTGTGTGACTGCTACTGATCTGCCATGTGCGCCTGTTATTTTAAACTTTGTCCTTTCAAAATGAAAAACCGAATGCGTTGATGTAAAGAAACACGTTGGCTAGGTCATCGTGAGGTGTCCGGTGGGCGTGACAGCATGTACAAGGGAGGTCAGCCTCCACGCACCGGCAGAGGCTGCGCACGCGCCTGCCTGCCTGCTCTCCCTCCCGGCCATGGGGGGAAGGCACCCGGGGAACCTTCTGGAAGGCAGCACTCCGCGTCCCGTGGACAGAGTCCAAAGGCTTGCCCAGGCCTCTCTGCAGAACCCCAGGTGCCCCGCACCCTCCCCGGCCACCCATGCTCCTGAAAAGCCACGTCGCTTTTCACCGAACAAAGTTCACTGCGCCATCAGCCCAGCTATACCGGACTCGGGGGAAAACCCAGCAGAAACAGAGCAGAGCCCTGCAGTCAGGGGTCGCGTGGGGATGGCCGGGCGCGACTCCCACGTGCACGCCCCCCGCACAGCACTGTCCACAGCCTCCGGTGAAGCGGGCCGGCCCCAGCGCTGGCGGTCATGGAAGAAACAGCTGCAGAGTGGCCGGGCACCGCATGCGTGGCCGGTGGATGATGACCGGGCCTGCTCCCGTTCGCGCCAGTCCTGCACGCCGTCCCCAGGAGGCGGCGTTGAGAGCGGCTCGGGCCCACCTGCAGCTCCAGGGTCTCCCCTTCCTCAGACCCGCCTTGGGGAGGGGGTCAGAGCATAGCATGCACCTTTCCTCAAGGCCGAGCTCGGGCCCCAGGGGAACACCGGTGCTTCAGAGGAAAGAACTAGAACTTTCCAAACCGGGTTTGCTTTAGGAACCCATGCGGGAAGGGAGAGAGCATGGGGTCCCACGCTTAGCACAAGGGCCGCCCTCAATCAGCGGTTCTCCAACGTGAGTGGGCCTCGCTCACAGTGTTGTCAGACCTGATGCTGCGTGTGCATGCACACACACACACGTGCACACAGCCCCTCCTGAGTCGGGAGGGCTTGGTGGGCCTAGAAGCTGCCTTTCTGACCAGCCCCCAGCCGCTTCTGACGCTGCTGGCCACGGCCGCCCACATGAGAATCACTGCACTTGATAAAGGTGTGAGTGGATGGATGGACGGATGGATGAGTGGATGGATGGATAGGTGGATGGATGGATGGATGGATGGGTGGGTGGATGGATGGATGGATGGATGAGTGGATGGAAGGAAGGAAACGGGTCTAGCCCGACCTCCCCCTGTGAAGCTGGGTAGACACTGAAGCAGAGTCATACAGAGCTGGCTGTGGGTGCAGGTGGGCACAGAACACAGAGATCGCCTAGTTCCCACCCTTTCCCACAGAGGTGCCCCTGCTAATGCCTAAGTCTGTTCTTTCCAAGACCCAGCGAGCTGCTGGCCCAGGTCCCCTCCTGTCCACTGACGAGGAGCCTGTGTCGCACCCCGTCATATAATCAGACGACTGAGCTTGGGACCCGGCCCAGGAAGCCATCCCTAGAATGAGCAGGGACCTCCCCAGCGCACAGGAGCCCGGTGCCTTGCGCGCCCTCACACCCCATGGCAGTAAAGGCTGTGCGCGCGGGGGCTGGGAGGCCAGGCTGCAGGAATGGGTCCGCCCTGAGCCCCAGGCCTACAGAGGACCCCAGGGAGGTCCCCAGCCCCCCAGGCATGCAGCAGGGCGGCCCCAGGAGCGCGGTGCAGCTGGACCCCCGCTGGGCTCCCCCTGGGCACCTCACCTCCCCCACGTCCAGAGTCAGGGGTGCGCACTGCAACCCCCATCCGCACATCCACCCGGGCCACGCGCGGGGGGCGCAGAAGCATTGGTTGCCATGGTTACCCGCTCGCTCTCGAGAAGGGCAGCAGGAGATTCCTGTGCCACCGGCTACAAGCTCCTGAGCCCAGAGCCACGGGGCGCAGGAGGGACAAGACACGGAACCCCGAGTGAAGCACACACGCCGCGCACACACATGCTATACACTCATGTCACACGCACACTGCACAGCCCACACCCCCACGCGCACCGTATGTGTGAAAACACACGCCCCACGCATGCACGCGAGCAACTTGCGCACGCATCACACGTGGTGTATACGCCGCACACGCCCCACACTATACACTCCACGTCCCAGCCACACACCCCATAAGTGCACGTACAGCACACACACTCCCCGCACCCACTCCGGACCCAGACGCGCGAGCACGCGCGCTCGGGGTTGCACCCGGGTCCGCGCACGCGCAGCAGGCTGGTGCACCCCCTGCCCTTTGTGACCAGCAGAGGCCGCGGGTTCCTTTGCCCCCTCTGCACCCTGACCTTGAGGGGCCACTTGTGGAGCGCACCCCCCAACAAACGGTTAGCGCAGCTGCCCCAGCCGCCAACTCCACATCCTGCGGGGAGCTCGGCTTCCCGAGGCCCCTGGCACCAGCGTGGCCAATGGGCAAGGGCAGGGCGCCTTCTGGGGAGGCCTTGCGAGGGGCTGAGCCCCGCCCCCACCCCACCCCACCTCCACCTGGAGGACCCCTAACCCGGCCAATCCTTTCCATCCCAAGGAGAACTTAATCCAGTCTTTTTGTTTTGTTTTGTTCTTAGTGATAAATCAGAGTGGCTTTCGGCTTTGCTCTCCAAAGTTCAAAGAGTGGAGCGACCCAGCTCTAACAAAACTCGCCCGTTACCATGTGTGAACCAGTATAAACAAGTCATTTCATAGCCTGCGCCAATAAAAAGGCAAAACAGGGATGGAGCTCACCCGGAACCACGTCTGGAATAATAAGGAATATTCACCCAGTGAACCGTCTGAACACACGGCCGCAGGCACCTCACGGAGAGATGCCATCCGGCCACAATGCAACTCGTCCACAGCTGTAAAATCAATACGTACCATCACGGTAGCATAGTTACGTGATCAGCTGGTTAACTGCATTAACATCCAATCCAGAATAATTTTTTAATACTAGGCATCTTAGAGCCACAAGACACAAAACATTTTAAATTTCAACAATGCCCATGAGTTTGTTGCAGCCACCCGTGTTTGGGTGACCGTGGGTTACCTCCCAGCATAAAAATGTTCACTTTTTCTCTTCCCTGTAAGAGGCACAAGAGCTTAAGCGTCATGACGCACGGGGGTCAGCCATCCGTCCGGATGGCGTTGTCCCGGGTGGGGAGACGCTCATGCCCACGCCGCCGGTCGCTGGCAGGGAGGGCGGCAGCCGGTGTGGTCAGACCTGCCTGGTTTTCTCGAGAAGCTGAACACCGGCTGCGCTGGGCGGGGGGCGAGCTCTCCCGGCCACTAGGGGTTCACAACTAAGTACTTGTGTTCACGGCGGCACGATTCCCTATAGTCAAGGGGTGGGACCACCCCAAGGTGGGCTATTGTATAACGGGGACAGAGTGACGGTGTGGGAGGAGGCAGACGTTCTGGAGACAGACGGGGGCTTCATGCTCCCAAAGCGAACACTCAGAAAGTGGGGAAAGCAGTAAATATCAGGTTATGGACATCTTACTGTAATTGAAGTTGAAATAAAATAAAAGTTTGGGTGGTGACTCTGTGGAGTGCCCCGTGTCTCCCGGGCACCCAGCGCGGCCTGTCTCCTCGTAGGCGCTCCGGCCTTGCGGTTTAACAAAAAGCAGCGGATGTTTCGGCTTTTTAGTGCAGTGTCTGTAATGTACACGTGACACAAAAGACTGCACAGAGACGTGTGTGAGCACACACGCACGTGTGCACGGAGGAGGGGTGGCCGGGGCCACCACCAGTTGCCACCAGTGGGGACCTGGGCGTTGAAACACTTCCCTTGAGTCATGTGAACACAATCATGCCCCGGTGTGATGAGGAAGAGGGTGCTGGGGGTCCCGCGAAGCCGAAGAACTCGTTGAAAGCAACCCAGTCCTCCCGAAGTGGCCGCAGGAAAAGGCTCTAGCATCTTCCAGTTTAGATTGCAGCACCTCCTGGAAACAGGTGGGGGCCCTCAGGGCACCAGGAAAAGAGCAGGCGGCGTGCCCAGTCAGGTCGAGGTTTTTACACATCTTCAGCCTGAACCACAAGGGGCTGAAAAAGTCTATACTGTACACCCAAGACCTGGCCAACCAGCCTAGAACAACCACAAGTCTGCAGAGGGGACCTGGCAGCGGGCTGTCCCCCTGGTCCCCCGGCCCCCACACAGCGGCGCCTTTCCCTCTAGTTCTGGGAGGCCCCTAACGCACCGGGGGCCCAGCAAGCGTGGACAGGAACCCAACGCAGTCAACAAAGGGCTCGTGACCTGTTGCACAACAGCGGATCAAGGCCACAACAGCACAGACCACAGAGCTCATGCCCACTTCTCCCGTGTGACCAGTTTTCCTCTTTTAGGCGTCTATGAGGGAGGACCCCCCAAACCCAGAGTTATCTTCTGCAGGGCAGGCGTTCCCCGCTCGGGCAGCGTTCTAGGCACCAGGCTGCACCCAGCTGCACGAGCGGCTGCGTTCGGCTTCAGTGAATTGTTTTTGGGGACTCTTTCACCGTGTGTGCCCATCTCGTGGCGGGCGGTTGACGCGAACAGAGCAGCACGGCAAGGCGCCTGCCCACACCGCGCCGCGTGGTCAGCAGGGTTTGACCCAAAATCGGCACGACCCCCGCGCCCCACCCTCCCTATTCACCTGCTCTCGCCCAAGTGACTTCTGTTTTCCGAGATGAAAAACGGTCCTCAAAGGGAAACGTGTTTCCGATGTGGAAGAGGTGAAAAAAAAACAACGGCAGACGCACTAAAAGGCACCAAAATCGCCGCGTTCAAACACTGGCTTGCACGGTGGGGAAAACGTCTCGATGGGTGTAGTGCATCAAGCGGAGGGGACTTTGGAGGTGACTAAAGTTTAAACACGTAAGGACAAATACACACTTTTTCATAAATAAATTCCATATGCAGGGGGTTCCCCTCGAAACTTACATACAACAAAATACAGCCACTTTCAACATGAGCTCTCCCAGGTTAGGGGGTGGACTCAGACGGCCGCACAACCGCCAGCAGGTGAGGTTTAGAATAAGATGACGGAGGAGCAGACCCGGCTTGTCACGGGCATTTTTATGTGTCTTCCTTATGTAAGCAATACAGACATGGTTTTTTAAAAAAATAAGCGGAAATTAGGCAAACGTGTTTCCAGACTTTCGTACTTGCAGACATAGATGTATAATAGTTAACGCAGAATCCTCTTGTGTACGTAGTTTTATAATCTGCTTAAAAAAAATAATAACATACCTGTCTGCCCTTGACAAGAAAAAATAAACAACATCCTGCGTTTCTTACAGCAATAAGGCATTCCACACGTGGCTGTCCCCTGAGGGAGGCCAAGGACTGCCCTGCGCCAGTGAAGGAAATTTCTAGAATGACATCCCAGTCCAGTTTGGGGGTGTCCTGCCACAAAGTCCCCACGTGCCCACGTGCCATCAAGCCCACCCCACCCCTGGCTCAGGCAAGCTCTGATCCGCTTGCTTCCTGTGTCTAGTCTTTTTCTAGAAAGTCGCAGACATGGAGGCAGGTGGTAGGTAGCGCCCCTTGTCTGGCTGCGTTCCCGGAGCACAGGTGGAGACGTGTCACCTTGTTGCTTCCATCAGGAACCCGTCCCTCTGCAGCCGAGCTGTTGACCCTCGATGTCGGTGCCAAAACGCATTTGTCCATTGACCAGAGGACGGGGCTGTTATGAATGAAGCGCTGTGAGCGTTCGAGTGGACAGGGTCTGTGTGCACATATGTTTTCCATTCCCTTGGATAGAGACCTGGGGGGGGGGGGTCTGGGCCATATGGTGAGTGTGTCTGTAGCTTGTAAGAAACTGACAAACTAATTCCCAACGTGGCCAAATCGTTTGGCGTCCCCCAGCAGCAGAGTGCGGGCTGCCGGCGTCCTCACCAGCCCTGGGCAGCAGCCGTCTACACCGGCCCGACCCCTGCGGACGGGTGTGTGGTCTTCATTTGCGCTTCCCTAACGTGCCCTGAGGTTGAGCATCCTTGGAGGGGGCGATGGGTCTGTTTCGATTCTTCCCTGATACGCCCCCACGACCTTTTTTTTTTTAGTCTCCTGCTTTAGTACATCGCATGGTTTCCGTTCCTGGAATGTGATATTCTTCGTGGCCTAGAACATCAATAAGTTTTACACATGTTTGACGGGAAGTTGGAAAAATATACGGTCTCGGGGTTGATGGAGGGAGCAGAACCCTGACTCAGAGAAGCTTGAGCTGCCCCAGGACACCGGGTTTGTCCCGCGTTTCTCTGTTTTTCCCCTATTTCCAAACAGTCTTCTTTATTTAGATTTTCTTTCATTTCTTTCGGCAACAAAGAAATCAGAATATATGGAGGGGAGACCAAAGCCTGGATATTTTTATTATAGAAAATTTTTAAATCAAATTTGAGTTTTGAAAAATCGATTAAACTATAACGAAAATCAAAGTAATCCATGAACTTTAAAAGCAGGATAACTCGGGAGACAGTCCTTTATGTACAAACTTAAACATACACAAGACAATAGGTTTCAAACCATTCACCAAGTCGTAAATGGATAATTAACCCGTCTTCATTGGCTCCCGAAAGACCACCACCATCCTCTGTGTCTTGGGGATTCTCTCGGACAATCTGTACACAGCACACAAAGTCCTTTGTGTTGCACAGGAGAAATCACACCCTATATATTTGTAGTGGGTTGAATGGTGGCCCCAAACAGACACATCAAGTTCTAATCCCCGTACCTGTGACTGTGACCGTCTTTGGAAATAGGGTCTTTGCAGATGTGATTAAAGACCTCAAGGCTCCATCATTCTGCACCTGGGTGGGGGCCCTGAGCCCACCGTGTCCCGAGGAAAAACAATTAGCAAACTCCCAGGTGCGCGTGATCCGCCGCCGTAAATCTCTAAGCCGACGCCGGGCTTCTGGGTCAGGGCTCCCCCCTGGCGTTCAGAACGTTGTCAAGTGTAAGTTACTTTCCAATTTGTGAAAAGAATGCATTTCACACTGGGAAACTGTGCTCGTAAAATCATTGGACACAGACAATTCTGCACCCGGCGAACGTCTTGGACAAAACACAGCTGTGGGCTGTGTGAAGCGTTCGTGTCAGCATATCGCCGAATCCAGCATGTTCGAAAATGCCCTAGATGAACGCCTAATTCCCGGGGTGCTGAGACCATGGGGACAGAGGCAGCCCCAGCTAACTGAGGTGGCGTAAGTTACTGCACTCCCCCCCCAAGCCCCCCAGGGGGCAGCCTGGCAACCGCCCAGGAAAAAGACGAGATCCACCGATCCAGCATCTCAGCACACTGTCTGCCGGGCATGTCTGCACGGTGCACCTGCAGGGTGAAGACATATGTCACCAAACCCTAGTGACAGTTCCTCGTGGAAGAAACTGCCGTTGGGGACTGATATGAGTGCAAAATTAATAAATGACACCCTTTAAAATAAAAGCCTTGGGTCACAGAGGTCTCTCATAGGGGGCTGTGGTCTGGTCTACAAAGCGACATCACAAAAGGGCTTGTTTAGTGGTCAGGGTCCCATCTCCTCTAACAGTGTCTCGCTTAACCTCCCCTGCCCCCCGGGGAACCCTAGGGTTGGGGGAGGGGTCCTGTTTATGCCGGTCTTCAGAGGCCATGCAGGAGTCTAGGTGGCCTGGGATGAGTCCCAGGATGCAGCTTCATTGGGACACAAATTCCAGATGTGGCCTGCCCCCTCCACCACCCCCACCCACGAGCACGTGGGAAATGGCAGGAATGGGTCCCATAGCCCGTGGCCTGAAGCAACTTAGGATTCCTTTTCCTCATCTGTGACAAGAGGGCTGGACAGGCTGCCCTTTGTCAGAAGTGTTCCACACAGTGTCAGCTGCAGGCGGCCTCTGGGGTCTCCTGGGTCAGGATGGGGAGGGCAGAGGTCCAGGGGTCAGTATTTGCATGTGTGCCCAGGGGATTCTTAGGCAAACTGGAAGCTTGAGAACTTCCACCAGCGCCCCACCCGTGTTTATTTTTACTTGTGTTCTGATACAGAAACACCGTGGGTCACACACATATAACAGTTATCCAGTACAGACACAGAGTCAGCATCACGTGACACGGCTAGCCTGCAAGTCGCACCTCAGTCTTGCAAATGTGAGGGGACCCAGGCTGGGACAAATCATCATGTTAAATATTAATGACTATGCAAGGTATTCTACGCCCAGAGTCTGTCCCATGCAGACCTTTGGAGGCGTGTCCCGTGTGGATGGTGGTGCTTGGTTACTGCTTTTAGCCAACTCTGATCGCAGTAACGAGACAGTATTTGCAGACAAACTAAGAACGGTCCTGAAACTGTTTTCTCAGACAGATGGAGGGGCACTGGCTTCATCTCAATCCGACTCTCCCACTCACGTGGGAGTGACACTATCTGGCCAGTTCTTGCCTCGGTTTCTTCCATTTTTGATCCACATGAGCAGCCTGCAAATCCTTATCTTTTCTGCGTGATATGTCAGACAGTCAAGAGTTAACATTTGTCACTGACCTGGCCACTTGCAGAGAGAGAAAGTGGCATAAAGAAAGTGGCCCTTAGTCTGAGTGGGTGCCCAAGTGCCTGCATTTTTAGTATCTTCTCTGTATGTGTTTTACCCATTCTCGTAGGTCACAAAGCACAAACGGGAGTATAGGTAAACTATTTATGCTCCAGATACGTTGAGATATGTTTTGAATGTATCCCTTGCAATTCTATAAACCTGTACTGCCCAGTAGGTGATTACTGTGTGCAGCTATTTAAATTTATTTAAAATGAAGTACAACTAAAAATTCCATTCCTCAGTAGCACTGGCCACAGATGGGTTCAAGGCGTGTCCATCACCTCTGGAAGTTCTACCAGGCGGCAGGCAGCAGATTCTCTGTCCTATCTTCGTCATGCCTAGATCATAGTAAAAGCTCAGTAACGATTTGCTGAGTAAGAAAATAATTATTCTAACTCTTAATAATTCTTACACATGGCTATCAAAATGAAAGACAGAAATCTGCTTTAGCCCGACTGTCCAGCTGCCATTCTTCCTCATTTCTGCCTACTTTCAGTTTTCTTTTTACAGAACTCACAAGTTTTGGATCAAGCATTCCGGATACCACATATCACCAAGAGGAAACCGGAAACTTCCAGGGCAAAAACCTCACACCCCAGACGAATTCTGCAAGGAAATGTGAGTTGAAGTGAATCCAGAGACTTGTGGAATGACAAGAAATACACTTTTGGCCTCAGCCCCACAACAGACAGCCTAGCTCAAGATGGGAACACAAAGAACCGGAGCGGGACTGACTGCGAGCGCTTCTCTCCACCCCAGGTTTTATTCCAAAACAAGGGCGCTGGGTTGGGAGTCCCTCCTCGGTGAGCCTTCATGTGCCCCCCTGCCCCCACCCAAGCGAAGCTTCCCGATTCCCACCTCCTTTCCAAACACCCGGAGCTTGCAGTTACCCAGGTTCTCTCCAGAATATCAGATGAGCGTAACCTATTTAACCAAATAAACGGAAAACATGCCAGAAATGCAAAGATGGGCTTCTGCATTCCGAATGTCCTACATAGTAGGCCTTTCCGTTAAACCCCCAAAGTACATTTCTCCGGCAGAATCCTTTATAATATGGTTTTAATGATCAAAATGACATTGAGACACGGTCTCCGGCAACAAGAAACGACTTTTTGATTTGCTCCAAGAGAGAGTCTATTGCAGCTGCGTTCAAAGAAGACAAAACCAGAAAATGAATTGTCATCGAGTGAGATTTTATTGATGGGGGGGGTAGTTTAGGTGAATGTTTATCTCCTTTATTATGCGTTTGACTTCCTCGGATTCAAGACCTAAATGACTGAAGGGGGAAAACTGTTCCGTGGAACACAGATCTTAACAGCAAAAAATAAAAGTGTCGCTTGCCGTCATGGACCCCAGAGAGAACTCCAGGCCACCCCACTTGTCCAGTTTCCTTTTTGCTGCGTGCAATGGATCCGAAAGGATAGTGTCCCCAATTCCGGCGGGCCCACTAGTGACGACAGTCCTAGATGAGAACCACCGCCTCCAATCTTGCTTCCCATGCCCACAATCACTTCATCGGAACCGTGGAAACAAAACGGAGGGTACGCTTGCTTTTCTCCCTACTGTGTTTCCTAAAACTTGGGGGCTGGGCTCCACCCTTCCCAGCTAAGAACAAGGACAGGGAGCAAGCAGCTCGCGTTTTCAGTGCATGCATTTTCCTCTCCGGCCTTTGGAGGGAAAGAGAGCTGGGCTGCTCGGGTTTTGCAGCCCCCTCTCCCCACCCCCACGTACTTTGTCTGCTGGCCCTTCCCCAACCCCCAGCCCTTTTGCTCCCGCGCAAAACAGAGGCCGAGAGCCGGAGACCAAGGGAGACCCAATTCAAAAAGACGGAGGGCGGGCGCAGAGCCCGTTGCCCCCCGAGCAGCGCCCCTGGGAGGCGGGGGGCAGGAAGCGGCCGCCTCGCTCCGTCCCGACTTCCCCCTTCGGGCCAGAACAATAGCTCTTTGCCCCGAAAGCAAAGTTCAGAGGAGGCCGGGCGCGCCCCGGGGGCCAAGCGGGATTCGGGGGGACGACGCCCCAGGCCTGGCGCGGCGAGGTGCCTCCCTGCTCCCCGCGAGGGGCGCACTCCCGCGCCCGGCTGCGGAGCTCGCGCCCCAGCGCAACCCCGGTCCCCGCGCGCAGACCCCGAGGCCGAGCCCGCCGAGTGCAGCCGACGCCCCGCCCCTGCGGCCACGCCCCGCGCGCTCATTGGCCGGCCCGCGGGGGCGGGGCGGGGCCGGGGCAGCGCGCGTGCGCGGGGCGGGGCGGCGCGGGCGGGGGCGGGGCCTCGTGCGCGGCGGCCGCGGTGGAGCGGGCGGCGGCGGCGCCGCGGTCGGGAGGGCGGCGCGCGCGGCAGCATGGAGGAGCTGAGCAGCGTGGGCGAGCAGGTCTTCGCCGCCGAGTGCATCCTGAGCAAGCGGCTCCGCAAGGTGCGTGCGTGCGTGCGGCCCGGCCCGGCCCGCGCCCGCCAGCCCGGCTCACGCGCCCCCTCTCCCCGCAGGGCAAGCTGGAGTACCTGGTCAAGTGGCGAGGCTGGTCCTCCAAGTGAGTCCCCAACCATGCGGCGCCCCTGGGTTCCGGGGGGCGACGGGAGGACCCTCGGCCGTGGCGGCGTAGAGGGGGGTGGGGGGCGCACTGCACGGGAAGTTCTCGGGGTCCCCGCCCGCGCCCCCGGCCCTGCGGGGAGGGGGCGCCCAAGTGGCGCGGGGCCGCCCTTTGTTTTCAAGCCCGAGTGGTGCCAGGCTGGGCGGCCTCCCCCCCCCCACGCCGGGACCCCCCTCAAATCGCTGCTCAACCCCGCTTTCGGCGCCCCCTTTGCCCCGCGCCGCGCGCTCCTCCCGCGCCCATTTGTTGCATGCGCCCCCGCCCCGCCTCACCCCTCCCTGCGGACGCGAGCCCCCCTCCTCTGGCCATATTTCCCCCGCTGTAACCTGAGCTGTCTATTGATGAATGTTGGCCTTTTTTCTTTTTTTTTCTTTTAAGGGAAGGGCGGGCACTTGGCATCCCCGGAGGGGGCTCTGTTTACAGTCGCGCGCACAGACCGGTTTCCCCTTTCTTCCCGGACCCCACTTTGCTTTCTTTGCTTTCCCCTCCCGGTGCCCCGGCCCGCGCGCGCGCTCTCTCTCGGGCTCCAGCCACATTGTTCTTGCTGCTGGGGCTGCGCTTCTGTGCCCTCTGGCCGCCCCCTCCCGGCCTGCGGCACGGCCTTCCCTTCCCTCCCTGGCTCCGGGCCAGGGTTTGGGGGCTGCCCTCGGCCACTTTCCATTTTGTTGGGATTTATTTTCCTCCCCCAGGGAGCCTGCAGTCCTGCTGCTGCCTCGTGTGAACTGGGGGTGGGGGGCGCGGAGTTTGAAGATAAGGTGCTTGCTGGGGTCAAGGACTCCAGGAGCTCCTCGTGGGCGTGAGTGGGACTCTGCCCGGCCATCCGCAGGGGTGGGCTTTCCCAAGTGGCCCCTCGCTGCCCGCCGTTTTACTGCGACCTGCTCTTTGCTTTTCCAGACACAATAGCTGGGAGCCAGAGGAAAACATCCTGGACCCACGGCTGCTGCTGGCCTTCCAGAAGAAGTGAGAAAGTTACAGCACGTGGGGGCAGGGGGAGAATGTCTGGCGGCCGGCAGTCAAGCAGGGTGGTGCTGGCTCTCCGGGGGTCCTGGGCTTGGGCTCTTGGCAGGGTCTCCATGGCTGTCTGTGAAGGTAACGCAAGCTTTGAGGTTCCCGATGGGTCGCCACCCCTCCACCCTCCTTTGCTGGCCAGTGCTGTGTCTAGACCTAAGGAATCACTGGGCGAGTGCTGCTCTGGTCTTCCCGGCAGCCGGACCTGCCAGCGTGAACCTTGTCGATGCCTTCGTGAAACTTTCCGGTTTCTCTTCGTGGCCTTTTCGGGGTAAACTGGGATGGCAGATTTGCCATAGGAATGCAGACCCAGCCCGGCCCCGAGCGGGCCCCTAAGCGAGAGAAGGCTCAGAGAGGGAGCTGGAACGCCCAGCACAGCCTTGGGCCTGTGACGGCGTGTCTGTACCAAGAACAGCACGTTGACTTTTCTCTGGGCGGCTAAACCGATGGAACTCCCCACAGGGGCCCCCGGCCAGTCGGGGCCTGAATGTGCTTCTGTAATCCTAGCTGTTGTTTCTATTTTTAAGTAGGAGACTTGGGTTCAGAGAGAGGCCTTCTTGAGGTTCTTGGCGGGGAAAGGATGGCGAGAGGCGGGGGGTGGACAGGCCACCCCATCGGGGCACGGGAGTCCAGGGGTGCTGGTGGGGGAGGGCTGGGCACTTGGCTGGGAACTGCCCTATTGACAGACAGATCAATTAGTTGCTCAAAAGCTGTCCCTGCTGCGGCCAGTCTAGCCAGCTTGTTTTCTGGAAGTTCAAACGCTGTCCAGTTTCTTCACTCTCGCTGGGCGTTTGGGGTGTCCTCGGGGGTGCCATGACAATGGGGAGAAAGCAGGGTGAGAGAATGAGATAGGCAGAGGCTTGCCCGGTGCCTTCAGAAGCGCTTGTCAGCAACCTCCCCGTCTGCCGCTTAATTCTTAACTGGGGGCCGGGCCCTTTCTCCGCAGGACGGCGTCCTCACTGGAGTGAGTGTGTGTCCCTAGCTTGGCTTCTGGTTATAGCACAACAGCGGCAGTGGGGCGGGCGAGTATGTGAGAGGCAGCAGAGGTGAAGCGGTGGGGTGGTCTGCATTGCATCCCTCTGGGGGGAAGGCGAACCAGAACCATCCCCTGGGAGCTGGCTGTTACTTGCGTGGTGTGGGGGCGCGGCCTTTGTAAGAAGTCTCTTGTGAAGAGCCCTGGGGTACCGGTGTTGCTGGGTGGGAGGAGACCCGTGAGATGCTCCTGTCCCTGTAGGAGACACACTGGGGCTGCTGTGGAGTGTCAGCCCTGTCGCAGTGGCTTGTGCTCACTGGAGCCTTTGGTGAGGTGGAGTTTGCCCTTGTTATTATAAGCACCAGAAAACTTCTGCAGATAGTTCCTCCTCCCCGGGGCAGAGCCAGAAAGGCCAGCTAGTTCTCTCAGGTGGGCTGGTGGCCCTGTCTTGGCTTTATGACTCCCGGTCACGGGGGTGGTTATTAAAGGGGCCCCACGGGTGCTGTGGGGAGGCACGCTTCTGGTACTCCCATCTAGAGCAGGGTGCAGGAACAGAGATCTTAGAGGAAGCCGGAGTGTGGGACCGACCACAGGCCTTGGCTCCTTGTACGCGTTGGGCCTGCAAGGTGGTGTGAGGGCAAAGGCGGGGGGGTCCTCACCTTTCTGCCCTGAACTCTGATTTGAAGTGCAGAGGTTGGGCGATATGCCCACAAAGACACCTGGTGGTGGCATTCTGAAATTCCCACAATCTGCCTGCAGAAAAGTTTCCTGGGTTAGCACTGGGGGGCATTTTAAGTGGAGCCCGGGACACTTGGGAGACTGTTACGCAGCTTTGCTTGCATTTCTTTGACTTGTCTTTAGCTGGTGCAAAGGGCCTGGGTGGGTATAGAGATGTTACTAACCCGTGTTCCAGACGAGGGGGCCTGGACCTCCGCCCCGAACATGTTAATTAACAGGAATATGTTACTGCAGTGACGCTGGTCATAAGCTACCGAGGGCTGGGCTGTCGGGGTGTGTGAAGCCGTGGCGTTCCGCGTGGCAGGAGGGAGGATCTGTGATCCTGAGTGATGTTTGTCTCCAGGGAACAGGAGAAGGAGGTGCAGAACCGGAAGAGGGGCAAGCGGCCCAGGGGCAGACCCAGGAAGCACACGGTGATGTCCTCCTGTAGCCGGCACTCCAAGCTCAAGGTGAGTGAGTGGCTGTCGGCCAGGATGTCACTGCTTACAGATCTCGGGACAGAGTGGGAGGGTTGAGGGCTTCTGGGAACTGAGACCCTGGCCCGGCTCCCTCTTGGCTGCCACTTGAGCTTTGCCAGTCGGGGGCAACATGGATCTCAGGGCTCCCCTCCTGCCCCACGGCCCCACCCCACCCCCTAGGTGGCCTGCCCCTTCCTGACCTGCCTTCCATTCTACGCTCCCTTCTCCTGCCTAGCCAGGGTCAGACTTGGCTGCTGATCATCATTCTTGTCCACCCCCAGTGGCTTATGGGAACAGGAAGTACGCGCACAGTAGGTGCTCGTAGGTTCACCAAGTGCACGCAGCTGACCGGGCAGCCCGCAAGTGCGCACACACCTGGGGTCCGGGGCCCCGCTGCCGCGGCCTCCAGTAGTTCAGAGGCAAGTTGGGGTAGGAGGTCCTCAGTCTCAGATGTGTCTTTGGCTCCATTCTTGGGGCCACTGCCCCAAGACCCTGAAGCCACACGTCGTGACCAAGAGTGTGGTCACTTTCATAAAGCCACCTGTCAGAAGGCTGTGGGAATCCTGCCTTCCAAGACTTGTTGGCTCGTCTGCGCTAGCCTCCTTTTGTCTTCAGAACATCCTTTCAAACAAGAAAGACAGTGGGGGCCCCGGGAGCCCCCCAACGGCAGGAGAACGTGGGATGCTTGCATGGTGGCAGCGGCCAGCCCTGTGGCTGGGTTCTCGTCAGCTTAGGGTGATGAGCTGGGGGGCCCTGAGACACCAGGTTTGCCTCTGTCATCCCCAGTTCAAGGCCAAGGAGCTTGGCGGCGGGGGCCTGCTACTGGCTGTCTCTCTAAAGGGCACCTCTGAAAATGCTGGCTCAGCAGGCAGCACGAGGACCCAGAAATCGAAGGGTGCACTTAGCATTTGGGGTGACACCCCAAAGATGGGAGGACAGTGGGGTTTCTTTTTCCTGTGGAGCGGAAGGTTCTGAGGGGGTCATGTTTGGAAATGGAGAGACAGAAGCAAGATATTACTTGCTTTGTTCCGAAGCTCTTGTGCTGCTGCTGAGACTTGACCTATTGGGACACGTGAATTGTGTGGCTCTGAGCGTCCCCTTTGGAACCGTCGGCTGGGCGCTGGCGCTAAGTTTGTGTCCCCCTTGGAAGCTAGTGGCGTCCGGAGGCGATGGTTTGTGCCTTTCCCTTCATTGCTATGACTTTGTTTTATAAACCCCCTGTTTGGTTTTGCTTCTCTACTCCCAACTGCATTTCACAGAACCTCGTCAGGGCCCTACACGTCCTTTCTGGGACAGGTTGGTGAGAAACCGCTCCCTCCTGGCTGCCTCAGAAGGTGCTGGCTTCCTGGTGTCCGACACCCTCTGGGGGGAAGTGTGTGCTCTGGACCCGGGGGACCAACCAGGCCGTGCAAGGGGTGACCCTCCCCTTTGTCATTGCAGGACCCCGACACCCCCTCCAAGTGCAAATCCAGCAGCTCCTCCACGTCTTCCACGTCCTCGTCCTCATCCTCAGATGAAGACGACGACAGCGACTTGGACGCCAAGAGGGGCCCCCGGGGCCGCGAGACCCACCCGGTGCCTCAGAAGAAAGCCCAGATCCTGGTGGCCAAGCCCGAGCTGAAGGACCCCATCCGGAAGAAGCGGGGCCGTAAGCCCCTGCCCCCAGAGCAGAAGGCCGCGCGGAGGCCCGTGAACCTGGCCAGGGTGCTGAAGAGCGCCCGCAAGGACCTGGGGGCGCCCGCCGGCAAGCTGCCCCCTCCGCTCAGCGCGCCCGTGGCCGGCCTGGCCGCCCTGAAGGCCCACGCCAAGGAGGCCTGCAGCGGCCCCAGCGCCGTGGCCTCCCCCGAGAACCTGGCCAGCCTGGTGAAGGGCATGGCCGGCAGCCCCGGCCGGGGCGGCCTCAGCTGGCAGAACTCCATCGTGCACTACATGAACCGGATGAGCCAGAGCCAGGCCCAGGCGGCCGGCCGCCTGGCGCTCAAGGCGCAGACGACCAGCAAGTGCAGCCTCGGCCTGGACCTGAAGGTGAGGACGCAGAAGGGGGAGCTGGGGTTAAGCCCCCCAGGAAGCAAAGTCCCAAAGCCCCCCGGCAGCGGGGCTGTGGAGCAGAAAGCGGGGAGCGCCGGGGGGCCCCCACACATCCACAGCAGCAGCAGCAGCAGGGTCCCTGCCGCGTGCCTGGGCCCCCAGCCCGCACCCACCCAGGAGCTGAGCCTCCAGGTCTTGGACTTGCAGAGCGTCAAGAACGGCACGCCGGGGGTGGGCGTGGTGGCCCGCCAGGCCCCGGCCACCAAGAGCATCCCTGCCGCCACGCCAGGCCCCGGGAAGGGTGCCGGGACCGGCCCTGCCGCGGGGAGCGGGGCCGGCGCCCTGACCGACAGCGGCAAGAGCGAGAAGCCGGCCTCCAGGGCGGCCGCGCCCACCCCCACAGCCAAGCGGGACTGCGCCAAGGGCGGGGCAGCCCTCGGAGGGCAGGAGCTGGGCCCCGGGGCCCCGGGGGACGGGCGCAAGGTGGCCGCGCTGTCGGAGATGAGCACCGGCGAGGAGAACAGCAGCTCCGACTCGGACCCGGACTCGAGCCCGCCGCCTGGCGCCGACCAGAACCTGTCGGTGTCCGTGCAGACCAGCCAGGACTGGAAGCCCCCCCGCAGCCTCATCGAGCACGTCTTTGTCACCGACGTCACCGCCAACCTCATCACGGTCACCGTGAAGGAGTCCCCCACCAGCGTGGGCTTCTTCAACCTGCGGCATTACTGACGCGGCCAGGACCCCCCCGGCCCTCCTCCGGGCTCCGGCTGTGTTCGCAGGAGCGACACACCCACATCCTCTCCAGGGGCTGGCTCGGAAGGCCTGGTCCCGGCCCCCGGCCTTGCCTGTGACCTGAGCTCGGGCCTGGCCCTGTTCCTACCTCGGCCTCGACTGCAGCTCCAGCCAAACGTCTGCTTGGACGGCCCTCCCTGCCTGCGTGTGCGTCCCGGGGCGCCTCCTGGTCCAACGTGCCTGTTCCCGCCCAGTGATGGCGAGAAAACGTGTATTGGGGGGTGTGCGGGAGCCGGGGGGCGAGGGCACAGAAGGGGCCTCACGGGTCAGAACTGAGCTGTCAGATGAGGGGGCTGTTGGCCCCCCTGTCCCCACCGCTGACTCCAAGGGTTGCGTTCTGGATGTGAGGGGACAGGTGCTGACAGTTGGGGAAACCCTAATGAGGCTGGCATCGATGCCAGCTAACCCTGCACCTCCCCTACGACCCGGATGTCCAGCTGGGCTAGGAGGGGCAGGGCCCCACACTGTCACCTGAAGAGACTCTGAGTTTGGGGAGCTGCCCTCCTTCTTGCTGGGCTTCTGACCATCCCCAGTGCCCATGGGAGGTGGGTGTGCCCTCCGCCCACCCACGGAGACTGCACCACCTTTCCTGACAATCCTTCCACCTCCGGGGGCTCCACGTCCATCCCAGCTGGGAAGCTGTATCCTGTTTGGGAAATGGGACAAAATCGGGGTGGCCCACCTGGCAGAGGCCCCCCAGAGGCTGGGCTGCCCCCCAACCCCATCCCCGTCAGGAGGTTGAATGAGAACCTATAAATGGCTCCTGACCAGCATCAGCTGTCCCGGGCAATGGTGGGTCAGTGCTCCGGGACACCGAGTCCTCATTATGCCAAAAACGGGGGTGGGGGTGGGGTCTCCTTTTCTGGTTTCAGTTAGTGATTCAAGTCAGCCCAGTAGACGTGGGGCTCCCCATCCCCAGAGCCCAGACTTACACAGTGGGCTGTGGTTTCTGTGGGCTCGGGCCTGCTAGACCCCCCACGCCAAATAGGATGACACGGCCCTTGTGTAGCCAAAACCATTTCGACAGTGTGCCTTTGGGGACAAGCCATGTCCAGGACCTCGCTGAGGGACATCCAGGTGCAGCTTGACCCAGACAACCAGGCTGCACCTGGCATATGGGCACTGAAGAGGGGAATTGCCCCCTGCACAGCCTGACGGGTTCCAGCCTCCCCCAGTCCCCAGATTCCCCTGGGTGTGACTTATAAGGGGCTCCTCTGGGCTAGCGCCCCCTCAGAAGCTAGCAGCCTCCATATTTGCAGCTCCCTTCCTGCTGGGCATTGTGCCACCATAGAGGCTGCAAAGCCAGGCCCACAGCAGTCCCCCCTCCAATCCCATGGGGTGACCTGCCATCCCCAGCAGCCAGGTCTCCAAGCCCCGACACGGTGCCTTTCTGTTTACCAGCTGTTTCAATCCCAAAGTTTGAATCTGCAAACACCTCACACCCCACCACTTTGCCTTCTTGCTGTGTTGTGTTTTCTCTCGGTGTTGGTGGCTCACAGCTTGTGTTCACGGGGGTGTGTGTGTAGGTGTGGCAGCCTTCCCTGGGGTTGGACCACGGTGCTCCCGAGTTGGTCATGTTTACCAATAAATGAAACCAGTGCTTTTTTATTTGCTGCTATGTGTGTATGCGCACACGTGTCTAGCCAACCAGTCACATCTGGCTGGAGATTCTTTCCCGGCCCACGGTTCCCCCAGAACTGCGTGGGCTGCATCGCCATATGAGCATGTGGGATGCGAGTTATAATCCTGCCACGTCTTTCTGTTTGCCTCTAAAGGACGGGAAGAAGTGGCCAGTCTGACCTCTTTCGAGGGTCCGACCTATTTTTCTATGTGTCTTTGGTACCAAAAAGAGCGTTCCTTGTGTTGGTGCGCTCAGCACTCTGACCTGACGAGGAGGGCTCTCAGCCTATGAGGGGAAAACTTGGAAGGACCAGCGCGCTGGCCCAGTGCCAAACACTGGCATGATTTGTGCCTTTTAATTAAAAAGAAGGCCAAATCATTCACGTATGCCGCTTCTAATTGCTTTACACGATGGCTGTTTGTTTGCTTTCTTAAAAGAGAACAGACGTGGATACGTTACGGCCCTGGGAAACTTCAGATCTTTGTTGAAACCACAGCAGCCCAGCCTCCGTCTGCGATCAGGACCCGGCCCTTGAAGGAAGGGCTTCCCTCCGAAACCCACAGTGCTTGGGGGCAGAGGGCGGGGGAGGCGAGACCTAGTGCCTAGCTCTCGTGCACCTCAAAAGTCTGCATTGTCTAGTATTTTTGGAAAACTAGCAGTAGGTCGCAGGTTTTTCTCAGACTGACGTTAATTTATTTGTCAGGGGACAGACATTAGCAAATGCGTCACAGGCTTGTCCTTTTGTTAACTTTTAGTATATCAATAAATATTTTTTCTTAACTTGTCAGCCTGGTGTGTGTCGTGAGTGGTCCCTGGAAATACACGTCTCCTCTCACTTTCGTGAGAAAAAAATGCTCTGAACGTGGAGGGACTCGGAGGGTGAAAAACATCAAAGGCTTGGGGAAGGACACGGCCCCTTTCTTGGGGTGCAGGTTTTTTTCCTAAGCAAGGGGGTGGGGTTGATTCTAGAAGTGAGTCCCCATACCAGTGGTTCACACAGAGGACAGTCAGATGACTATTCTGGTGGTCACAACGGGGGCAGGGGGATTGCCACTACCAGGGTCCAGTGGGTGGAGGCCCCAGACGCGGAGACGTCTCCCAGAAACTGATACTTTAGGTTAAAACAACCCAAAGTCCCCCTCCTCCACCCCCCACCCCCATCTCCAAAGATAACTATTGCAAAGCTGCTCCATCGACCCTTTGCATCCACCACATGTGGTAACACTTGTAAAGAACGGAGCTATAAAATTCCAGGGGAGTTGCTGGGAAGCGCTTGTAACTCCTAACCCAGAGCTCATGATAGATGACTGCTTACCAGAGAACCTCCCCCTGGTCCTGTAGGGTTTGCCTCACCCTCAGCATGAATGTATTCATCAACTCCATCCTCCAGGGAGAACCAAGCTTCCTTTGAAGTGCAGGGAGTTGGGCCTAGGAGTTGGCCGCTGGTGGGCACGCTAGTTGGGACGAGGGCCGGACCGTTTTTTAGTTCAGGAGGAGGTTCCCACTGCAGCTAGAAATGCAACCCGGCTCTACCTGGCCCAAAGGCCTGCGCCTTTGAAATGAGGGTCTTGCCCGGAAGACTGCTGGTGAGTTCCGTGGTGGTCCTGGCACCTTTGGAGCCTGGAGCTGTCTCGTTTTGGAGAAGGTGGGTAGGAGCAACCCTAGCCAACCTGTCCTGGGGCTTTTGAGAATTGCCAGGGGGGGTTGGGGGTGGCCACGCTCTACCCAGAGTCATGGCTACAGAGCCCGGGCCAGACCAGAGCGGGCCCGGGTCCACACTGGCCTTGGTCAGTGTTCTGCGCTGCTAATCGGATTGCCTGATCCACCACCTTCCCAGAGAATGTCCTGGGCCACCAAGGGGCCTGACCCGGCCTGAAGGCTCAGCCCCCAGCCACCGGGTCCAGTCTGAAGGCACCTACCTGGCATGACCCGCGAATTCAGGCTCCCAGACGCAGGTCCGGCCTGCTGGACACCGCCTTCCTCCTCTCCAACCTCGGGGCTCTTGGGTAGGGAAGAGGAGGCATCCCCAGTCCCCTTCGGGACCCAGAAAGACAGCAGCAGCCCTGGGAGGGGGTGGGCAGCAGGGAGCGGAGCTGAAGCCATTGCCTCTAGAGGGCGTGCGCGTCCCACCAAGTGCTGGCCGCTGGCGTTTTGGACGCGCAAGGGGAAGTTTTCCACCTGGGCTCTGAGCTGCCCGCAGGAACCAAATTGCACGATCTGCACCTGGAGGCTCCTAGCCCACCCACCCCTCCCCGCCCCCAGCAGCCTCCGCTTCCAAAGTCTCCGGAGGAAAGCCCGGACCCCAGCGCACAGCCTCTCTCTCCCGGCCTCCAGGCCTGGGAGGCTGAATGTCCACCGTGGAGCCCCGACAAACACTGAGTGCCCGGTTCTCACATTCCAGCCGGTCCCGGCTCCCCCTGGGCCTGGGGGACTTTTCGGTCAGAAGAAAGAGCCCGAGCCCCCTCCACCCCCCGAGTTGCTGGGACAGGACTGTGCGCAGTCGTGTTCCCTACACACACCACGGCCTCGACTGTGCGCTGTAAGCAGCCAAGTGTCGATGAAAGGGACCGGAAGCTTTCGGAAGAGCCTCAAACGTTCCAGTTCAACCAGTGGGTGTGCTGGGCGCGGCTCCGCGCTGGCGGGGGCTGCAGGAGCCGACCCTGCCCCGGGGAAGCAGGCCAACGACCGGCCCGGGCCCGAGGCAACACCGCTGGCCGCGGCCTCCACACCTGATCGCGCTTTCCGGGCGAATCTGCCCGGGGACCCGAAAACCTGGGCAAGGAGCTCCTGGTCAAAGCCCCAGGGCTGGTGGGGGCCGGCCCACCTGGGAAAGGTGGGCAGAGTCCGTGCCAGTCCAGCTCCCTCACGGTGAGTCCACTGTGGGGCCCCAACACCCGGGGCCGGCACGAGACAGGGTCCCGGCCCAACGGCAGGGCCGTGGCTTGGAGGCTGACAGCCTCCGGCGACCCTCACCGGTCACTCCACTCCACCCCCACCCGCTGATTTTGTCCACAGCGGCCGCAGGTGCCTCACACCGTAGGGCACTTGGAAACCCCGAGCCCTTGCACACACACACCCCGGGGCACCCCTTTCGTCCAGGGTCTTGCAGCGCAGGTCACAGAACTGGGGAAAGAAGGTGCCAGGAGCCCTCGTTGGCCACGGGCGGGGTCATGACTTGTGGGCCAAGGGCGTGCCCTAGCCCTCCCTTTAGGTCTGCAGGGCGCCTAGGTCAGGGCTTCTCCGCGGGGCCAGGTCTCTGGGGGACACGGGGGTGGAATTGGGTTCAACGCGATGGGCTCTGGGGGTCCCGAGGGCAGCTCTCCTGTGCTGGCTTCACAACCCCGCCCCCACTGCTGCAAAGTCTTGGGCCAGGAAGGAGCCAGAACCCCCCACTTCCACCCTGCCTGGCCCAGCGTCGGAGGTGCTGCACCGCCCCCCTCCTCCCCGGAAAGGACCAGGGACCGAGAGGCTGTGGGGGCTGGCAGGGGGCGTGGGGCTGAGCCGCCGCAGCGCCGGGTTCACTAATCACATCAGCTCGCTCTGCACCCAGCAGCCAGTTGCCTAGCAATGCCCGCGAATTCAATGCCTCAATCAATAGGCGCGGGGGTCTGCATATCGGGGAGCGCTGGCGAGACCGGGAGGGTCTGGGGGGCAGGTCCCACGACAGTCCTGGGGAGCAGGCTGGAAGGCCCCCAGCAAGGCTCCGAGACCTTGGGGACCAGTGACGTCGGGCCTGGGGGTGGCATGCCAGAACAGAGGGAAGCGCAGAGGTCTCGCCCATCCTCCATGGACCCCCGAGTTCTACCTGGCCCCCCGAGAAGTGAAGTCGGTAGGTGAGGAAAGCCATTCTCTCCAGGAGTAAGGAGGAACATACCCCGCTCCCTCCCTGGCTCGCCCCTCTGTCGCCCCCCACTAGCTGCAGTTGCCCCAGCTCTGGGAGGCCTTTGGGGGAGGGACGATCCTGGGCTGATGGGGACCAGAGTGGGGGGTGGGGGGTAATGAGAGTGGAGGGATGGGGTCTTTCCTCCCCGGGACACCTCTTCAGGGGGCCTGGGGGGCGGTGGAGAGGAAGGAATAAAACAGAGAGACGTCTCTATTTACAAAGTATATATTTAAACACGTAGAAAGCGGCATTGGATACAGACATTCACGACCGCAGAAGATAGGTACCGAAGCTTCACTCTGGAAATGGGGCGGCGGAGAGCGATCCAAGACGTGTACAAATCTTAGCCTTCAACCAACCCAGCGCGCACAGGACGTCGGTGTCGCCAGCGGAGGGGACGTGCGCCCGGCCACCGACAGACGGCAGGACAGACGGCAGGACAGACGGCAGGACGGACGGGCCAGGGCAGGACCAGGCGGGCCCGAGGCGGGTCGGAGCGGCCCCCCGGCCCCCGGGTTACCATCCACTCGGCCACAGACAGGTCCCTCCCATGAAGTGTCATCGGAAAACAGCGTCATTTAAATGGATACACTCAAGTCAAGGGCGCTTCTTTATACAAACTCTAAAATACCAAGGTTACAAACGGGAGCAGGTAAAACCAAACCACCACCCTCGCTCCAGGGGCTTCTCTTTATAGGCGCAGTTTCCTAATCAAAACCAAAGTCGTGCAGCACCCCGCTTTCCTCCTCCTGCAACCCCCTCCTTAATAAAGGCAAGAAAGTCTGGAGGAGGGAGGCGGAAATGCGGGGAGTGCGGGGGGCACCAGGGCGGGGACCCCCCCAGGAAGAAGCTGCCCCCTTAGCCTGGGCTCCCCACTTTGCTCGCCCAGTCTGTGCTTCCTCCAGGGGGCCCCTCCCTCGGCGAGCTGGGTCTCCGCTGGCCCTTTAAGGCCGCGGGGGGGGGGGGGGAGGCCGCAGGATCATTCCTCGAAGGGGAGGGGTGGTGCAGATTTGTGCTTTTTGAGTCCAAAGAGGGGGCGCGCTCTGCGTCCTTGGAGCGCAGGCCGGGGGTGGGGGGCGCCCCGGAACCCGGCGCCTCGCCCGGCCTCCCCCCACCCCCAACTCCCGCCCCTCCCCCCACCCTGGCAGAGTCCGAACGTCGAGTTCAAACAGAGAACACGCCACGACATCGACGAGGCCTATAAATTACAGCTTTTGCTTTTCCAGAAGCGGTGGGGGGAGAGGAAAAAGCAAACGTTCTGATGCGCATTCTTGGATGGAAACCTGGCCTCGGCCCCCTGCTCCCCCCCTGCTCCCCCCTCGCCCCGCCGAGCCGCCGCCTCCGCGCCGCCCTCCTGGCTCCGCTGGGTGGGAGGGGGGCGAGTCCAGCTCCGCCTGGGAGGTGGGGGCCCCGCCGGCTTTCCTCCTGGCGAGGCTAGAGGACGCGAAAGGAAGGGTCCACCCCCAGCCGCGTTTCTTGCAACGCAACTGTCTCCAACTCTGGGCACCGACATGCAATCTCCCAATTTAGCCTGGCATTTCGGGAATGTAAACAGATTCGCTGCATTTCTTTTCTTTCGGTGGAGTAAGGAAAGGAATGGAAGGAACTGGGAGGTTTTATCCGCGTGACACACATGGTCTGCTCTGCACATCTCCAGTAAAGTGCATTTCCTGGTGTGGTCCTGGGGGGAAACCTGCGGCTCCCCAACCCACCCGCGACTGAACCTTCATCACACACACACACAAAGGTGATTCAAGTTAATGCTTTCTCCCCTAACACACTTTTTAATCTTAAAAAAAAAAAAGGATCAAGAAAAACAGACTGACCCCACCCCCTTTTTTTCTGATTGGGGAGCCAACCTTTCGATGGCCTGGCCGGCCAATGGGAAGAGAGAAAAAAATCCGGGTCCTGCCTTGGTTCCAAGGGTCTGCCTGGGGCTGTGGGAAAAGGGAGGAGGGGTGAGGCCGGCCAGCTGAGTCCAGCCAGACCCGTCGGAGGCCCTACCCAGGTCCCCGGCCTCCCCCGTTGCCCCGGGTGGCTGCGGGGCCCTTCCTGCCCCACCTCGGCCTGTCTACCCCAACTACACCACACTGAGTCTCTCTCCCCTTGTTAAATAAAACAACTTCAAGAGTTGAAATATATATATTTAGATATCTTTTTCTTAAATAAGATATTTACATCTAATAGAAAATATAACTCTAGAGATCATCTTCCAACCAAAACTGAGGGAGGAAGAGGGAATGAAGGGGTGGGCTCACGGAGGGGACCAGCCAGGGGACCCCCTCCTGCCCAGAAATAAAAAACCACGATGCCAGTCTCCGCTCTCACTGTCTCTCCTGCTCTCTCGTCTTCACCCACCCAACAATTCATCTTTTCTCTTTAAAAAAGCCTTGGTCCGTGTTACTTTCCTTAATGGTGACGGTCAGAAAGTTTGAGGTCACATCGGTGACCACCACCTTCTCCAGGTTGGTCAGAGAGGGGCTCCAGGACTCTTCCTCTGGGTCTCCCAGGATTCTGGCCACTGGGATCCTGGCGATGAGGGAGGGCCTGCCCCCTTGAGCCCCCATGTCCCGATACAAGCCCCCCACAGCGCTGGGGTTGCCCGCGCCATGCCGGACCCGGGGGCCGCCAGGGTCCAGAGCGCTCTGGCCTTTGGCCTCCAGGAAGGTGGCCCTGTGCTTTATGACCCTGGCGGGGAACGTGTCCACAGCCAGCTTGCCTGTGGCCTCAGCCGGGCCGGGGCTGGCCACACCACACTGGGCCAGGTCCGAGTCCTGTCTTCGGGCCAGCTGGATCACGCTGTGGCCCGCCGGGAACTTCCCTGCTCCGGAAGGGGTGTCGTCCAGCTTCCTGCTCTTGAGGTAATCTCCCAGGTCATCGCTGGGTTCTCCCAAGGGCCTCTGCGAGGGGTCCAGGAGCTCCTTCCGGGGCTTGGGGCCGCGCTTCTTGGAGCTGTCCCCTGGCGAGCTGGGCTTGTCATCCACACGGCTGGCCCCGCGTTCTCGCTCCCGGTCCCGCTCGCGTTCTCGCTCCCGATCCCTGTCCCGGTCCCGGTCCCGGTCCCGAGGGGGCTCCACGCGGCAGGTGCCGCTGGTGCTGCTGCTATTCCCAGGCGGGGACAGACCCATGTTCCGAAGGCCCTCCCGGGCCCGGGAAGTAGATGCCAGGTCCTGAGGTGAGCGGCCAGGGTAAGGGATCCGGATGCCACGGGCAGAGTCACTTCGGAACTCGTACGTCTTGGCCTTGGCCTTGGCCTGGGCCTGCAGGAGAGAGGGAGGCATCAAGAGCGGAGCAGGGCCCTGCCCACCCCAGCCCCCGGGAGCCCCCTTCCAGCCCTGGCCTCCCCAGCTTCACTTTCTGACGCCTCAGAATTTCTACTGGGCGGGGGTGGGGCTCAGAGGTAGCAGTCTGGATGAAAGTGTAGACAGGATTTGTCTGGGAACAGCCACTTGCAAGCACACTTCTTGTACTTGACTCTGTGTCTGTTTGGAGTGGCTGGGGGCTTAGGACTCCTAGAGTGGTTAAGACCACCCCCAAGACACCCCTTGGCCACTGCCACTGACCTGGTGAGAGCCCGTCTGGGGACTCCGAGATTACAAATAGACAAAGTGTGTGGACACTCCATTGGTTCACAAGCCCTCAGGGCCCCCCTTCCACAAACTGACACAACAGCATCGCTGCCCACCATTGGACAAGGCCATCCTACCTTGAGGAGAAAGGTTTTGGGCTTGGGACCTCGCTTTTTAGGGCCATAGAGCTCCATCTCTCGTTCCCTGGAGAAAAGAGGGGAGGGGAAGGGGGTAGGAGTGAAGAAATGTGATGGGACTCCAGGCCAGGCTGGAGAGAAGCCGCCCTCCGGGTTCCTGGGTGAGGAGCGGAGGCTGGGCAGGGCCTGTACCTTTCCTCAAAGGCTGCGAGCAGCCGGGCATCCAGGATGTTTTCTTCGGGTTCCCAGGTGCTGTACCTGGAGGGAATCAGGAAGACGGGGGGCGTCAGTCCCAGGAACAGGGAACACAAGGCGGGGGGCGGGGCGGGGTGGGGGGCCGTCCCTAACTTTTCCCATTGCATTGTATTGTATTGCAACCCAAAGGGGGCAAAAGGAAGAAAGAAACCTCCCGAATAACAGTCTGGGGTTGAGAATTGCACGTAACCTACTTACTTCTGCGACCAGCCCTTCCATTTCACGAGGTATTCCATGCGTCCCTGCGGATGCAAAGGGGAGGATGTGTGTGCGCACGGGGAGAAATGCATGACGAGGACACAAGAAATGCATGCAAAAAAATGCATGCACCAAATGAATGCGCGAAACCCCATCGCGGAAGGCACGCGCCCACTGCACCAGCCCCTGCATGAAACGCTGCACAAAGTGCACGCACCGGCATTCATCCCCCACCCCGCCCCCCACCCATGCAATCTGTGCATCGCTGCAAGTCTAAGGCAAGCGCTTGGGCTCACGGCCGCGGCCGCTGCTGGGACCTGGGGGAAGGGAAGCTGGGCTGCAGCAAGGGGGAGGGAACCTGGGCCGGGAGGGGAGGGCTCGGCCGGCCTCGGCCCAAGGCCCGGGGGCACCTACTTTCCGTATGCGCCGTTTCAGGAGGGCTTCGGCCGCGAACACCCGCTCCCCCACCGCTGAAAGCTCCATGTTGACTCGCCGCTTCCCCCCTTGGCCGCTTCCAGGAGCAGAAAAGCAGCAGCCAGCGCACGACAGACCATAATACTCTGCCGCTGACGTCAGTTCTCCTCCCCCGCCCGCGCGCTCGCTCGCTCCCCGCCCCCCTCCAGCGCCCGCTCCCTCCTCCGCTCCCGCCCCGCGCTCCCTCCCGCCCCACGTGTTGCTAACGACGTTGCTAAAGCCGAGCGGACAGGGCCTGCTTCCCCGCGCGCTGATTGGCCGAGCTCCGGGCCACGCCCCTCTGCCTTTCTCCCCCGCGTTGCTACGTGACCCGCGTTCCAATCGCCAGGGGGCGGAGTCCGAGGCCACTCCAGAGACAGAGCGCAAGGGGGTGGGGCCGCCGCCGGAAGTGACGTCGCAGGGAGGGCGGTCCGGCCGCTGTCAGTCTGCGGGCCTGCCGAGGGGGGGGGCCGCCGGCCCTGCGTCGTCGCCAGGCCGCTTCCCCCGCCGCTGCGCTGTCCCCCCCGCACTCGGCGCCCCCCACAGCGTCCCGCTGGGCCCCCCGCGGCGGTGTCAGCCAGGCCCCGCCCCCCGCGGCGGACCCCGGCCGGCCCCGCCCCCACTGGCCAGGCTGGAGCCCTCCCCTCCCCCTCCCGCGCGGCACAATGCACAATGCACAGGTGCTGGGGCGCCGCGCCCGGACCCCGGGAGCCGGCGGTGCGTCCTCGCCCGGCGCCCCCGACCCTCGGTCTCCATAGCAACGGCCTCCCCCGCCGCCGCCAGCCCCAGCCCGCTAACAAATCGCCGCGCCCGTGTCCCCTTGTGTCGCGCAGCCCGGCCTCCGGCCACCCTCCGGGCCCTGCCACCCGGGCCGGGCTCCGCCGCTCGCCCCCCAGCTCGGAGGTCGAACGCAGACCCCGCGCGGGGCCCCGCTGCTCCTGCCGGAGCCTCGGGGGCGCCTCGGGGGTGCCCCGGGGTGCGGCTGCGCGCCCGCCCCCTGCGTCCCACCCCGTCCCCGACGTCCGCAGCCACCTGGCCCTGCCTGCAGCCTGCGGGGCCCGGGCCCGGCGCCCCGAGCCCGGGTGCGTGGGCGGAGCGCGTGGGCCACCACCCACGCAGAGCCTGGAGCGCGCCCGGGGCTGGGGCGGGCTCCCTGCAGACGCGGTGCCCGGGGCCCGACGGGCGCGCGGGCCCTGGGCGCGGGGAGGGACGGGGCCGGGGCATCGCGCGGGCCGGTGCGAGTCGAGCGAGAGGCGCGCAGAGGACGGACGGGGGCCGGGAACGGGGGCCGCGGGCGCCCCGAGGGCGGCACGTTCCTGCCCAGCTCGTGGCTGGGGCGGCGGTGGGGACAGCAGCCCGAGTCCCCGACCCTGCTCCCTTACACACTCACACACACACACACACACGCACACTCACACGCACACATGCACACACACTCACGCACACACACACTCACGCGCGCGCACACACACGCGCACGCACTCACGCACACACGCGCACGCACTCACGCACACACGCACACTCACTCGCACACGCACACACACACTCACGCGCGCGCACACATGCACACACACTCGCGCACACACACGCACTCGCACGCACATGCACGCGCACGCACTCACGCACACACGCACACACGCACTCACTCGCACACACGCACACACACGCACACACACGCACATACACTCCGAGGAGCAGGAACCCCAAGAGCCCAAAGCGCAAAGCGGGACTCGTGTCCAAAGTGAGGTGCGCGGCGGGCGGCGGGGTCCGGGCCCACCGTGCCGCCCAGTCTCCGCCCCTTGCAAACGCGGGGTCCCCGTTTCTGGCCTGAACAGTCGCATCCATCTGGCCGTTCGGTCTTAACGAACAGCGACCTGGCGACGCCCAGGTCGCCCGGGTGACCCGCGCCCGCCGGCCGCCCGCGAGAGGCCGCCGACAGCCGCGTCCTTAATCATAAAAAGTCATTCCCGGTAACAAATAGTTTCGTTGGCCGGTGCCAGCGATACAGCTGTTTCTGTTTAAGCTTAAATACTTTCCAACAGTTCGGGCAGTAAAAATAAAGTCGGTCTCAGCCGCCTGTAAGTGTCTGGTTTCCCCGCCCAGAGAAAGCCCACCCTCCGCCCTGGGCCCGGGGCGCCCTGCACACCCCGCCCGCCGTGGGCGACGGTGCCAGGGCTGCCCAGCCCCGCGCACCCGCCGGCTCCGGGGCCGCCTGCCCGCCGCGGGCTGCGCGCGCACCAGGCCCGCGTGGCCTCCCGCCCTCCAGATGCGGGTTCTGCAGCCCGGTCCCCGGGAGTGTGTTTGCGTTGGGTGCTTTTTACAGCCCGGCGTCTGCACGAGGCGTGCAGAGGTCGGTGGTTTCAGTTTCACGCTGAGAAAGTGAGCTCTCCTCCCTCCCTCCCGCTATTTCTCTTCTTTCCTGCGATTTAGGCTCCCTCGCTCCCCTCCCCTCTCCCAGTCTCTCCCTTCTTTGCACGACCGTGTCCGGAGGGGTGTGTGTCCTTTCTCCCCCTGCCCGGCTTTAAGGCCTGCTGGGGCACTCGCTTGTTCTGGGCACAACGAGCGCCCGGTGAGGTGTCTGAGGGCGCAGACGTCGGGGATTCCTGCAGAGCCCACAGCCAAAGTGGAACTCGATCCAGAAGGAAACGAGAGCTGTAGAATAACGTGGGAGACCACGTTATTGCAGACCACGTCTCGCTGCCGCGGGCAGCACACCCAGTCCCGGGGAGGACAGCAACCCTGCGGGTGGGGGCGATGTCTCACCCCCTCCTCTCTCCAGACAGCAGATTTGCAGAGTGTGAACGTCACAGGTCACACAGGGCAACCTGGACTCCCCGACAGTTTGGAGACTTAAGTGGGAGGTGGCTGTCGGAGAAATAGCTTTGTCGTCCCGAGCGACTGGAGCAGGGGCCTCCCTGGTGGGTGCAGGAGGTGCCCAGAGAGGGCGCTAGCGTGGGGGGCGGGTGGAGGCCACACGCTCTCGGAGTTCTTTCGAACTGTCTTAGAAACCAAGGGAACGAGGAGCCCCGCTCCCCACCTTTCGTATTGAACGCCCCTCCCGTGATTGCTCAGTTCTCCACACCTCAACTTCTTCCCTCCACACGACTGCTTTTCTCCTTCAAAGTTAGATCATGGCTTTTCCCACGTGAACTGCCTGGGAGTACACAAAAAAGTTTCACACAAACAGGACACCGAGGACCCCCTGCTCATCCCACCGCGCTCGGGGGTCCTTGCTGTCAGGTTGAAGTGCGCGGCGTCTGCAGTAAATAAGGTAACTGCTTCCTATTACTTTAGCCCCATATGGCTGCAATTTGAGTGTCTTTGGAGACAGTGCGTGTGTTGGGGCGGGGGGTGGGGGGAGTGAAAGTGGGAATCAAATGCTCTCAGATCGCATTTTTATGAAGGAAATTGTAGGCGATTCTCTGAGCAACCTCCCTCCACCCCCCAGCTCTGGGCAGAAGCGGCCCAGTGTCTGTTTAAGGACGTGCGGGCAACCGACCCTCTGCAGGACACCTGCTTCCCCAGCGCCAGGGTCTCCCGCTCGATTCTGCGTTGGACCTGGGCACACGCCTGCGACTTCCTGTCCTGACCAAGAGCCTCCAACCTGCTCCGACACCTGGGAGCCAGCCCGAGCCGGCTGCCCCAGCCCCTGGAAGGGGGTCACACCCTGTGCTCCACGCCCGGGCCTCCCGGAGCCCGAGGGCCGCCCTGTGCCCGCTCCTGGGCCGCTCAGCTCCTGGAGAAGGAGGCCGGGACCGGTCGGAGGGGAGATGCAGCCGGGGTGAGGCGCTGGGCTTGGGTCGGCCGCCAGAGCAGCAAGCCCCAGCGCATCCTCTGGCTCCAGGGTGAGGCCCGGCCTCGGCTCGTTCTTTTGGGAGCGTTTCAGCTCTGCGGCTTGGCGGCCGTCGGACCTGCCTGGTCTTGGCTGCGGATGCGGGCAGATTTGGAACCGAACCGTTTGCCTCAGGCGCGCCGGCAGGGCCGGCTGTGAAGGGCGAACGGGTGGCTCCGAAGCGTGGCTGTGGCCCGTGGCTGACCTCAGGCGACCCACAGCCCCAGGGCAGGGGCGGGGAGGGGGGCTGTGAGGTGCTGATCACCCACTACTCAGGGGGACCTGCAGGAGCGACCCCTCCGTCCTGCAAAGAGGTCCGAAGACGCGGGCGGGCGGGGCGGGCTGGGTGGTGAGCGCCGATGAGGCGGCCCCACTCTCTGGTCTGAGCTCCAGCCTCCGGCTGAGCCCCCCGAGCAAGAGGCTCCCACCTCCCCTGTCCCAGGTTCTTCGGTAGACATTCAGACTGTCCTTGTCAGAGGGACACTAGAACGTCCCCCAAAAGACACGAAGGAGCTCGCCACGGTGCCGCAACTCCCACCCAGCCTGGGCGCCCTCTAGAAGCCACACCCCCTTCCCTTCAGCCCCTGAAACCACAGGACCCCAAACCAAGCCCCTGGCGTCCCCGCCCCAGGCCAGAAACATTGATCCAGCAGTTGTCTGGTGCCTGCATTGTCCCTCTTAAGATTCACAACAACCAGGCGAGACCAAGTCCACTGTCCCCATGGTACAGATGAGCAAGTCTGAGGCTCAGTGAGGCCGAGTAACTTGCCCAAGGACACACAGCAGCGTTTCTGCCTGAGGAGTCCTGAGCCCAAGTCTCTAACACGCCACAGCAGCGGGGGCTTTGGAGCCTCTGCACACGTCGGTTCCCCCAGGGCTTAAGAAGTCGAGGTGAGATCGCGGGAACGTCCGTAGAGGAAGCCCGGGGTCTCTGCCAGAATCCGCGACCCAGTCCTGCGAAGCAGACATACTGCTCTGCGCGCTCAGCAAAGATGAGACTGGAACTGCGCAGGTGGGGACGATTCCCAGCCCCGGTCAGCCGGCTGCAGGCTGGGTGTTGGTGGAAGTCTCTGTTTTTCCTTCATCCTGGAGCACCGTGGCCAACAGCGTGGGTTCTAGGGCCAGCTGACCTGGTTCAAATCCACCTAATAGCTGCGTGCCCTTGTGCAAGTCACTTAACCACTCTGTTTCTGCTCCCACGGTGGTTATTGTTGTTGTTTTTTTAAAGGAACATTGACATGCTTCCCCCAGGGTCGATGGGAGGGTTCAATGACGTGTCATCTAAGATCTGTCACAGTGTTAATCCTTACTGTTACGACTGTCACGATTAAGGGTGTTCTGGGAGCCAGGTCATTTTGGCTCCCAAAACACTCGGTTTGGGTGGCTTTTCGTGGGAAACCCAGTGTCAGCCCGAACTGTCCACACTTTCCAGGGGGGCACCCACGAACGCACCCGCGGCGCCTCGCAGCGCCGAGGCCGGGCGCACGGCGGAGTCCTGTGCCCGCAGCACGTGCACAGCGGCAGCGCCCGCACCACAGGGTGCCCCCACCCCTCCAAAAAGAAAAGTGCTCCTCCAGAAGGCAGCCTCGTGCTGCCTGCGACGTGCGGCCCCAGGATCAGAGAGGCAGCCGGGCCGGTGAGGTGCAGGGGGGTTGGCTCCGAGGCTGGCGGGAGAACCGAGCGGCTGCAACCCCTGCCTGTCCCGGGAGTGCAGGGCGTCCGAGAGCGGCGCCCCCCGGGAAGGGGCTCAACCCCGACGGCCCAGGCGCCGCCTGGTGGGGACTTCAAGGGGCAAGGAGGGCGGTGGGGTGTGGGGGCAGAACAGTCCGAGACTAATGGGATCAAGGCCTTGGAGCCCATTGGAGACGCGGGTGTCACCAGAAGCCCCCTGGCCCGGGATGCCCGACGTTGTGCTGCTTCGTGGGTGACGCCCGGATGGTCCATTGGCGGCAGCCCCAGGTGGAGAGTTTGACCCCAGCTTCTGTCTGCACGAAGATAGCCTTGGTCGCGCGCGGTTAGGGCCCCGGTCTGTGTGCAACCCCTCCACTCCCGTGACCCGACCCACCCGGAAGGCAGGGAGCGCGCACTCCCCCCACAGGACGGCACCGGGCGAGGTGGGCCCAGAGCCTGTGCTCAGCCGGGCTCCCTGGAACCCCAGCTCCGCCAGGGTTGGCACCGGCAGCCGGCCACGTGGGTGTGCTGGTCGCTTCCTGCCCTCTACCCCCGGCACCTCCCGCGGGCGTCCCCCCGCCCCGGGGAAGCTGCAGCGATGCCTCGGACTCCGCCTGTGCTCTGCGTTCTCACTTCCCATCCTGCCCCCAAGGGGAAGGAATGGAAGCGACTGGCGGTCCCTCGTTAGGGCACCGTCCAGGTCCTGTCACCCCTCTCGGGGGTCAGAAAACCCACGGTGCGCGAGCCTGCCTGGTCACGGGAGGCGAGTCTGGGGCCTCCCGGAGCAGGTCGGACCTCACAAGCGCCCCCAGCCCGTCCGCCCTCTCGGGCATGGGCAAGGCCGGGGCTGCCCTGCACGCCTGGCACACCCTGGGGGCAGACGTTTGGGATGTCACGGGGAAATCACCCACACGCTGGTGGGCTTTGGTGGAACCGCAGCGTCCTCCCCTCGAATCCGAGCTGCCCCCAGACGGGGCTTCCGCGGTGCGCCCCCGCCTTTGCTCCAGGAGGGAGCGCCGTCGGGCGGCCGCCGAGAAGGGCTCAGGCGGCCCCTCGGGGCCAGGACGCTGTCGCCTTTTCTTGCCGCCATGCAGAGCCTCGTGGGCTTCCCCGCCCTGCTCTAGGAAATCAGACTCGGGGGCCGTGGTACCGTATTTACCCGCACAGCTTCCTCCCTTGCCGTTTGCGCGCTGGAAGTTGGGGCAGAAGCCGTGACGACAACTTCTGGGGCTGGCCCGGCACCGTTCTGACTCTTCTGGAAAGCCTCGCTCCCTGGTTTGCATAGTTAATGGCTTTTGTAGAATAACAGCCATCAGAGTCAACATTCAGCTTTCTTTTCTTCAGCTCGTCCTTGAGATCCTGAAAACAGGGGGCTCCCCTTGGGGCAGGAGAAACCGCGTTGGCACAGCGTCAGGGGTTCGCGGCCAGGACCGGGCGGAGAGGAAGTGGGAAGTATAGTGGAAATGGGGTGCTCACGCTGAGCTGCTGCATTTTTCTAGGTGCAGCCTTGGCGTGTGGCGACTTTTTTTTGGCTAAACGGGGTAAAGAGCTGGGCCAACGTGAAAGCCCCCACAGGCACCCTATCGGTCACCCCATTTGTCACGGGAGGCTCGGCGGCTCTGGAAACAGGGACGGCAGGGACTGGCTGGCGTACAGGAGACAGACATTGAAGACGGGGCGGGAGAGAAGAGCCTCCACCTGTGGCCTCACGCTGATTGTGGAGCCCAACAGCGCCCAGGGCCCCCCCCCCTGCCCCACCCCCAGGGCTCCGGCCCCCCATTGCCCTGGCCCCCCATTGCCCTGGCCCCTTCAGAGCTCGGCTCCCAGCCTTTGGAGAGACGGAAGGGAAGCCGTCCCTTGCTCAGACCGGGGCAGCAGAAGTCTTTGGAGTCGAAGCAGAAAGAGGGAGTGTGGGTGGCAGGGAGGGCATTGTGCGGAGGAAACAGCTTTTCTACATTAAAAACATCTTTTTGATCTTTTTTTTTAATATGAAGAGGAGTGGGAGGAGGAAATCCACAAATAAATACGGTAAGTGAATTTGGACCGGAACTGTAATTCAGGGCCACTCTCAGGACGGTTCTGCAATCCAGAAGATTTTTGCAGCAGGACTTGTCCCCTCCAGAGCCGTCCCTCAGTGAGTAGTGCCCAGAGCCAGCGAGAGGGCGGGGGACCGCCCGGGACCCCGCATCCCACGGTGCACAGGACTCCCTAGCGCTTCCGAAAGGATGCAAGCTTTACGTGTAAAGAAGGAGGTGGCGGGAGCGCGGGCTGGCCACCAAGGAGCCACCGCCATAGTCCCTTCCTTCAAAGTAATCGCTAAGTTCCTTATAAATTCGGGGTCACAGGATGAAGCGGGGTGAGGAAACGCCGTCTGGGGTGGAGCGACCTGCCGGTGAACAGCGAAGGCGGAGGGACAGGCAGAGCCGAGTCCCACCCCAAAGCACTGGCTGATCCCGCGGGAAGGTCTGCCCAGGGACTGTGGGGTGCAGGAAGGGGCGTCTGTGGAGAGTGGTGGGCACTTTCTCGGGGTTCACTCACGCTGTTTCCATCCTGACTTCTTTGCACCTCCCCGGGTGGCATGCCCCGGCTTTTTCTTGGGACAGACACCCCTGGAATACCGGAGCACAGTACCTCCTAGCTAGAGAGTGCAGGGGGAGTTGAGATTCCCGGCCTCTCAGCCACAGCCCCAGGTTCCTGCCTCAGTTTCTCCCTTTGGGACAGTACAGAGGGTACAAGGTGAACGGTAGAGAAAGGGGTCAGCCCAGAGCCTATCAGCCCGACCTCGTCCTGAACCTCTTACGTCTGCAAGGGAAGATCTGCCGTCCACCTCGGTCTCCCGCCTCAGGGATGTTCTAGCAGGTTCCGGGCCCGTGGGTGCCAGAACCCCACGCCCAGAGGAAGGGTCGGACGTCTCAGCCCGTGAGCCACTCTCGCCCGAGAGTTACTTCTCCCCTGGCGGGGGCGCCAGCCAGTGTGCGGGGTCCGAGAATGACTTTGTTTGACCCAGAGCAGGAGACAACTTGGCCCTAGTCGGCAGAGAACAAAGCAGCCCAGGAGGAAAGAGGCGCTGCTACCCCTCTGGAAAGGTCCCCGTGGGCTGGGCGCAGGGCTGGGGGGTGCAGAGCTGGGGGCGCAGGGCTGGGGGCTGCAGGGCTGGGGTGCAGGGCTGGGGGCTGCAGGGCTGGGGGCGCAGGGCTGGGGTGCAGGGCTGGGGGCACAGGGCTGTGGCGCTGGGTTTCAACCTCCAAGTCCGTTCCGTGCAGACTCCAGAGCGGGCGGCAGGGAGCTGAGCTGTCCTCCCAGAGGTCTGAAGGTCAGACAGACCCCAGCCCCCTTGCTGCAGTCAGTCCATGAGGGGTGAGAGCGGTGTGTGTGTGTGTGGGGGGGTGTCACAGGGTCCGGCTGAGGGTGCCCCTGTCTCCCTGAGGGGTGAGCTGGCAATGACAGCAGGGTTGTGAGTCCGCCGGTGAGGGTGTGTCAGGGCACGCGTGGAGCACAGAGGGGATGGGCAGAGAAGTGGAGGGGAGAGGGCTTGGCCCAGGGACCCCCAGCCTCAAACAGCCTCTCCCCCCCTCGCCCCACCCAGCTGGCCCTGTCCCTCCAGCTGTGGTTCTCAGCGCGGCCCAGCTCCGCGAACCCACGGCAGTGCCCACAACACTCACGCAGCCAGAAGGTCAGGCTCCTGGCTGGAAAATCTGGTCCCAGCTGCCATGTGGGCACATTCTTTCCCATTTTATTTGTGTCGAGCACTTGCGATGGAGCCACATGGAGCGTACTTGATCCTAGGAAAGTCCGCTCCATACTGCGAACGCACGCGCGGGCACACGCACACACACACACACACGCACACACCCCTGCCGTCTTTTCCAAGGTGGGGGGAGGGCCCCGGGCTGAGTTTCCTAGAGTAAGACCCTGCTCCTTGCAGCCCGTGTGGGTCCAGGCACTGCCTTCTGGGAAGGGCAAGCCCCTGGGACTGTCCAGCCTGGAGCTCCCACGCAGTGGGGAGGCCGGCCACGGGGCCGGCCACGGGGCAGAGCACGGGGCCTGGGGTGGCGGCTGGGTGGGGCAGGGCAGAGGCCCCTGTCCAGGGAGGCCTGCTGGGGTGTGCTTGGCAGTACCTGCGTCTACGCTGGCTCAGAGGTACAAGGCGCTTCGTGGTCATTTGGCGCCCAGAGCCTGGTGCCCAGCCTGGCACCAAGGTGTGCAGGGGGTGGGCGTGGCCTGAGCGAGCGCCGCTCCAGGCTGAGTCTGCACCCACCGCGACCCGAACCCGTCCCTGCTGCTCTTCGCAGCCCTTAGAGGGAGGCTGGATTAACCACCTTGAAAAACAGCAAGGAGGCTCCGAGGGGGAAGTCACAGGGCTGGGGATGAAGTTAAGCCCTCGCCCTGTGGCCCCGGAGTCCAGGGGCCTAGGAGGAGGTGCCCGGCTCCTGAGCAATCAGGCTCAGCAGGGCGGCAGTCAGCTTTCCCCCCACTCACAGGGTTTCTCGTGAGAGAGCCACCCTGGCATGGGGGTGGGGTCACCGCCTCTCAAACTCCCCAGGCGGGTGAGCCCAGCAGCCTGGGGCCAGAATCGGACAGAACTTTCCTGCTGCCTGCCTCCTCCCCTCAGCCACCATAGCGGAACGACTGTCACCCATGGTAGTTCCAAGCGCTAAAACAGCTAGTGAGGCAGGCAGCCCCCACGGGCCCCCACGGCCACCTCGGGGGTTCCAGGACCACCGTGCCAGTGCCCGGGCTGCCATGGAGATGCGCCTGCGGAATCCATGGTGGTGGGTTGGGGAGGAAAAGACTTGGGTCCAGCTCTCCTCCTGGCTACGGGAGTTACCTTGGACAAGTCATTTTCTTTCTCCCAACCGCAGTTTTTCCCTGTAAAATGATCGTCTGAAGCAATCAGCCTTGGCGAAGCCTGTTTCGTCTCCACATGCCATACATGTGGGCTCCTTTGGGCAGGTTTATGGAGGTTCCAAACCCTTTAGAAACCACTCGTGAACCCTCGACGGCTAGGGCTGGATCGCTGGTGCACGGGCTCAGCCAGGGCTCAGACCCCTGGAGGTTCTGACCGTCCAGAACGCGGGGGGGGGGACCCCCAGACGGAGTAGAGAACCACTCCTGTCCCAGCTGCGCAGGTACTGGCTTCAGGTTCCCCCGTGCTGTCGGGCACACAGCTACCAAACGCCTAGTTAGGTGGCCCACGAGGGCAAGGGGAAGGAAGCCCTGGCAGAAGCGCAGGGGTGGGGGGCAGACCACCTCCCCCGCCGCACCCCCTTAGCTGAGAAGGCGGAGGGCGCCCTCCTCCCCCCAGCGCCGGCACCAGCGCCACGCTGCTGCGGAGGCAGGGCGGCGCACGGACTAATTCCAGGTACACTCTATAGGTGGCACCGTGCTCCTGGAAATGCGCGCCTGAGCGGGGAGAGGCGGTCTCTGCCACGTCTCCGGGCACTGGGGGAGCCAGGCCAGGTTCACGCAGCCCCAGCCCAAACCGGGCCGGCAGGGGCAGCTGAGATGCCCTGGAGTGGGTGTTGAGGGACGGTTCTTTCCGACTCCGGGGGCCACTGGGCCAGGGACACAGGCTTCTCCAGGACCACGGGCCTGCTGGTGAGCTGGGGGTTCTCTGGGAGGCTCTCACGCCCCTGCAAACGGCGGGAGCGAAAGGCCTCAGCCCCATAGCCGGTGGGGCGTGCTGGGTGGGCTATGTGGGGTCTTCGACAACCGTCACCTGCAACACCATGAGCCGTGCTAACCAGCCGGCTGGGGGACAGCACAGCACCCAGAAGCCCACCCTCAGGAGGACAAACCCCTCTCCTGGTGGGCAAGGGGAGGAGAGAGGAGGCAAATGGATGCAGGAGCAGGTGGGAGCCGAGGTGGCCCAGCCTGACGAGATGTCCTGGGGCTCCGCCTCAAAGAAAGCCCCGGTGGCCCCTCTTCACCCTTGCTACCCTCTGATCCCGCCTACGTAGGCCCAATACTGTCCTGGGGACCAGGACGGGCCAGGCCTGCGACTGCCGACAGCCACACGGCCTGGTATCAGGGAGCAGGCATATACAGCGACAGCGGAGACAGGGGCGACAGCAACGCCTCTCAGGTCTCCCTCTGCAGCCCGGCGGGCTCCAGGCTGCCCAGGCACCAGGCACGGAGCCCCCGGGTCCTCGCCGCCGGCCACACGCCTGGGACCGGGGCCAGGCCTGGCGCCGAGGTGCTCGGAGAAAAGGGGCGACGGCACGATGGGCCAGACCTGGGGAAACAGCCGGTGAGCCTCTGAACCCCCCAAATCACAGTCTTTCCTCCCCCCACCCCCATGGCGTTGGGCTCAGTTTCTCGGGATCTTGGGCCTTTGCTCAGACTCGATACAGACTCGCTCCCATTCTTTTTTAAACAAAAGCAATTAGGGTGCAATCCTGGTGCATTTGCATTTGCACCTCGGACACGGGAGGGGGGTGGGGGGAGGAGCGGGAGGTAAAAAGGGGGAGCCGGAGGTAAAGAGGGGGAGCTGGAGGTAAAGAGGGGGAGCCGGAGGTAAAGAGGGGGAGCCGGAGGTAAAAAGAGGGGGAGGGAGGTAAAAAGG
>PVKE010000046.1:0-28411 GCA_004027555.1 Craseonycteris thonglongyai | reverse complement strand
TATAACTGCCTGTCCATCCATCCATCCATCATTTATCTCTCCATCCAACTGCCTGTTTATCCATGCATCCATCCATCCACCCAACTGCCTGTCCATCCATCTACCCATCCATCCATCCATCCATCCATCCATCCATCCATCCATCCAACTGCCTGTCCGTCCATCCATCCATCCATCCATCCATCATTTATCCAACTGCCTGTCCATCCATCCATCCATCCATCCATCCATCCATCATTCATCCATCCATCCAACTGCCTGTCCATCTGTCCACCCATCCATCCATCCATCCATCATTTATCTGTCCATCCAACTGCATCCATCCATCCACCCAACTGCCTGTCCATCCATCTGTCCATCCATCCATCACTTATCCGTCCATCCATCCATCCATCCATCCATCCAACTGCCTGTCCGTCCGTCCATCCATCCATCCATCCATCCATCCATCCATCCATCCAACTGTCTGTTGATCCATCCATCCATTGTCCTACTGAGTCATCCAACAAAGATTTCCTGGGCACCTTGTTCGTGCTGATCAAGCCTAGTTCTCTGAGTTAGGAGTATTTTTATGCAGGAACCAGACCTGGCTTCTGACCACGTGGAGCTGAAAGCCAGGGGAGAGGAGACAGTAATTAAAATGCCACACAGACTGTGGAATTTAGAAGCTTGATACGCACCGTGAGGAAGGCATGTTAGGTGCTACCGAGAGCGTGTGACAGGTTAATCTGGGGCTGGGGGGCTTCAGGGGAGGCCAGCACGCAAGTGGCCTGACCAGCTCGGGACTTCTGGGTCGGGATCCCAGGAGCTGGCAGCTGAGCCAGTGGGGCTGAGACCAAAGCTTGAGCGTTACATAAAGCCCTGTTCAGCCTGGGGGCGGGGAGGGGCTTCCAGAGGGCCGAACCAGTTCCGGAACAAGCCAGGGTGCTCTGGTCTGAACCAAAACCTGAGCAGACCCCATCCCGTATCAAGCTGATGCCTCTCACCCAGACTGTCTCGAGAACAGACCCCAAAGCAGCACGCTGAGACGCTCACGGGAGGTGACCATGACATCATCCCACGGGGAGCTGGCCTCTTCTCCAGCCCCGTCAGGGCCCTCGGAGACCTTTTGAAACCCAGGCCCCGAAGAGACAGGAAGTCGCTGAGAAGGTGCGGCTGAAAGGCTCAGAACCACGCCCGCTGACATTTGTTTGCGTCCGCTGACAGCTGTGTGGCTTCCTCTGTGACATTGTTGAGCGCTCTAACTACACGCCAGGCGGGCGTCGCAGGAACTGGGCGAACAGGCCACCTGAGCTCACCAAACCTCAGCACGTCAGCGCGTGGGGACCGTCTGGACACTTAGACCCTCGCGGGTGACCCGGTCTGCTCCGGCCGCCTCCACAGGGGGCTGAGAAATGAACCGCGCCTCCATCTCCATGGGGTCTCTTGCAGGGAAGTCACCTCTCTGTGTCGTCCACGCTTTGTGTGACGGGCGTGGGGAGTGCCATGCTGAGCAGACTGAGACCAAGGTGTGACCTGGGGGCCCAAGTCCCGTCCTGAAGAGAAGCGTGGGCAGACGGTCAGATCTATACATGCTGCTTTGGCGAGGGTCCTTCCCCCGCGCAGCTCACAGGCCTGGCAGGTGAGGGCTGCTGGCCGCTAGCTCGCTGCTACCTGGGCCTCAGAGAGCCCGGAGCCCGGAACCGGAACCGACAGCAGCCACGAGGCGGGTCTCATCTCCTCATCAGCCCTACAGCCACGCAGCTGCCCGGAAAGCCACTTGGGTGGGGAAGAAAGCTCCCCAAGTTAGGGCGAGGCCCCTCCCCCAGGCTGACCGAGACCGCGTCCCAAATCCCAAGCCGGGCCAATCCCAGCCAGCACCTTCCTGCTCAGGTGATCTGTAATGAGTCTGGCCACCCGGGCATTTTTATTGCGTTGGAGGGTAGGGTAGACGGGAAGGGGCGAGTTATTTGGTTGTAATGTTTTGGTTTGGCGGTTTCTTGGTGTGTGTGTGTGTGTGTGTGTGTGTGTGTGTGTGTGTGTGTGTGTGTGTGTGTGTGTGTGTGTTGCTCTGGGCCAGCACAGCGCTAGGGCTGAGGTCTCCTGGCTTTGGCCTCTGTCGGGCCCCACCCCCAGAGACACCAGGGGCCCCAGAAACAGGGCGTCGTGCCTCTTGTGAAGCGATTCTAAAGCAAAGCATCCAGGGTCCCCCTGGGCCTTCTCAACCCGATCGCAGAACATACTGGAAAAGAATCACAGCCCTCATTTCTCATTTACCCCCAGTAGCAGGAGGCTGGCAAGGTCGCGAGCTCGGGCAGTAAATGCTGCCCGGCTGGCCCACTTCTGAAGGAAAGAGCGAGCGCGTATGAGAGATCCTCTGGTATTTGGTGAGGCGCTCCTGACTTGGTTTCTTCCCGGGCACATGTGCCGCTCTGGAAGCCCCGGGCCGACCCCCCGCTAGGCCTGACTTTTGCCCCCAGGTCCACTGGAAGCACAGGACCCCGTAGTGAGGAGCCCTGGCCCCGCTGGTCACTAGCTCAGTGACCCAGGGACCTGACCGCTCAGGGCCTCCGTTTCCTTCAGGAGGTGGCGGTTCAAGAAGCCCGGCAGGTTACCACGAGGACTAACAAAGCGTGCACAACGGCTCTTCAGGGCTCGCTCGCTAATCGTGAGTGACTGTCATTATTAGGCCGTGGGGGAAGCAGGCAGTGGGCTTTACCCAGGGCTGCTGTCCCTTTGGGCACCTCCCTGACATTCAAACTCATGACGAAAATGATCCGGGAAAGAGAGAACAAGACACCGCACTCGCTAGGACCAAAGCAGGCGCTTTCGTAAAGGGTAACAAAGACGGAACCCGCTGGCCATGACTCCTGTTTAGACGCGCAGAGGGCAAGGGCTGCCTCCCTGCCAGTTGGTTTAACGGCTGCGGCTCCTTCCCGCCTCTCCTGGGCAGTCAGGACCCCAGGACGCTCTTAGGCCCGCGTGGTAGGACATCCCATCCTACTGCAGGGCTCTGCTGGCTGTGGCTCCCCCTCCCTGACCTTCTCTCACTTGCGTTGAGGTCCTGGGGTGAAGGGTTGGAAAACAGGCCTTCAAGTCGGCGGTGGGGGGCAGGCCAGGTGGCCGGATGTTCTCAGCTGCTGGGGAGCGAGAGGGGGACTCAGCCTCAGGGTCACGGGGAGGCTGTCGCTGCTGGTCCCCCCAGCCCGGCCACGAGGCTCCAGTGCCAGCCAGCCCGGGTCGCCAACCCCAGCGGGGAGACTCCAAGGACCCTTTTATAAATCACCACCTAGCGTTGTTTTTTTGCCAACGTGCAGGAAAGCTGCCAGAATAGTAAAAGGACTTCCCCACGTCTTTTATCCAGAGTCAACAGGGACCGGCCGTCCCTCTCTATACAGACACGTATACACTTTTCTGAACTGTGGGAGAGGGAGTTGGGCACCTTTCGGCCACGTTCTCTCACGTGACCCCTGGACAGTTGTCATCGAGCCGGTATGGTGTCTCACCCACAGTCCACATGCAAATTTTGTCAGTTTTCTCAGGGATGTTTTTTAGAACCAGTATTTTTTCTTCCTTTTCCCTGATCCAAGAGCCAAACCAGGGTCGCCGGTCGCATTCCGTGTCCTGGCCTTAGCGTGTCCTTCAAGCCGGCGCGGGGCTTCGGCCTCGCTCTGGGCTCGTGAACTGTGGCCTTCTGAGCAGCACACGTCTGATCTCTGCGTGGCTGAAGCCACACGTAGCGTCTCGGCAGTGATGCCACAGGAGCCACGTCTTTCTCCGCGCACCGAGTCAGGAGGCACAGGGCGGCGCGTCCCAGTATTGGTGACGTTAACCTCCAACCTGGTTTCTGAGTCACTCCGCGTCTCCCGGCCCCGTCTGGCTTTTGTATCGCTGTCCTTATCGGTTCTGATCTGTCTCCTCCTTGGCTCCTCCTGTTCCGATCCTTTGCCGTTTCTAAGTATCGGTCCTTCTGATCTCCTTCCCTCTGTGTCTGCCTCTCTCTTTTCCTCTGGTCCTCTCTGGTTTCCTGTGCTCCCTGCTGCCGCCTCCTCCCGGGACTGTCTCGCGCCTCCTCGTTCTCTCACCGACATGTGTGCACAGCCATTAAGACCTGGCGCCCGGCGAACCCCCAGCTGACGACCCAGCACCTCCTCCTAGCAGGAGTCAAACGGACTCACAGGCCTGGGCTCTGAGCAAGTGGACGTTGGAGACGCCATGGTCGGCCCCGGTGAGAGCGCACGCTCCTGGCCCGGGAGGAAGCCCCCGCCCCGCCGCCCAGCTGCCTTCTGCGCGCCCACCAGTCCTCTCCCACGAGACAGTGCCCTGAACCCCCAGCTTGGCCCAGAGCTGAGGTTCGCCGTGGTTTGGCCGGGGGCTGAACAAATGCCATCCTTCTGCCGAGGCTCAAAGCTCCGAGGTTAGCAGGTTGCTCACCACCTCGGAGAGCTCAGCCCACAACAGCCTTCGCCCCGACTCGGTGGTCACCGGATTGGAAGAAGCCCAGACCCTCCCGTCTTCTCTCTGGGTTGAGCCCCGAACCGCAGTCCAGAGAACAGACGCCAGACCGTGGTGCTGAATAGCAGCCCGCGGCCAGTTTCCTCCCGGCCGCGGCATTGCCCCGGGCGTTCTGCTAGCCACGTAAATCCAGGGTTCCGTGGCCAGCGGGGTGGGCACGGCTCCCCTTGCGGGCACAGGGGGGCCCACAGCTCACTTTGATGTTGGCTTTGGTCTTTGGGGGGCTTTGTTTCTCCACCGGTAGAGTGAGGGACTTGGAACAGAACCCCACGGCCGCTCTCTGCTTCAGCTCCCGGAGCCTCTGATTCTGTGCTCAGTGGCCCATCTCTTCCTCTCTGAACGGCAGGCGACCCTATTCACCTGCCACCCAACCATCCTGCCCAGGCCCCGCCCAGGATTATGTGGTGTGCTTGTTTGTTTGTTTTTTAAAGATTTATTTTATTGTTTTTGACAGAGACAGAGAGAAGGGGGAGGGCCCAGAGCCGTCTCCATAGTTGCACGTCATCCGTTTTCAACATGGTTTTGTTCCACACAGGTGGGCGGGGGCCGTGCAGGGTGGGAGCTGGGCTGGGGGCCTCCGCATGGGAAGCTCACCCCCTCGAGCCCGGGGCCGAACTGGCGGGCGAGAACCGAACTGGGGGCCTCCCACATGGGAAGTACACCCCAGTTCAGCATGTGGGTCCACACGGGCCGGGCCTGGGGTTCAATCCTTGGTCCCCAGGGCTGCAAAGCGAGCGCTTCACCCACTGAGCCCTCCCGGCTTCCCCTACTCGGTGTACTTGTGTGTGTGTGTCTCTCCTTGGACCGGCCTCAGGGACCTCCCACCCTGCCCGTCCCTCTGCAGACACGTGTGTTCATCTTAGTGTGGGGGACGAGGCATCACTGGGGAGCACGTGAAGCAAGACAGAGAGGAAACATGCCGGCCACCGCCCGTCTGTCTCGTTCTTCCTGCCGGGCCGGGCTGGGTGGCATTGTCACCTGCGGCACTCGGCAACAGCAGGACTGCCAGGCTCAGCTCAGGGAGCTGCGAGGAAGCTGGAGCCACGCTCATCTGGGCCTCTTCGGGGGTGACAGGCCCAGGGGACGTCGGAGCTCATACACCGCCCAACCCTCGGCTCTGGCAGATAAGAAGCGGAGCCCTGGGGAAGGGGCAGAGCTGGGACCAAATCTGAGGCTCGTGACTTCCGCCTCGGCTCCCCTTCAGGCCTCACCCCGGGGGTTCTGGGCTTGCTGGCTCGGTAACTCTCTCCCATCCCTAGACCTGTTGGCAGGCGAGAGGAATAACTCATGTGAGTCCAAAGCAATTTGCACACATAAATAATTTTCAACGCCCGGAGAGAGGAGCCGGTGGGAAGATGCACGGAAGGTTGAGGGGATTCGGGCCGTGCCCCTGAGACTCCCCGGCCTGCCCAGCGCCCCCCTCAGCACTGGCGGGAGAGTGGGGGGCCGCTCGCTGGTGCCACCCCTGCTTCGGGGGAGGAGCTGAGCCTGGTGGCCCCGTTCTTCCCACTTCTGCTTACGGAGCTGACCACCCCAGCCCAGCCTCTCTGGTGTTCGTGACAGGTACTCGCGTCGGCTGGTGTGGCCACGACAGCCCACGCAGCGCTCGCCAGAGGTCTCGGAAGACGGTGGCGGTGATGACCGTCCGTCGAGCCGGTGTCACTGGGGTGGGCCGAGAGCGTTAGGCACCCCTTCCCAAAGCCCACCCACCCCAAAGGGCCGTCTCCAGCAGAGGAAAACAATGAGAAACCAGATACCATGGAATTAGTGAAGAATTTCTCAGATGAAACAGGAAAGGGAGGAAATCCCGGGGGTTTACGTTACACCTGGGCAGGTTGAAAGGCGTCAGGGCCAGGGGCTGGCAGGGTGCGTGTGAAAGGACCCGTCCCTCAGGCGGCAGGGGGCTGCACGGCCGCGACCTCCTCCAGCCCTGGACACACGCTCACATTCACGCGCACACACGCACCTTGCATTTCCTCTGGTCATGCGGCTGCCTGCCCCTACGCAGAACCGAGAGCGTGCGGATCGTTGCTCACAAGAAATCATAACCACAGGGAACATTCGCGGAGCTCCCACCAGCTGTCAGGCCTTAGCCACACAGCTCACGTGAGGACCACATGCGAAAACCGAAGAGGGCCGTGGGGGGGGGGGGGGGCCGGGATAGATGGCTCAGCAGTTTGAGCGCTTGCTTTGCAACCGCGAGGTCTGGGGATCGAATCCCAGCCCCGGCCCGTGCAAACCCATACACTGAACTGCAGCGCCACTGGGAACCGCAGGCATGGCGGCAAAGGTTCTCGCCTCCCACGAGAGACCCCCAGTTCAGTTCCCGCCCTGCTTGGCCCCGTGCCCACCTGTGTGGCATGGAACTATGTCAAAAACTAATCATGTACAGCTGTGGAGACGGCTCTGGGCCCTCCCTCCTTCTCTCTCTCTCTCACCTTCTCTCAAGCAATAAAATAAACCTTAAAAAAAACCAAAAAGGCCGTGTGCTATAGCCTCAACTTGTCACTAACAGTGTGTGTGTGTGTGTAAGATCTGGAGTCACATGCCCACATTGCTACCATCCTGAACCTCACGTGACAACTAAATACCAAAGGGTGAGGTGGCGGCCATGACTTCAGCCACCGAGAGTAAGCACTAGGGGGGAAACACGGAAATGAAGCCGGGCGTCTGCCCGGAAATCGCTCCAGGATTATCCGCAGGGTCTGCTTCCTTAAATTCAATTACCGTGTAATTACCTGGAGTCTCCTGAAATCCTCACAAATGATCAGGTGAGGGGCCAGGGGGCAGCAGGACCCCAGAGCAGCTGAGCGTGTGCGAGTTAGCTGCCCGGGGTGGGGGACAAAGGGGACAAACAGCCAGCGTCCCCAGCCTCTGCCTGCAGCCTCATGGCGTGGGACAGCGTGGGGCAGCGTATGGCCCTGCCTTGGTCTGTGGGCACTGTTATGACTTGCAATGCAGGAAGTAACACTCAGTATCACTGTCCAAAAGGCCCTGTCTCTCTGTCTCTGTCACACGTGCACACACACACACACACACACACACACACACACAGTCTCTGACTCCAAGGCATGTGTTTGGGGACAGTGCACAAGCTGGAGGAAGTGCATCAAACACCCAAGCCGTGCCCTTGGCCTTCCAGGGGCTGAAGGCTCTGTCCGGCTGGGGGCCCGAGGCCCATGCGTACGTGTGAGCTGCAGCATGCCAATGCACGGACGAGTTGCGGGGAGAGCCAGCATATACCATATTTTCCACAGCTAAGATACCCCCATGTATAAGACCACCCCTACTCTTCTAATCCAACTTTAAAATAGGGGGATGTCGGGGTAGCGCAACAAGTTGAGCGCTTACCTTACAACCACAAGGTCTGGGGATCGAATCCCGGCCCCGGCCCGTGCAAACCCATGTGCTGAACTGCGGCACAACTGGTAACCACTGAGATGGCAGCGAAGGTTCTCACCTCCCATGTGGGAGGCCCCCAGTTCAGTTCCCGCCCCACGTGGCCCCACATCCACCTGTGTGGAATGAAGCCATGTCACAACTAATGATGGACAACTATGGAGACAGCTCTGGGCCTTCCCTCCTTCTCTCTCTCTCACCTTCTCTCAAACAATAAAATCTTAGAAGAAGAAAAAGAAAAAAGAAATTAATATACAGGCTCCTCCCGTGTATGAGACAACCCCCAATTTCTGGGGTAACAGTTTTGGACAAAAGTATCGTCTTATGCACGGGAAGGCACGGTTGGAGTTTAGGCACAAGCGGCCCAGGTGAAGGCTGGAATAATCTAGAACAACCTCAGAGAGGAGATGAGGCCTGAGCTGTCCTCTGAGGGACGGGAAGAACGCCGGGACCTGGGAGCGTGGGCCCTGCAGACAGACGGGGGTGCTCTGAGCCCTGTTTACTGGATGTGTGACCTTGGGCTCCAGCTCCTGGGCCTTCATTTCGTCATGTGAGCAGGGACAGCCCTGGGACCTACCGCATGCAGACATGTGAGCATTAGACGAGGCGGCCCCCCTGCCGTGCCCCCGGCGTGATGAGCACATGGGCGATGCCAGCTGTTAGCCCTGATGGCAAAGGGCAGGAGTGGCAGGGTGAGGGGGGAAGGCGGGCACGTGGGGGCCGCAGGAAACGGGCCCCTGTGTCCAGGAATAAGCGCCTTGAGTGCGTGCAGTTTGCTCCCTGAGCTTCGCCTCCTCAGATGAGCAGCGAACAACAGGGAAGCACAGGAGGTCCCTGCGTGGAGCTGGAGGACCGGGCCCCAGGTCACCGCCGCAGGCAGTGAGGACAGACCCCGAGGGCTGGGGACGCCCCTGGGTCATGAGAGTGGGGGTGGGGTGGGCGGAAGTATCTGTCCCTCTGTCACGCTGCGGTTCCGGGCCAGACGACGTTAGAAGGCATCGGCTCTGACCAGGGAGGTGTCACGTGCCCGGGTGAAAAACAGCGGCCTGTGCGTGTGCTGAGGGGTCTTCCAGCAGCCCGACCCGGCCCACCCGGCCCACCCTCACAGCGGGTCTCGAAGGCAGCCTGGCCGGGTGGGAAAGGAAAGGCGTTTGGTGAGGGGACTGGGTGCTGCGCCCAGACCGGTCCTGCCCTCCTGGCCCGCACATTCTGGAAGCCTGCTGTGCAGGTGGGCGGCCGTGGGGAGGGGCTTTGATACAGGACCCCACGGTGGGCCCACAGATGGAGGGGCTGTTCTGGCCTTTCCCACCCCTCCCCCACCTTACATCTCAGGCGGAGGGCCCCTGGGACCAGCCACTGCCACCAAACTCAATGGCATCGTGAGAGCGGATGGGACTGGCAGAGCCGGGTGGCGTGGCCCACTCTGCTGAGCAGTCAGGACCCAAGCTGAGTTTGCAGACACGATCCGGGACGCCCCGTGATGTCTGGCTTCCCATAGACCATGCATTTTACTGTTTGTTTTCAGTATTCATAGTTCTCAAAGAGGTCCTGACACGTCCACTCACTCTAAAGAGTCAAACGTAACGAAGCAGCCTAGGTTTTTACCTGCTCGGCTGACAACCCTCACTGCCAAGACCCCCACCCGCCCCCGCGTGGGGTCCAGGACAGAGCGAACCAGGGAGAGCTCAACGTGGCTCTTCTGAAAATGAGTTGGGGAGGGTACCCGCCGTAGGAAGACCCGGCTGCTGCCTGGGGGTCCCCCGCTTCTGACGGTGGGGTGCTCAGCTGCCCTCTTTGAGGTGGGTTGGCCCCAGCGCCATAGTCATGGCTCAGCTCCGTCGAAAAGGCTCAGATGCAGGAAGGAAGCAGGGCAGCCGGGGTCTCTCCGTGCGCGAGGGCAGGATCCCAGCCTCCTGCTTTCCTCCTCTCCTGAAGTTGGGCATCTGGGCCCTGCGCTGGGCAGAGGCCATCCACGCCCGGGGTGGGGGGCTCGCCTCCTCTGTGCCAGGGCCCTGAGCCTCCGGGGGTGTTCCTGAGCCTTGGACACACCGGGGGATGCGGCACCAGGGGTACTGCTCCGGTTCTAGAATCAGTACAGAACCGGGTTGTGGCCTCAAGCCCTTAAACCAGCTGCTCAGCCCTCAGAATCTCAAACTCTCGCCCCCCGAGAACTCTGTGGGGCCTGGCAAGTCGGAGGAGCTCAGTGAGAGGAACCCGTGGACCCTCTGGGGTCTGGCATGTCCCTGCAGTTCCTTATGACGTCCCCTCCCCCCCGCTGGCCTCTGTCCCATTGCCGGCCACCTGGCCTCAGGCTCTAGGCTCTTCCCAGGACTGTCCTGGAAGCCGCATTCCAGAAGGCCCGCCCTCGGCCACTTGGAGGTCACATCTTCCCGGGACCCATAGCGCTGTCTTCCCCCTGCCCCTGCCCCTGCCCCAGGCTCAGCCTGGTAGAGGCCACCCACTGGGCAGGAGGGGCACCCCAGGGGCTAAGGCTCACTCCCAAGTCACCCACTGCACAGACCTGAACAAGGGGCTCCCCTTCCCACTCCCGGGGTTCCGATTCCCCCCACCCGACACCCAGGGAGCCGAAATCCCCGCCTGGCATGGGCCTTTGTGTGCCAGCCGTGAAGGACAGGCCCAATTCTAGTGCTGAGCAGGCAGCTTGCCAGAAGCCGTGGGGATCACCCCTCCCTCCACTCCCAGGGTGGCAAAGGGCATTCATTACACGGAGGGGGGAGGGGGAGCGCTTAACTCACGCTAAGGGGGCTGGGGGTGAAGGGGGTGGTGGGAGGAAAAATTCACAAAAGCCAGGGCTAGAAACTCCCAACGGCTTTTTTTTTTTTTTTCATAGAACTTCCCTCCCTTCCCCCCAGGGGCTCCCCTCCCCCACCTCCAGTCGCTGGTGGCCTGGAGCCAACACTGGCCACACTGTCCGCATTGAGGCCTGCCGCCCTCTGGGCCCCTCCATCGCTCCGCTGGCCTCCCCGGCTCTGCGCTCGGGCCCCCTCTCCCCCACGCCCGTTCTGAACCACGGTGACCCCTTCGCCTTGGCGCCCCGCAGGGGCTCAGCCCCCTCAGTCCCAGGCCAGCAGCGGGCCACGGGCTTTGAGGCCCGGAGCAGCCGCGCACCCACCAGGCCCGGTCCCTGCGCAGCCGTGCCAGCCGGAGGAAAACCGCTGCGTCTGCAGAACTCTGGCCTCTGCCCCTGCATTCCGGGGTCCCGGCTTCCAGGCTGGGGGAGCTGCACCACTCCCTGAGCCCTGGCTGGAGCCGTAACCCCTTCCCGCCCGGACACGACAAGGGCCCTTGTCTTGCCACCCAAGGCGGGATGAGTGAGAGACGGTCCTCCCCTCCTCCCTCCACGAAGGAAGTGGGGGCGGGCAGCCTGGTGAGCCGCGCCTCCTCCCCATGCGGGCAGCGCCTCCAGCCAAAGCCTCTGACTTGGTGGTTTCCGGGGAGAGCGAGCCTGGCACAGAAAGAGCCTCGGCGGCTTCCTCGGCGATGCCAGCTTGCGCGCTGGAGAGGGTGGGAGGGTCCCTTCCCCACGGAACCTGCCCAACCGGGCGGGGAGTACTAAAGAGGAACACACCCCTGCCCCACCAGGGCCAGCGCCTGGGTGTGTGGGGGGCCCCCCGGGGGAGGTGGGGGGTCAAAGATCAGCAGGTGCCCAGAGGGTGCGGCGCCTCACGGTGCGCCCTTCCCCCACTGCGCAGAGCCAGGTCTGCGGGTGCAGTGGGGAACGTCGGCCTAAGAGTCCTGGGGGGCAGGGGCGTTGCTGACACCCCCCTTTCTCTTCTGGAGCACCGGGGAGTGCCATCACCCCTCAGGGCGCCCATCAAACTGGGCCACTTTGCTGAGGATTAGCGCAGGGCCAGCTCGGGGAGACCCAAGGTGGAAGTGGGGTGGGGAGGGCGCCAGACGCCGCCTGCGTCCTCGGGGACGCTCCCTCGGCGAGAAGCTCCAACAGCGACAAGGCACCTTCAACATCTCCATTTAATATTTACATTCAAGCAGGTAATAATTGGAAGCTTATAGTTTAGACATTTCTAGTAGCAGCAGTTTCTAGAGAGCTCGTTTAGCCTTTTAACAAACTTTTTTTCCTTTTTCTTTTTCTTTCTTTTTCTTTTTTTTTGCACATAGAAACAACACATCCATGTGTACAGTATCAAAAAATATATACCAAGGTTACTGGTAGTGCAGTTCCTGGAAGGGGAGGAAATGAAAACCGAAATACTGAACAGGAAGGAGGGCCAACAGAAAATAGTTCGTCTGATATAGAATATAACGTGATCTAGAGGAGGCTCCATAAATCTAGGTTTTTATATTTCAATATATAAATACCTACAAATAAATATATATATATCAGCCCGGAGCGGGTGGTCGGGCCTTCTGAGCTCAAACAATACAATTCAAGAATAACACCACGTACAAACGGGGGGTGAAGTCTGCACTTGACAAGTTAGCACGGTTAAAATATAATACTATGACTCTGAGACCGCTGCGTGGGGCTGCCCTGGGGGGGTCCCGCGAGTCCACGGGGTGGGGGGGGCAGGCACTGCGTGGAAGGCGCCCCCCCAGCCAGCTAGAGGGGGAGGCGGCGCCCTCGCGCTGGGGACGGGCCAGGACGCCCCTAAAGGGCAAGCGGCGGGCACCGCCCGGCCCCCAGGCCCCAGGCGGCCCGGGGTGGCGCTCCCCCTGCAGACTCCCTGCAGCTACACCGTCACATACTCCTTGAAGGTGACGGTGAGGCAGTTCGCGGTGACATCGGTGATAATTATATTCCCAAAGAAGGGCTTGAACTCGCCCAGCGGCTCCTCCGGCTGGTCCTGGGCCTCGGCCGCTGCGGGCGCCGCCACCGTCGCGGGCGCCTCCGGCTTGACTTGTAGGGCGCTGGGGGGCTCCCCGGCCTCGCCGCGCGTCTTGACGCAGCGCAAGTCTATGGGCTCGTCCAGATCCGAGTCCAGCAGGATGACCTCCGGGGCGGGGAGGGCGGCGGCCGGGGGCGCGTCGGTGGGGCGCTCCGCAGCGGCCGGGCTGTCCCCCAGGCAGGTGGGGGTGCTGATGCTACGAGCCGTCAGGCGCTTCTTGCAGGGCTCGCGCTCGCCGTGGGTCTCGGAGAGGCAGCGCTTCCGCGCGTGGGAGAGATTTAGGCCCACGGCGTGGTGGTGGTGGTGGTGGTGGTGGTGGTGGTGGTGGTGGGAGGGCGGGTGCGCGCCCCGGGCCGGGTCCCAGCCCAGCAGGTCGGGCTTGGTGGTGAGCTGCAGGGGCTGCTCCCCAAAGGCCTCCTTGGTCGGGGAGAGCTTGCGGGAGACGGTGTCCTGGGGCTGCGGGTCACTGGCTCCGGGCGCCTCCTCCTCCCTCCTCTTGGAGGGCGCGTCCACCTTCTTCTCCTCGGCCGCCGCCGCCGCCGCCTTTTTGAAAGTCCGGTCGGTAGGGGGGTGGCGCTCCTCGGAGGCCGCAGCTCGCTTCTTGTGGCCCGGGGAGCGAGCCTCGCCCTCGGCCGCCTCGCCGGACTTGATCTTCACGGCCTGCATGCCGTTCTCCATGTACTTGCTCATCACGATCACGATGCGCCCGTTCTTGTTCTTATTCTTGACGATCTTCATCTTGCCCCCGATCCCGTTGCCTGGCACCGCCTCCTTGGGGGCCGGCGTCATCCCATTGGGGGGCCCTTTCTCAGAGCCCTTGCCTGGAGCGCCCGCGGCCCCGGCCAGGGGCTTGACGGCGCCCAGGTAGCTCTTGGCCGCAGCGCCGTGCGCCCACTTGTCCGGTGGGTGGCTCTTGGGGCCCAGGTCGGGGCAGGTGGGGCTGGCTGCCTCCTTGTGGCCGCCCTGGTACTGCAGGTCGTACATCTTGGGGTCGGGCTGGTAGGGGTGGTGCTTCTTGCTGTTGAGCTGGTAGTAGTACTTGCCGCTCTTGCCAGGCGGCGGGGGCTTGCCGGCCCGCTCCTTGCTGTGCGGCTGGTACTGGTGGTGCTTCTTGCTGTTGAGCTCGTACTGGTGCCCCTGGCCCTTGCCCTGGGTGCCCAGCTCCAGCTTGGAGCGGTTGTCACTGGAGGAGTCCTGCAGTCCACTCAGCACGTTGGAGCGACGGGCGAAGGTGGGCACCTGGGGAAGCGGGAGGAGGGCGCCGGCGGCGACAGGGAGGATCAGGCCGGGCCCAGCGCGGCCTCCGGCATCGGGGGTGCCCTGCCCCCACCCAGTGGGCAGCTGCATTATGGGGCCGCGGGGAGCCTGGGAGTCAGGTAGGAAGGAAGCAGAATGGGGGGCACTCTAAAGGAACTCCCCCTCTAGGCCTGGAACCAGCTACGGTGGCAGCTTCAAGGGAAAGACTCGGGGGAGCCGCCCTGGGGGGCCGCGAGTGTGCTCACCTGCACCACCAGCGGTTTGGGCTTCGGCCCTCTCTTCCGATATCCCATCAGCTGCTCCTGCCGTTCCCTGGGGGAGGGGACAGCGGGCTGTTAGCCTCCGCTTGCCTCCCCTCCTGAGTGACGGCCCTCCTCAGCCAGCAGCCGGGCCAGCAAAACCCAGAGGGATCGCGGGCTCGGGGCAGAAGGTCGCCGCTGACGCCAGCCGGGCGCGTCAGTCCGAGCCCAGGGCCCCGCTTTACGCTCCCACCGACCCTCGTCCACCCAAGGGTTCCTCCCGGAAAGGCTGCCCACCCCCCACCCTGCCTCTCTGCAGGGGAGGCGGCAGCTCGGGAATGGGTCGCTGGCACCGGTGCTCCCGCCCTGGGCCCCCGGTCCTGAATAAAGAGGTGGGCGCGGGGGTCCCGGGGACGCAAACAAGTCCACAAGAGGCGTGCGAGGCCCACGTCCCGCCCCTCGGAGGCTTGAGATGCTAATGACCTCATTAAGATTCAGATTAACGAGCGAGGCTGGCGGAAGGGAGGGCTCCTTTTCCTAAAGGCCGGGCACTAAACCCGGGGAGGGGCTGCACCCTTGTTTACACAGCGGCACACGAGCCAATTAGGGGCTGGGGGCAGAGGCGGCCGGGCAGGCCAGGTTCGCAGCCTCCCGGTAAAGGTAAACCAGAGCCTGGGCCAGGTGAGGGCGGAGTCCGCCCCTCGGGGAGCCCCGCCCCCTCTAGGTGCAAATTAAAGCCCACCAGGGGTGACTCCCGGTCAATACCGCTGCCAGGCTTCCGCCTGCGGCTTGGCCAGGGGTGTCCAATGCTGGGGGGCGGGGATGAAGGGGGCGCCTCTCTAGTCTTGGCCAAAGTTGCAGCCCATTTCTGGGCCAGAAGCCCACGCTCCAGCGACCCGAAGCACCCCCTGCCGGTGGGCTACCCCAGGGGAGCTCAGCCCAGCCCAGGGCCCCCTTCGGGGCCTGACTCCAAAGTTGCGTGGCATTGCAACAGCCTGCGTTTTCACTCTCCAGGGACCCATTACGCAACGTGGCATCAGCCGCTGACATGGTTACAGGGCGGTGAACTCCCAGGTGGAGCCGGGGCAGGATCCCTTTTCTGCGCCCCCCTGCGTCGCGAGAGAGCCACTTCCTCCTCGCCCTCAGAGGGTCTGTAAGTTTAGTTTTAGCGCCAAATGCACCACAGGAAATAATGCAAAATAAAAGGGGGAGGAAGGATGGAAGGCGGAGAGATGGCCGAGCTCTCTCTCGGGCTCCTGCCGCTCCTCCCCTCCTCGGCAGCCCCTCCCCCTGCTGTCCTCCCGAAACAGAGAACCACAGCCACTGGCGGAGAATCCAGCTGCAGCAGCTGCAGCGTGACAAGTATCCGCGGGCACCAGGAGGAGCCCCTCCTCAGATACCACCCCACACCCTTTGGGCCACGCTCACCCGCCAAGCAGCCCCGTGGGGGCTGTAAAGGGCACCCAGTGCCAGCCAGAATCGGACCCCCTCCCATCCCAAGCGCCCGCCCTGGGGGTGAGGGTGGGGGCTTAGGTCTCCTCAACTTTTCTCCAGCCCCCAAGAGGTTAAGTTCAGTTCCGTGACGTCGGGCCGGTTCTCGGTGCCAGCTCCCTTGGAGCTGCCCCGAGACCGTGCCCTGGCCAAGCGGCCCGTGGCTGCAGGAAAGCAACACCTAGGCTCCGGGGGTGGGGCTCTGACGGGGGGCGGGGGGCGACCAGGCACGGCTCCGAGTTCTTGGGGCTGCTGGTAGGGCCACCCGAATGCACCCATTCTGCAGTCCCCCCAAGACACCAGTGTTGCCTTCTCTGGCCCTGCCCCACCCCCACGTCCAGGCTGCAGCAACCGCCAAGGACGTTGGTTAGAGCTGAGGCCGCAGCCCTGCCGGTCAGGCTCGTGGGGGGAAGGGGGCTCCCGTGGGCCCCTCCCGCCCGCCCCCCCAGGTGGCGGGGCCCACCTCTCCCATTCCCACACAAGGGTCCTGGCGGTGGGAGGCGGCTGCCAGGGGACGCTCACCTGTTCTGGAAGGCGATCAGCAGCCGGGGGTCCAGGATGTTTTCCTCGGGTTCCCACGTGTTATATCTTGCAAGGGAAAAGGGAGGGGGTTAGGGCGGAAAACCCCCCCGAGCCAGCACAGCGGCCTCCAGGTGGGGAGTGACATAGGCCCTGCTCTGTCTTCATGAACCGAAAGCTATGTGGCTGTGGATGTGGGGGTGGCGGGTAGATCTCTGCAGGCCTGACACGGCCCCCGATACACTGCCCCCCAAGTCAAAATAAACACACACACGGGCAGGAAAGGGAGGGGTGGGGAAAATGAAACTAGCAGTTTATTTTGCAGTTGTCAAGAATTTTAAGCACGTCCCTGCGACATGTTCCAAAGCCACTTTTGCTCACCAGGAACCCTGCGTGCAAAGCAGCGACATGCTAAGTCGCAGTCCCCTCCTCCTCTCGCAGCCCGGGGTCCCCGCGACGGCTGCAGCCGCTCTCCATTTGACCCCTAATCCGATCACTGTCAGCCCGGCGGCGCCCCCACACCCCCTCGCGGCCCCGGGGCCCGCTGTCACGGGCAAGCACCCCTAAACAGTCAGAAACACCGAAATACGCCTGTGTGTGTGAGTGTGTGTGTGCGTGCCTGCGCGTCTGTCTCCATCCGGTGCCTTCGCGTTTCGAATTAAAAAAAAAAACCACAGAAATCCCCCTCCCAAAGCGCTGTGGTGACGGGGCCCAACCTTCCCGGCCTTTCTTCCCCCTCCCCCCGCAGCACTGGGAGGGGGAGCCGCACACAATTGCGTTTTCGTCGCTTTTTTAATTTTTTTTTTTTTTTTTTTTTTTTTTTTGGTTTTGCAATATGGAGCCGTTCGGCGGAGGGAAAGGGGAAAGGAGCCATTTTCTGCCGCACATCAGGCAGTGCCGGCGCCCGCCCTCCCTCCGCCGGCCTCCCCAGCTCGGCCCCGAGCCTCGCCAGCTCCGCCGGCTCCTTTTAGCGCATAAATTAGTGATGGCATTTCCCGGGGAGCGGAGCACAACACAGGGCGCCGGGCTCGGCGGCTCGGCTTCCCCAGCGCCTGCCACCGACCTCCCCACCCCTCCCCCTCCCCCTCCCGTCCGCTCCCCCCCCAGCCCCGCAGCCCCCCAGCGGCGCCGGGCCCCGCAGCCCCGCACCGGGCCGCCCGGCTCGCGCGCCCCGCCGCCGCCACTTACTTGGGGGACCAGCCTCTCCATTTCACCAGATACTCCACTCTGCCCTGGGGGGGGGAGACAGCGCATGAGCTTCCGCGGGCTCCCCGCCCCCGCCCCGGCCGCCTCGCCCGCGCCGCCCTACCTTGCGGATCCGCTTCTTCTCGATGCTTTCCACCGCGAAGACGTGCTCGCCAACAGCTGGCAGCTCCATGGCCGCGGGGGGCGCGCGGGGCGCGCGGGCCGGCGCGGCTGCACGCGCTGCTGCTCCCGCCGGCGCCGGGGCTCCCCTGCCGCCCACGCCGCCGCCGCTCGCCCCGCACGGCCGGGCTGCCCGCCGCTGCCCGTGCCCGCCCCGCTGCCAGCTCGCGCTCGCTCAGACAACTGAGCCCGGGCCGCGGCTGCACAAGAACTCATGCAAATCGGGCGGCGGGCGGGGCCTCGCCAGGCGCAGCTCCGCGTCAGGGGGCGGGCCGCGGCCCCGATTGGCGCAGCTGCGCCTACCCGAGGCCGGATCCGGGCTCCGGGCGGAGGGCGCAGGGGGAGGGGGCGGCGAGCCCGGGCAGGGGAGGCGCGGGGAGGGGGCGCCGTGGGGCGCAGGGCGTGACCCCTGGCCTTGCGCCCCGCGCGGTGGCCAGCCTCCCGTGCACCCCCCGGGACCCCTGCTGGGGGCCCCCCAAGCGCCCACTGCCGTCTCCAGTTGCACCGAATGGCGTCATGTGGACACGGAGGCATGGGGGGGGCTCCGTCGGCGGGGGGCGCAATCCGGGCTGGGGCAGCTCCCGACGCGCACCCCGTGTGCCCCGAGCCGCCCCGCGAGGCTCTGAGCGTTTGGGACGGCGGAGGAGGGGACCAGAAGAGGCCGGGAGGAGAGGCAGGACCGGGCGCCAAGGAGGCCGCAGGGGCGCAGAGGAGCAGCCCGCCCGGGGCCCCAGCGCTCAAGCACCGTCCCTACAAGGGGGCTCCGAGCTGTCAGCCCCCCGATCCCGATCGGCCGCCAGTTCGCCTGAGGCCCCCTCCTTGGCCGGGTGGGTGCGGAATGCCTAGTTTCCAGCGGCATTACCCGCTCCCCGACCCCCACCCTGCGCCCAGGCCAGAGAGGCGGGGAGGACGCGGAAGGGACTCCGTGGGGTCCCCGGGAAAGGCATCGAAAGAGGAAGTGGGCGGGCTGAGCACGGGTGGAGGGGGTCTCTGGAAGGGGAGGTGCATGGAATGGCCGCGGAGCCAGGCGTTCGTCATGCGTCCGCGTCCCCGACGCGGCAGGAGAGGCCGCCGCGTGCGAAGTTTAGCACCTCCGGCGGCGAGACGGCGCGTTCCGGCGAGCCCCTGCAGCCTCCGGCTGGGGGAGCTGCTGCGCCCCACGCGGGACCGCGAGCCCCGTGGGGCCGGGGCGGGGCGGGGCGGGGCGGGCGCGTCCGGGCCCCCGGCTCCGGGCCCTGAAGGCCGGGGAGCGGGAAGCTTGCGCAATCCCTTGGCTCCGCGTCCAGGGAGAAAGAAAAAGCGCAGAAGCCCGAGCGGGAGTGGAAGGAGAGGGGCGGGGGGCGGGCAAGGCGCCATCCATGCCGCCGCTCCCGCCCTCGCGCGCGGCCCGGACGCCGGGTGGGGACCGGGGCGACCTGGGGAGGGCGGCGGTGCGGCAGCGAGCCCCCCAAGGCGTGCGCTCCTGGGCTCCCCCAGGCATCGGAAGAAGCCTGGAGACTCGGGTGCGTTAGGAACGCGCACGTAGACTCTCCACCATCTCAGCGCCACCTCGCAGCTCCAGCGGCAGCGGCTCCTGCTGTTGTGGCGGCCGCTGCCCACGGCGCCCCGCGTGTCTCCGCTGCTGGGTGGGACTCGGAGGCTGGGGGAGCCGCAGACGGGGGCTCAGTCTGCCGTGACTGCGCCCGGACCAGCTGGAGGCGCCAACGCAGGAGCCCCTGAGGAGGGGGCTGCGGGGCTGGGGGACGACGTTCCTGCCCCTAGTCCCGGGGACGCGGGGCGGGGGGCGCTCCCGTTACGGAGGCTGCAGGCGGCGGCTGTTTGGGAGGTGGACACAAAGAGGAGGTTTTCCTCCTCCTGTGCTGTGCGCTTTAAGCCCTGGGCGAGGAGGCGCCCTGGTGCGGGCCCGCGGATGGGGAAGGGTCCCCGAGGCTGGAGCGGGGCGTGCGCTCAGTGCCACAGTCGCCCTCCCACGCGGAGCCAGGCAGCCAGCCAGGCAGCCAGCCAGGGGGTCTGCAGCGACCCTGCCCGGGGAGGGGCTCAGATTCCCGACACTGCACCTCCCCCCTCGCTAGAAAACCCCCTGGAAAAGGTGTTTCCAGTGGGTGTTTCCGCCCCCGGGGGCGCGCGAGCGGCTGCTGCAGCCTCCACGCCGCCAGGGGCGTCGGGCTCCACAGGCCGCCGGGCCTGCCCGCTCTGGGGCCCGCGCTCTGCACCTCGGGGGCCACGAGGCTCCCGCTGCCCCGACGGCGAGTTTGCGCAGGAGCCGGGCTGGGCTGCTGCCCAGCTGGGGAGGAAGCGCGGGGCCCGCCCGCCTGCCAGGGGCTCTTTTCTGGAGCTGCCTGTGCGGCCGGGCGAGGAGCCCAAGACTGCGGGAGGGGACGCCCCAAAGAACCTCCAAAGCCCTGGGAGACCCTGGCCGCCCCCTGGCCGCCCCCTGGCCGCCCCTGCGCCTGGCTTTTCTGCCACGACTGGGGAAATGCCCGAACTGCGCGAGCACCCGCCGAAAGCGCAACTCGCTTCCCGCCTCCCTGGCGCGGTTGTTCTGAGGCCCTGGAGGGTGGCGAGCATGGAGAGGGGCCAGAGCCCCAGCCTCACCTCGGAGGTGTGGCCCCAGACCGGCCTCACCTGTCGGGGGTGCGGGGAGGCGGCGGCAGAAGGGCGGTGAGCCCCCGGAGGCTCCGCTCGCGCGCCCCGCGAGCCCTCCCCATCATCCCACCCTCTGCCCTGGCACCTCCGACGTGCCACAGAGACGTGGAGCCCAAACTTGGGGTTCCCAGAGCCCCCCGCGGGGGGCCCTAGCCTCTGATCCTGCCTATGCCAAGCCCCCCCCTCCTGGGGGGGGACCAGGGAGGAAGGTCGTGGGTCCCCGCATGTGACACTGCCCCCTCCCAGCCAAGGCCAGCGCGTGCCCCTCGACCCGCGGGGGGAAAGAAGCCTTTTCGGTGCCGCCTCGGGCTGGGGCCCTCAGGGGCCTCAGGGGCCTCAGGAGCCTCAGGGGCCCCAGGAGAAGAGCGATGCTCTCTGGCTCCGGTTCCCAGGGGAGAGGGACAGAAGAGGGGACCCTGCGGAAGCCAGAGGCGTCTTCAGGGCTGTGGACCAGAAGGTGGTCACTGAGCATGTGGGTCTGAAGGGGTCTGGCTCGCGCCCACCCGGGGAAGTAAACGGCTCCTGCGGGGAGCCCCTGCCCCTGCCTGGGCGCTCGCAGTCTGCAAGGGGGTGCCACCACCCGGCCCCGGAGCCCCGGTCTGGGCTCTGCCCGGAAGAAGCCGCCCGAGACGGCCCGGGCCGGCCCCTGGCTCGGAACTCCCTGGAGCTGCGGGGGCTTCCTAGGCCCCCGACGCGCACCTCCAATGGCCGGGGGAGCGTTTTCCAGCAACGACCTCAGAAGCCGCCCAGGCTGTGCCAAGGGCCCGTTTCTTCCCTTTGTTCTTAGGAGAGGGAACTGCCTGTGGCTTTAGCCCGGCGCTCACAATGGTGCGTTTTTAGCGGTGGCTTTGGGGGAGCTGGCCCTGGGGGAGCTGGCCCTGGGGGAGCTGGCCCTGGGGGAGCTGGCCCTGGTGGGGCTGTCGTTGCACGGGGGGTGGGGGGACCCCGCTTTCCGCCCCCTCTGGGAGGGCTGGCTTTGCTCCTGAGGGCGCCCTCCGCCCGCTGTGTCCGCACCCCCAGTGTTTCCATCTCCCGGACGCCTCCCGCGCGGGGGCAGCTTCCCTTTGGGGGCGCCCCTCTGAGGCGGGTCGCTCGGGGCTGGAGTCGGGGCTGGAGCCGGGGCTCCGGGTGGGAGGGTCCCGCAGGGTGCGCGGGCCGGGCGGCGGGCCCGACCGTGGCCCCTTGGCAAGTCCTGCGCCACCTCTGGGGCCACACCGGGCCCGCCGCCTCCTTGGCACGCGGGGGGCACGGGCGCCGAGGCGGGACGCGTCCCCTTCCGCGCCGACGGCCGGCCCACCCCCTCCCACCGCCAGGGCAGCCTCTCCCGCCGGCCGGGAGGAGGCCCCCGGGCCCCCCGCCCCGTGCTGGGCCGCAGGGCTCCCGCCAGCCCGAAGTCAGGCGCCCTCGGGATCCATATTTCAAATGCGATCTTTGGAGCCGCTTCCCGTGGCCGCCGCCGCCGCCGCCGCCGCGCGCTCACAGCGGCCTGTGTGTGCTTTGCTGTGTGTTTGTCACTTGGGGTTCGTTTGCCCCAGGTCGCCCCGCGGGCCCCCTCAGCGCGCGAGGCCCGTCCCCGCACGCCCGCCGCTGCGTTCTGCTCTCGGGTGCCCCTGGTGCGCCCCCCGAACCCAGCGGGGCCCACGCGCAGGGCCGCTTCCTTTCTTTCCTTTTTCGCGTCCAAGGAGCTGCGGCAGCAAAGCCGGGAATGAAATAGCAATCGCCTGGCGGGCCCCGAGGTGGTCGTCAGGCCACGCGCCACGGCCACGCGCCACGGCCACGCGCCACGGCCACGCGCGCCCTCCCCCGGCGCCGCGGGGTCCCCGCGCCCGCCCCGGCGGCGCGCCCACGGCTGCGCGCGCGCCCGCGGGGGGCTGCGCCGGGGGAGGGGCGGTGGGTGCGGGGCGCGGCGGCCGGGGCGGCGGCGGGGAGCGGGCCCCGTTCCCCCACCAGCGGCGGGGCGGGCGCGATCGGAAGGGCCCCTGCGCCCCCGCCGCCCCCGCTGGCGGGGGGCCGAGTCCGGCCGCGGCCCGGAACCGCCAGGACGCGTCTCGGAGGCCGAGTCCCGCGCGGCAGGCGCCGGGGAGGGGGCGGAGGCGCGCCCGCCGATCGATCCCCAGGGGCGGGACCGCGACGAGCCTCGCAGGACACCTGGGGGGGCGGGGGGTGTCCCTGCAGGATCGGGGGGTGCCCGGGGATCCGGTGACCGTGCGATGGCGGCCGGGAGGGCCCAGCCCCAGCACAGCCGGGCCTGCACTGCGGGGGTGGGGGCGGCGCGGGGGGGGGGTCGCCCGTAGGACACCCCCTCCCCCAAATCCTCTACCGTCTGTATCGGGGCGGCTTGCGCCACTTCCGGAGCTGAGCAACCTCGCCCCTCCACCCCCGTCCCCACCGAACCCCACCCCCACCCCATGACGAGGCCATCGGACGTGGTCACCCAGCCCCTGCCCGCTGGCTCCGCCCTCCTGGGGCCCGATAGGTACGTGGGTGTCCCCCTCGACCCCACCTCCGGGAAGGCCCCCAAGGTTTGCCCAAGAAGTCCCCCTCCCCGGGTTCTCTCGGAGGGCCGTTTCCTGGGGGTGGTCCCTGAGGACCCCCCCGAGGAATCCCCTTCGGCTCTCGAGGGACCCTAGCCGCTGCCTCACCTGCCTGCGCCCGGCGCCCCACGAGGGCCCGGGGCCCGGGCAGCCTGCGCCCGCCGCGCCCTCCCCTAGGGGGCGGGCTCCGCACGGGCTCCGCACGGGCTGCCAGGCCTGGCCGCCCCTCGGCGCCGCGCCCGGGGTGGGACGCAGACCTGCAGGCCGGGCACAGCCGGGCCCCGCGGCAGCGGGGGTGGGCCCGGGAGCCCCGCGCGCCCGGCCTCGGGCGCACCCTCCCCCTGCCCCTGGCGGCTGGGCTGCGGCCTTTCCAGCCAGAAACGACCGGCCCCACAGCGACACGCCCAGCACGGAATGGCCTGGACGGTGAGGGTCACCGTGTCCCCAGGCTGCCCCTCGCTCAGCGGCCTGGCGTGCCCGGTGAGCACCGACGGGAGGGGCTTCTCATGTGCAGGGTTTGAAGAAAACCTGGGGTCCAGGGCACCCCAAAGCCCCCCGTTCTGTTTTCAAAGGGCCAATATGAAGCAAGCTGGTATAGGCCGACTTCCCCAGAGGACGCAGCAGGCTCCATGTGGGAACCGGGCAGGGGGGCACCGGGCTCTAGCCGACTCCCAGCTGACTCGGTGGACATTTGCAATCTATTCTTTTATTGTTTTTGACAGACAGAGCGAAGGGGAGGGCGCAGAGCCGTCTCCATCGTTGTAAGTCATTAGATTTCGACATGGTTTCATTCCAAACAGGTGGGCAGGGACCGTGCAAAGGAATTGGGCTGGGGGCCTGCTGCATGGGAGGCACGCCCCCACGAGATGGGGGCCTAACCGGGAGGCCTCCCACATGGGAAGTGTGCCCCTGCAACCACCGAGCTAGGGGCACACCCCAGTTCAGCACATGGGCCCGGCCGCACAGCCCGGAGCCGGGGCTGGGATTCGATCCTCCTTGGGACCCCAGGGCTGCAAGGGCACATGCTCAACCCACTGAGCCATCCCGCTTCCCCATATGCCGAGTCTTAAAGCACCCTGACACTTCTCTGTAAGGGAAGGAGACGAAAACAGGGACGGGCACGAGACCCAGGCTTCCGGCTCCGATGGAGACAGTGGCCTTGACCAAAGCTGGAGCAGGGCTGGACTACGTCTTGAGATGATTTATAATCAAACTTCCAGATACAGTTGGGCATCCCATTTCTCCCTGGGCTCCTGCGGACCCTATTGAGCATGCGGTTGATGCAGGTGCCAGTGGGCACGCTTGGCCCCGCCCACACCCTCCCGCTCAGGGGCAGGCCTGGGGGGGGGCGCAGGTTTTCGGGGGCCTGTGAAAACGTCCCGATTTCTTTTTTCACAAGCTTTTTTACAAACGTACGTGGACAGTTCTGTGGCCTCAGCTACAGTCTCGTTGTGCAGCCGACCCCACCATCTTCAGAACCTGCAGAACGTTCTCGTCTTCTCAAACGGAAACTCTGCTCAGCAACCAGTAACCCTCCATCCCTCCCGCTCAGCCCCTGGCAGACACGCTTCTACTTTCTGTCTCCGTGAATCTGACTACTCAGTTCCTTATATAAGTGGAATCAGACAGCGTTTGTCTTTTGGCGTCTGGCTTATGTCACTCAGCATAATGTGTTCAAGGTTCATCCGTGTGGTAGCAGGTGTCCGACGTTCCTTTTTTATTTTTTTTATATTTTCTGTTGTTTTTGACACACAGAGAGAGACACAGAGACAGAGAGAAGGGGGAGGGCCCAGAACAGTCTCCACAGTTGCACAGTTGCACATCATTGGTTTTTCCACATAGTTTCATTCCACAGGCGGGCGCGGGGCTGCACAGGGCAGGGACTGGGCCGGGGTCTCGCCCCAGTGAGAACTGAACTGGGGGCGCTCCCCAGCTCAGCATATGGGTCCCCACGGGCCGGGGCCGGGATTCGATCCTCCGTCCCCAGGGCTGCAAAGTGAGCGCTTAACCCGCTGAGCCATCCCGGCTTCCCCCCGCCGTTCCTTCTTAAAGATCGAATAATATTTCATGATCTGTAGATGCAGATTCTTTAAAAGTCAGAAGTAAAAAAACCCACAAAAACCATTAGGTTGAAGAGAGTGTTTTAATGTGTAATATTAATGTGTGCATCTGGATTACCCACGCAGTTATAACCTCATCTTGAACGCTTTCTGTAAATGAAGCAAGGAGTCTGCAAGAGTGGCCAGGGCTCCTGAAAGTTAGAACGGGGTCCTGCGTGGGAAGTTTCGAGAATGGCCCCTCTGTGGAGGCTGGGAGACCGGGGACCCACCCGTCACCAGCTGTCCCAGTGCGCGGCTTCAGGTGAGTCAGCCAGGAAGCCGATGGCCCTGGGGGTTCAGGACAGTCCCCTGCAGGTGCGCCCCGGTGCCCCTCTGTACCCTTGGGCCTTCCCCTCGCTTGGGAATGTGGATCTCTGTGTGATGCAGCTGACGTCGAAAGCATGCAAGCGGAAAGGGCGCACCAGGAAGTAAACACACAAGGCCGGCCTGTGTCCTGTCCCTGTGCTCAGTCCTGCTCAGAGCCAGGTCTGCCTCCACAGGCTTCCCCGGGTGTCCATCTGGCCTGTGTCAGCGCGCTGATGGCCCGTGGTTTGACAGTAACGATGCTAATGGGGTGATTTTGTATTCTTTGACTCATTCGGATCGGAAGGCTCAGAAATGGACCCCCACGCCGCCCCCACCCCCGCTTGCTTGAACCGGGCCTTCCCTGGGCTTCCGAAGACATGGCAGAGCCTCGTGCGAGAAGACGCAGACGGGAGCGCTCTCTGAACCCCGCGGTGATGACGGGTCTCCGTCTTCGGCACGGAGGCCAGGCAGGGGTGCCCGGGGAGCCAGGGCACAGGCTCGGGAAACACATACGGCCCCGGAAGCCTGCGTGGGCGAGCCGTCTTTCGGGGAAGTTTGAAAAACAGCTACAGGGGAAGCCGGGAGGGCTCAGTGGGTTAGGCGCTCACTTTGCAGCCCCGGGGACCGAGGATTGAATCCCGGCCCCGGCCTGTGTGGACCCATATGCTGAACTGGGAGCTCCCCTAGTTCAGTTCTCTCTCAGTCTCTGTCTCTGTATCTCTCTCTGTTAAAAATAAATAAATAAAAATATATTAAAAAAAAAAAAGAAAAACAGCTACAGCTGTTACGTGCCCTGAGCTGTCTGGCCGGCGCTCACTCCCACGCACGCTGCTGACGGGGCCTTTCACCTCCTTCCCGGGTGCCCACCGGCAAAGAGACGCGGCCATTACCCTCAGCCCGACTTCTGCCTGCTCCCTCCAAAGAGGCCCCGGCAGATGGACGGACGGACGGAGGGACACAGACGCCGTGGTCCCCGGGTAGGCAAGGGCTTATGGGGCCGTCCCTCGGGGGGGCCTTCAAAGGCAGAGGGCCCCACTGCTAAGTGGCAGCGGGGCTGCTGGTTGGGTGCGGGGAGCCCCTCACCCTCTGCTGTCACTGTGCCGGCTGGAGGGGAGGGAGGGTGCCTTTAAGAGCAGAGGCAGCCGTGAGGGAGACGAGGAGCCGGCCGGGTTGCCAAGGTGAACCTGTCGATAGAGTATTGAACAGGCCCGCGGCCGCCGGTTCTGCAGACACGCTCCTAGCCGGGCGGCTGTCTCGGGGACAGGAAGCCCACCAGGGCCCCACCCGCCCCGGGACGCACTGGTGCGGAGCCCTGAGGCTGCCTTCCTCCCGCACTGCTGCCCTGGCTGGTGACCTGAAGCCCTCAAACCACACGCCAGCTCTCTGGACTCGGCGTCCTTCCTCACGAGGGGTCTGCCCGGCAGGGACCCCCCTGCCCCATCAGAGGTGTTGAGACTCACGTTCTGGCTGAAGGGCCTTGAGACACGGGACGATCGGAGCAGATGAGCCACACGGAGACCCTCGGGCAGTCCCGAAGCCGGGAGGCAGAACAGGTCATGGGGTTAGAGCCAGACCCTGGGCGTTCCCGCCCGCCACCGCGCCCCTCCTCACAGGCCTCCGTGTCTCCAGGTGCAAAACGGACAGACGACCTTCTCAGCTCAACGCCCCTACAAAGGCCCCAAGGCCCTGTGTGACCTGTCCCGGTCACCTTCCGCCTTCCTGTGCTCCCACAGGGGACCCTCCGCCCAGGCTCGGGCTGCTGCCGCCCCGGGCCTTGTGCTGGTGGCGGCCACACCTGGAAGTTCCTTCCTCGGAAAGCGGCCTGGTTCTCCCCTGCTTCCAGTCTGCGCTCAAATGCCCGTCGTCTGGACGGCTGCTCCTGACCACCCCGCCCCTGCTGGCAGACAGGCTCCGTCCTCTGTGCTCTCAGGATGCCCTTGTCCCTCCGTCCATGCAGGTCCTGCTGGCCTCCCTTCCCTGGCGTGTCCCCGGCCTGTGGGCCGCTGCCCAGCACCTGGGGGACGCCCAGTAAATGCCGGCCCAGTGGCTGCCGAATCGATACGGTGACGCTGGCCGTGCAGGCTACGTGGCCAGACAGACGGCGTTAGATTTACAGTGAAGCACGTCCCGTGAAGAACAAAGGTTACAAATGCTCAGAACTCACTTCTTCCCGAGGGGGTCGCTGCATTTCACTCGCAGCGTGTTCTCGGGGGAGACTTGCATCTATGGTGTCTTCACGGTGGAAATACTGGACATGGGTGGGGACTGTGCACCCCCCATCCCCATTCTGTGCCCAGGGACTTCACGCCGGCAGCCGGGAATCGCGCTGCGGACGCATTTACACCACAGACATCGGCCAGCGCGACAAGCCAGGCTGCACGCGCTGCTTTGCTCGTTGTCTAGACGGAGGAAAGTGGTGGAGAAAACGCTATCGGCGCAGCTCGACCTTCCAAAGCCTGTCGGCCCTGCCTGGAGCCATTCACTCCAGCGGGAGCGGCACGAAGCGTTGCGGGGCGTCTCTTCCAGCGCGGACCTGACTTGGCAAGGAAGCCGCTCCGTGGTGACAGCGAGGCAAGTGCCCGCGTTGGGTCTCCCTGGCCCTTCTGCCTCCTGAGCAGCCCAACGAGAACAGCACGCCACGGTAAGGTCAGCACAGCACGGAGTCGTCGGCTGCCTGCGGACCCAAGAGTTTGGCAACAAATCAACGAAAACATTCTGTGAATCAATTGGTTTCTATGGAGTTTACAAGAAAGAACATTGTGTATTTTATTATAATATGTAAATTGCGTGATTCACAGCCTTCAGCTCAGTAAACTGTGTAATATATATTATATACACATATATAAATATATGTTGTTCCCCCCCCGCCCAGAGAAGTGGTTGTTAATACTAAACATGAACAGCCAGCACCTCGTTCAGGATGCATCTTGGCGAGGCGTTTAGATGATTGTACAGCAGTGACTGGGGAGGCTGGGATACTCTACAGGTTGAGCGCTTGTCTAGCATGCATGAGGTCCAGGGATCGAATCCCAGCCCCGGCTCATGCAAACCCATATGCTGACCTGCGGCGTCGCTGGTCACCGCTGAGGGGGCAGCGAAGGTTCTCGCCTCCCATGTGGGAGGCCCCAGTTCGGTTCCCGCCCCATGTGGCCCCACAGCCACCTGTGTGGAATGAAACCATGTCACAGCTAATG